>BSBM01000986.1:4557500-4942500 GCA_027924585.1 Larix kaempferi | reverse complement strand
TGCAAATATTTAATGTTTAGTCCAATTCGACTCACAAAACAATAGAATTTATCATCCAAATTTTCCTAGCAATGTCTATCATAGCTAACTATACCATGTAGTTGTGGATAGGAGGTATGCAATTTCCCTCTATTTTTTGTTGTTGTTAAAGTAACCTATGTCAATAAGTGCTTTAGGATAAGGTGATAAGTTTTAATGAATAACTTGTTATCTGAGAGGAACTCATGCCATTGAGCCATTCGATGAAGTATACCCAATGTTTCTTAATTCAATATAGTATCCTCCCACTCGCTTCATGGATTCTCTCCTTTAACATCGTTGCTCTCATATAAGACCTCGGATTCATGTATAGTGCTGAATTTGGGTGATCTTCATTCCAAGATAGGTATAAGCTGTGGAGAACAGGCGGCACCGTAGAGGATTTGGGTCGTTTGTTTTTTCCACGTTCGGTAGTCTTTTGCATTGGGTTTTCGATAGCATGCAGATTATACAGGGATAGGATACTTGGGTTCATGCTCAAGGATTCAGTTAACTATGGCTGAATTCTCCACACTCGAGCTGGAATAATCGACCTTTGGCATTTAATGTGGGAAGGCATTCCCTTTCAAGGCATTCCCTCCCCACTTGAGCTCTGGTCGCGGTGTATGTTCTTCCCATTTGAACTTTGCATTCGAGTTAGATTTGGACTAGGAGCTCTGGTCGCGGTGTTTGGTTTTATTTGGATGTATTCTTGGGTAGATTCTCTAGCCTGAAATGTTATTGTACTTTTGGTCACATTCTGTACAAACCGACTCATGATCAAACCGACCAGGAAGATGGAGAGTCCCATCAATGGCATCAATCCCGTTAGTAGCTCCAATGAGAACTACTTGACCTTGAGAATCTAAACCATCCATAAGAGATAGAAGTGTGGATACAATAGAATTATGAATATGTTCTTATTTGATTGACTGTATTGGAGCAAGGCCATCTATTTCATCAAAACAAAAATTGAAGGTTGGTTCCTTTGAGCTTCTTCAAAAAGCAATTTCAATTGTCGTTCAGCTTCCCCAACCCACTTGTTGAGTACATCTGCCCCCTTTCGCATATAGAAGTTAACCTTCTGTTTTTCCTTACATGCCAAATCCCTTGCAATGATTTCCCTGTTCCGGGAGGGCCACATAATAAAACACCCCTTGGAGGGGTGATGTGGTAATTGGAAAAGAAATCAGGATAGAGAAGAGGGAAAAAGACCATTTCTTTCAGCGCATCAATGTAGTCAGAAAGACCACCAATGTCATCAAAACTCACTGTCTCGTCAACCTGCATAGGTTGAATGTCAACTTGACCTTTAAAACTAGGACATGCAGTTTGTGCTTCTGTGACTCCAGAACCAATAGGATCACCCTGATGGCCCCACCCAGAATCTAACACATTCAAACCTCATGCATTTGTTCTATTCATGTCCAATCCACCACAAATCCATTATAAACATGATGGGATTGTCTTCCAAGGTTTTTGAGGGTATTGTTTACCTTTCGGTACACGGTGTATTGTAAACTATTAGTTTATCTCATGAAATGTTTTTGACAATGACCAACATATGGTGCCTGTTGGAATAATTAAGCCTTCCTACCATTTATTTAATTACATAAGATGCATTAATTAATCACTTGTTGGTTAATTCTATGTAATAAATGAGGAAATTTCCATTGTGTGGTCCACAAGGCAACATGGGAGGATAATATTCCATTCAAGGTGTGATCTACAAGCCACCTAGGCCACTTGGGAAATAATATTTAGGAAGGAGGGCGCACTTGTGAAGAAAGCTGCTGCTTTTACTGCTTTTTCCCCCATAGGAAAGAGCTAGTCAACCTAGGAAAGTGTTTTTTACACCAAAAACTTTCCTTAATGTTATTTTCACTCAAATCTCGTATTTGGAATCTATTTTGGCTATATTTTACCTTCAGCTCACTAATTAGAGAATTTGTGAGCTTTTGAGCAGTTTTGGAAAGTAAACTTGCCACCTAGGGGGGATGGGCATTTTTAGCAAGTCTGATTAAGTGGAGATTCTTTTGTCACCTTTAGCCATTCGAATTACTGATGTAAATTTATTTAATAGCATACTATTAAATTCATATGTTGGCTGATGTAATCATTATTCATGAGAAGTAATACAGAAATTTACTCTCGTGCATAAGTTTTGTGCCTTTGACCAGTTGTGTGAGATTTTTCATATGAGAGAGTGTAATTTCTTGAATAGTTCTTGGATGTGATCTGATTTTAACATGGTATAAGATCCATCAATCTATTCCTTTCATCTATTGATTGTCTTGCAGGATCCAACAGTCTCGAGAAGGGCGCATTGATCAAACCATCGGGTGATTTCTATTCTCTGCAGGGCGCATTTTGGAATCCAGAAGTGTTCTAATTTCAGTCCAAAAGTTATATCAACTGTAGCAATGGATCATACACAGTAGATCATCCTCAATCCTTTCAATTACTTTGATTGGAAAGCTGTTACACCAAAATGTCATCACCCTTGTGCAAGTGTCGCAAGCATTGCAAGTGTCGTCGTCCCGACCTAGTGTTGTCACCATGACCATTGCAAGTATCATCATTATGACCATGTGTTGTCATCATGACCATTGTGATAATGTCGTCATCTTGACCATTGTGTAAATTTTTTTCTATTTTACCTAAACCCATTTTAGAGTAAAAACACATCACTGAAGTTTCCCATGACTGGAGGGCTTAACTGACCTACTTTTCAAGGTCATCGCAGTCTGCCCTTGTGCAACATGCGAAGTTGCTGGTTGTCCTAATTCAACATACGATGATGTTAGTTATTTGGATAAAAGAGTATCTTTGAGCCCATTATCGAAGATGAGTGATGTGGAGGCCTATCCCTAGGCTCTAGGTGAGGTGGCATTTCGGTTCCTAACCTTATGGGAAGATCCCTTAACCATCTCCCCCTAATCCTCAATCTACCCTATCTCTTTAGCCCTATATAAACACCCACTCTCTCCATGGGAGGGGGAAGGTCTATGGCAGCCTTATGCTGATAGGATCCATAATGGTGATTGGGAAGATTGTACCATCTTGGAGACCTGGCTTGGACATGTTGGATGGAGGATGCGACGTTGAGGCTTTGGTTGTAGCTTCATCCTTTCTATGTATTCCCACCTTTTATACAGTTAATATAATCTCTTTCCATAAATGTTATCTCATTGATGATGTTTAGAACTTTCTTCCTCAACTGTTAGTTTAGATCAGTTATTGTTTAGATATCTTGTACTGCTTGTATTGTTTCCATATTGTCTTGACAGGTCTTGCAGCTGGAGATCTGATGACCGCGAGACTTGGAGCAACAACAAGGAGAAGGATCTGCGATCTGAAAGGTATGATATCTAAGTAATCCTTCTGTAACTAAATCTAGGAAATGAGTTTTGTATTCTGTACTATTTGTTCTAGACTCGCATTGAGCTAGGGAGATCCTGCTCGCGTCCGCTCAAGTGGATTGTCCGACAACAAATCTGGCGACCATACTGGGGAATGAACATAGTTTTTGTTTTCAATCTGAATGTCAGTTTCAATTGATTGCTTTTCCAAGACATCTCTTTGGCCATTTTCTTCTTAATCCCTTTCACCATCAGATCTTCACTTTGAAGAGTCTGATTGCCTTCCTTTGAGTTTGTACTTCTCATTGGCAGACCTTTTTATGCTCATTATCTGGAGAATTGGTTCATTTTTGGACTTAGATCTCGCCTGTCGCACCTGGTCAGTGTACCCAGAGTGACACTGTGTTGTTTTTGAACTCTTTTCTTTTCCTATTAGTATGTCGTCGCACTTCCCGCACTAGTGAAATGCGACGTCGCACTATGCATAAGCAAAAAGTGCACCGAACTGCCATTTTTTGTCGTAGAAGCACCTTTTCTCCATTTCTGATTTGAGTTTTGGTTTGTGTATAGACTCCTCTGCACTGTACCTTCCAGGCAGAGCCCCTTTCATCTAGCAGTGTTTTGTTTGCCTTGTTTGTATTGGTTTTTGGGTCTTTTGAGTTTTGGATTCATGTTTGGCCCCTTGAGTAAAAACTAGTGTTTTGCTTGCATTTTTAAGCGAAATGGGGGGCCATGAATCGTGCATTCTTCAGTTGTTTTGACCCATCTCAAGGTTTTTAGGTCATTTTTTGGTTTGGCGTGATTGGCTTGTTTTAAAGACTTGAAGAGTGTGGGATATCCATGTCTTTTTTAGCCTCTCTTTCTTGGGTTATGCATCTTGTTTCCCTTACATGCTGAGCTATTCAATCATTTTTGGGGAAGATTGATTCTTTGTCTCCACTTTAGTTCAAAGAAAAGCTTGATTTTGTCACTCTTTTTCTATAGTCATGAATTTGGAAAACATAAATATTCTTCTTACTTTATTTTGATCATTTGATATTCTTGGTCTTATCATCATAAGAAGAAGAAAGGCTTGTTTCAGATTTGTGTGCATTTGAGTTAGATAAGATTGTTAAGTGCTTATCTTTGTCTTGCATTTGATTGGAAACGTTTGTGGAATCCTTCTTTCCATAGCTTAGATGTGTCTTTTTAAAGTGTAAAAAGATAGGAAATGAGTTATAATTATTGCATTTGGTAGATTTTGAGCCTCTCTTGAGTGCCTTTGAGTTGTTTGAGTGCTTGCCATTTTTCTTTGGGAATTTCTGAAAGATTAGAGTGTTGTAGATATCCTCTCACTTCCTGTATATAAATATGAAAAGCGTTTAGTTATCAAATTCTATTTTTGGTACATGCATTTGAAAATTGAAAGTGCTTCATTATCGTGTCTTATACATTGTTAAGATTAGCTGCATCTTTCATTTTCTTTACGCTTTTTGGCTGATTATTGCAGAAAGTTAGAATTATTGCACTCTAGGAAGGAATTCTTATTTTCGCTACTACTTAAGTACTTTTGGTTTGAAAGAAAGAAAAATCTCTCCCTACCTTAAGTAGTTTTCATTGAAAAGGAAAGGAAAATGTACATTATCATGTAGTTGAGGATTGCATTATGTTTACATTTATGTACTCACCTCATGCATCCACCTAACCGTACAAGATAAAATTAACGCTAGCTTAGGTTAAAATAATTTAGCAAATTGTGTGTAAGTTAGAGACGTGTTCCGGCGTCGTTAAGCGTGGAAGCTATTGTTATTTTCTAGAACTGTAGTCCAGGGGTATTGTAGTCTTCCATGTACATTGGTATATCAAGCTCCTTCGCGTACCCACCAAGTACCATAATCCATACTTGGAGTATATCGAAGGGTGTATCACATACTCGACACGTATATCGGAAGGTCTCGTGCAAACAGCTGTGCATTAGACACCACCACTACGGATTTGAGCTCCCACATACATTGCGTATATCGGGAGACACCATTAGGATTCCTGAAACCAACTGAGTTAACCATTTGGCCATCTTGGAAAAGCAATACACCGAGAACAACACTCGGGGAGATTAGCATGCACATACTGTCCAGGTAATCAGGTATGCAGGCAAGGGTATGGTCCCAATCCTCCTTGTCACGTCATATTGTTGGACCCTGCAGTGTATAACGGTTTGCAATGCCTTGATAATCCTATGAGGTTCTAGACTTTGAATCCACTCCTATTCACACAGTTTGCTTGTTGCTTTTAGACTTGAGTAGTGCTTGACTTGTGTGGTACTTTAGAGACTCTTAGGAAGTTTAGATATGGAAGACTCTTCCGGGACTACCAACCAAGAGGCCCCTTTCCATGGTATGCCATTTGTTATTCCCCCTTGTGGAACTGTTGGTCCTCCCTTTATGGCTACATTGAGTCTTCCTAGATTGACGATAGGATTACCAGTATGGTTATTCTCCAATCCAGTTACACCAAGTGCACCAATTACGTTGAACCTAGGTCCGTCACCACATGTGCATCAATCTCATGGTGACCCTTCTCCTTCTCCATCGAAAGTTGGATTGGCTTCCATCTCTTCCTCTTCTCCTACTGAAAACTCTGATGTTAGTAAGAAGGCGGGTGTGAAGAAGAAGAAAGAGAAGATTAAGAAGAAGAAGGTTAAGAAAGAGACCACGGGTCAACCATCCGCCTCTGATGGAACTCATTCTATGAGAATGCCTCATAAGCCAAAGTTCCCTTGCAAACATTGCAAGGGTGATCACCTTCTTAAGAATTGTCCCGGTCTTTCCCGTGTGTTAGAAGTGTGGTCTAAAAACCCCAAACCACTTGTATCATCAAACTCTGACCATCATGTTGATGACACTCCCTCGACCAGTGACCCTTTGGTGAAGGGTCGGAAGGGTAGAGCTGTAGACCCTTGCTAGATATGCAAGGGCTTGCATCGTACTTACCTTTTTCCAGGCATGGATGAAGCTGCACGGTGGTTGGAAGATATTACTAGTTCTCAACAGGTGATTCCAACAAGTGATAGTAAGTTGTCCCTCGATCCCCCACTGGTTGACCAAGTAATCAATTCAGTTTCATCTGTAATTGATCCCACTCTTCCTTCCGAGAGTGAAGTGATCGAGTCGATCTCATCTCCACTCGATCCCGCTCTTTCATTGGAGAAATTCCAGACTGAAGCAGTCACCATGACACAATATTCATCTCATTCTTATCTTCCAAGTGAGAGTGAATTGGAAACCGCTGATGTTTTCCTAGTCAATTCAAAATGTCCTAGGCAAGGGGAAACCCTATCCATTTCTACAGGACCCCCTCCAAGTACTGAGGTCATTTCCTTTGATTGGAATGGTCTAACATAATCTCGTCTTCCTTCGAGTATTCCTTTTCAAATATCTGTAGGAGTTTCCGATAAAGAAATCTTTCGTACGATAGTTAATGAGGGATCTTTTGTTAGTATTTTATCCTCAACTGCATGGCAAGCTATAGGTTTTCCTCAGCTTGTGCCAGTAATTGACAAGATTTTGGTTTTTAATAGAAGGCCTACCGGACCTTTAGGGATTTTCCCGTAGTTACCTATCACGTTGAGAGGTAAAACTGTTTATGTTGATGTCATGGTTGTCCAAGGTCCTTTAGATTTCAATATGCTCCTTGGACGTGATTTTGTCTATGCTATGAAAGCTGTAGTGTCCACGCTCTTTCGAGTGATGTATTTTCCTCATCATGCGAATATTGTGACCATTGATCAACTTTCCTTCGTGACACCCACTCATCATATGAATCCTAGTCATCAGACTTCCCTGAATGTTCCACATGTTTTAGTGGTTTCTTCCCCCTGAGGATGGGGGGTACGAGCATGGTTTATGTTATGTTTCAAGCTCGTTAAAAAATGAAAATTATCCCGAACACCCTATCATAGTTTCCCTTTGGTTTCAAGCATTCATAAAAATGAAACCAATCCACTCTACGAGCATAGTTTATGTTATGTTTCAAGCTCGTTAAAAAATGAAACCAACTTTCAAGCAAAGTTTCTCTTTGATTTCAAGCTTGCATAAAAACGAAACCATTTCACATGAGCATAGTTCCCATTCTATGTCAAGCTCGTTAAAAAATGAAATAGGTTCCTACGAGCATGGTTTATGTTATGTTTCAAGCTCGTTAAAAAATGAAACAAACCACCCTAGCATAGTTTACCTTTGGTTTCAAGCTTGCATAAAAATGAAACCAATCCACTTGGAGCATAGTTTTATTCTATTTTAAGCTCATTAAAAAATGAGATAGACCCCTCTAGCATAGTTTATCTTTGGTTTCAAGCTTGCACAAAAACGAAACCATCCACTCGAGCATAATTTTATTCCATTTCAAGCTCGTTAAAAAATAAGATGGGCCCCCTTGATCATAGTTTTATTCCATTTCAAGCTCGTTAAAAAATAAGATGGGCCCCCTTGAACATAGTTTTATTCCATTTCAAGCTCGTTAAAAAATAAGATGGGCCCCCTCGAGCATAGTTTTATTCCATTTCAAGCTCATTAAAAAATAAGATGGGCCCCCTCAAGCATAGTTAATGTCTATTTCAAGTTTGTGTAAAAATGAAATAGATCTCCCTCCCATCGGTTTGAGTCTCTCGCTAGAGTTAGAACTTGAACCTTCATTTCATTTGATTCTCATTTTCCCCCCCTTAGTGAACATTTTCATATTAGTAGCCAGGTTGGTAGTTGGGTTAGCAAGCCTCATTTTCAGATGAAATGAAGCTTGGGGGGCATGTCACATGTTGTACCATCAACAATCATGTTGAAGGAACACTACCATGTTAAGCTGCTAGCAATCACGCTGGGGGAATTTACCAACCTTTGGGCATCATGTTGGGAAGGAACCCGTCAATGGGCCTTAACCTATGAGCATAGTTCCCTTGCTATGTCAAGCTCGTTAAAAAATGAAATAGGTTCCCATGAGCAGAGTTCTAATCTTGTGTCAAGCTCGTTAAAAAATGAAACATATCCTTTCCCTTTGAGTCGAGTCTCTTCGTAGACTTAGTACCTGAACCTTCTTTTCACCCGCCTATGCCTTAGGCGGATGAAATGAAGCTTGGGGGCATGTCTTCAACCTATGGAAGTTACGTTGAAATCAAATCGATCGCCTCTCCACACCACGTTGGAGCCAAGTCACTTACTTCTAGCAATCATGTTGGGGGCATGCACCAACCTTTGGATTTCATGACGGGAATAAATCCACCATTGGGAACATTTTCGAGCATACTTTCCTTTTTTAGATTTCGAGCTCATTAAACCATGAAAATTATCCCGAGCATAGTTCATTTTTTGCTATGATCTCGTTAAAAAATGAAGCAGACATTATGAGCATTCTTCCAACATATCTTCGAGCTCGTTAAAAACAATAAGATAGTATTTGAGCTTACTTTTTCACTTTTTTCGTGCTCTGGTTGAAACATGAAAAGTGGTTTGAGCTTACTTTTTCACTTTTTTCGTGCTCTGGTTGAAACATGAAAAGTGGTTTGAGCTTACTTTTTCACTTTTTTCATGCTCTGGTTAAAACATGAAAAGTGGTTTGAGCTTAGTTTTTACTTTTTTGTGCTCTGGTTCAAATATGAAAAAGATTTCGAGTGCTTTTGATACCATTCTCGTGATCGTTAAAAATTTGAGTTAAAAAGGTGTGTCTAACGAGTATAGTTTTATCACTTTATCCGGCCTCGCTAGACTATTTACGGAAAAGGAACCGTGCCGAGTTTACTTTTTCCTTTGTTGTACTCGGTTATCAACCATGAAAAAATTGTTCATGGAGTCCTTTTTAAGCTCTTTTTAGACTCCCTCAATAGGAAAAGATTGCCAAGTGAACTTGATGCTTTCACACTTGTAAAAGCATTTGAATGATCATCTTTCTGGTGATAGTTTACCCCTTTTTCGGACCAGGAAGCACTATTTACGAAAAAGGAATACTCCAACCAACCATGGCTGGAAGAGTCCTCTCCCGCGTTGTTTTACCCTTTTTCGGGTGACGAGGCTAACTTTATGAAAAAGGACCGTTGGAGTCTCCTTTAGTTCTTTTCAGACTCTCTAAACATGAAATGACGTCGAGTTTTCCTTCTTTGGACTCGTTAAATTTTAAACATTGAAGGGCCCATGTTGGGATGAACCCCTCCTTTCCTAGGTTCATAAAACATTTGGGATTGGACTCATCTATGGGATGAGCTATACCGAGCATCTAGTTAGCCTCACCAAGCTCATCAAAAACACATGAGGCACTCATCAATCATGATGGGGAAAAAGGGAAGATTTTGTGTTACATCTTAATTACGGCAGTACATAGTCACTCTTGAACATGGCACTCGTTTGCATTTGCATTCAGTATTTGGGTAATCTGTTTGTCCTCGAGTCTTGTCAAATCCATGAGTCGCGTCGCTCCTTTGGATCAGCCAAAGAATTCTTCCACCATCAGTTGCATTAGGGATTGGTATCAGTCTCGTCATGTCAATACTGCCAAGTCATTCCATGCCCATGTTCAAGAGACATTTGTTACTCATATTCTGCAGTCTGTATACCTTCGATCATGTTGGTCTACCTTGAGTCAGTCTTGCACATTACTCTACCATATTATCTACACCAAACATTTGTTATCGAGTTTCGTGTCAATGATGGTGGATTCATTATGGCCCTCCTTCGACGGGTTCATCCTTGTTGACTTCAAAACATCATCCGAGGTTTGAACTTAGAAACCAACCAAGTACCTTGGCCCTGCATGCCTCAATGGCAGGTTACCTTGCTTTCAACATGACTTTACATCATTGACTCTGGATTGAAATATTTCATCTTGCATTCGACTTCAGCTCATTTATTCACGCTTGATGATATGTACAGTGATAACTTGGGAATCATTGACATTAATGGTGATCTCCCTTGTACTTGTTAACGATATACATTAATGATTGGTAATCAAGTGGTTTCTACCATGTTCGACGTCAAGAAATTTGTAATCACATGGATATATTCGTATCATTGCGGGTTCATCTTGAAGACCCTGGGGAGTCATGTTTTACCCATGTTGCGATGGAGTTTGTATTGAGTCATATTACATGGATCCAATTTTGTATTGGTCGTGGCTGTGTTATCATCTCATCATGGATCTATGCTTGTGTCTAGTAGCCATGATTGTGTTCAGTCGGTCTTTACTATCATGGATCTGCAATGTATTGGTTGGCATCCATGTTTTGTGTTGTATGAGACTTGTGGATCTCAGGTCATTTCTGCAACAACTCCTTCCAACCAGCAAGTACTTGCCATTTTTTCTTATTACAAAGCATTTCACCTGTCTCATTCCGTCAGCTTCATGCTTTGGGGGGCATTCTGTTACACCAAAATGTTGTCACCCTTGTGCAAGTGTCGCAAGTGTTGCAAGTGTTTCAAGTGTCGTCGTCCTGACCTAGTGTTGTCACCATGACCATTGCAAGTATCGTCATCATGATCATTGTGATAATGTCGTCATCTTGACCATTGTATAAACTCTTTGCTATTTTACCTAAACCTATTTTAGAGTAAAAACACATCCCTGAAGTTTCCCATGACTGGAAGGCTTAACTGACCTACTTTTCAAGGTCGTCGCAGTCTACCCTTTTGCAACATGCGACGTCGCAGGTTGTCCTAATGCAACATGTGACAATGTCAGTTATTTGGATAAAAGAGTATCTTCGAGCCCATTCTCGAAGATAAGTGATGTGGAGGCCTATCCCTAGGCTCTAGGTGAGGTGGCATTTCAGTTCCTAACCTTATGGGAAGATCCCTTAACCATCTCCCCCTAATCCTCAACCTACCCTATCTCTTTAGCCCTATATAAACACCCACTCTCTCCATGGGAGGGGGGAAGGTCTATGGTACCCTTATGCTGATAGGATCCATACTGGTGATGGGGAAGCTTGTACCATCTTGGAGACCTGGCTTGGACATGTTGGATGGAGGATGCGACGTTGAGGCTTTGGTTGTAGCTTCATCCTTTCTATGTATTCCCACATTTTATACAGTTAATATAATCTCTTTCCATAAATGTTGTCTCGTTGATGATGTTTAGAACTTTCTTCATCAACTGTTAGTTTAGATCAGTTATTGTTTAGATATCTTGTACTGCTTGTATTGTTTCCATATTGTCTTGATAGGTCTTGCAGCTAGAGATATGACGATCGCAAGACTTGGAGCAACAACAAGGAGAAGGATCTGCGATCTGAAAGGTATGATACCTAAGTACTCGATCTGTAACTAGATCTAGGAAATGAGTTTTGTATTCTGTACTATTTGTTCTAGACTCGCATTGAGCTAGGGAGATCATGCTCACATCCGCTCGAGTGGATTGTCGGATAACAAAAGCATAGATGGAGATTCTACTAAGGAGCAAAGGGCTCTACAGGGTGACCATGGCAATAGAAGCTGATCCAACCTCAGTAGTGGAGAAATCTAAATGGCATAATCAAAGGGATGAATCCTATGGGTTGTTATGTCTCACTACATCTAGAGATCTCTTATTTCATCTTGATGGCCTCACTTCACCTAATGAAGTATGGCTGAAACTTCAAGAATTGTGTGGTAAAACCGATGAATTGAGAGGCCACCAATTGGATAACGAGCTAGTCTCTTTGAGTCCGCAAAATTTCGATAATATACAAGACTTATTCTCCAAATTCAAGTCTCTTGTATTGCAGCTGAAGCCATGTGGAATAGACAAGAAATATGAGCAATTAGTTTTGGCCATTCTCTTCAGGCTTGGCCCGGACTATTCAATCTTTGTTTCCACCTTCCATTCCACTTAGAAAGCAATTAAAAATTGGAAGAGGCCATCACTTTCAGAATTCATGGAGTCATTAACACAAGAAAAAGACAAGCTGGTCTTAATGGGAGCCATTAAAAATCCATCCAAATACCATTGTCTAAATGTTGGAGACTCAAATAATTTGAAAGACAAGAAGAAAGGCAACTTCAAGAAGCCCACCGATGAGCAGAAAGACAAGCAGAATTTTAATGGAGAGCCATCAAACTTCAAGAAGAATCTGAACAGGAAGAATGAGAGGACAAAGTGCACTTATTGCAGCAAGGGCTTTCATCCCGAAATCTCTTGTATGAAGAAGACCATCGACCAATTAACTCATGCATTGGAGAAAGCCAATATCCCTCTTCTAGAGAGCGCAAGAAGGAAGGATGGAGGATCAAATTCCGATGACAAAGAGAGAGTTCATGCATTGATGGCTAACACTTCCCAATATTCATCATTCATCATTGATTCCGGTGCTTCAAGACACATGGTTTCTGCAAGTAAGTATTTTACTTCACTTGACTCTTCTAGTGGTCCGAACATTGTATTGGGAGACAATTCTGAAACTTCTAGCAAAGGCAAAGGTAGCATAGATCTCAAGTTTGGGTCATTTATAATTTTGTATATGTCCCTGGACTTGCTGCAAACCTACTGTCAGTATATCAGATGACCCATACAGGGCTTCCCAAGAGAGTAACCTTTACCCCCAATGATGTTGAGATAGCAGAAATTTCAACAGGAAAAATTATTGCATTTGGTACTGCTGACCAGTGTTCTAGAATTTACAAGTTTTCTCATTTTGTGCCAAACTCCTCACTTTCTGCTCTATTAACCCATGCCAATGAGTCCAGCAAGCTATGGCATGACATATTTGGCCACCTAAACTACAAATACCTTTCCCAACTCCATGAGAAAGAGATGGTTATAGGGCTTCCCAATATCAAATTTTCCAAAGGTGTCTGTCAATCCCGCATCCTAGGAAAACACCATGAGCATAAGTATGGGAGATCTACCACTGAGAGAACCACTGCACCATTGAAACTTATACACATTGATATATCAGATCCATTTCCTCATGATTCATTGAATTCAGAAAAATATATTCTCACATTCATAAATGATTTCAGCAGGTATTGTTGGATTTATTTCATCAAGCTTAAATCAGAAGTTTTTGGGTTATTCAAGTTATTCAAGGCCTCAGTTGAGAATCCGTCTGGTAG
This sequence comes from Larix kaempferi, assembly GCA_027924585.1. Lineage (NCBI taxonomy): Eukaryota > Viridiplantae > Streptophyta > Pinopsida > Pinales > Pinaceae > Larix > Larix kaempferi. The sequence continues at coordinate 4,929,074 of BSBM01000986.1, read as the reverse complement.
ACATATTCAAGTGTTAAGATCTTATAATGGTGGTGATTATGTGAAATCATATTTTCAGCAATTTTGTGCTTTATCGGGCATATAGATGCAACATACAGTTCCATATACACCTCATCAAAATAGGGTTGCTGAGAGGAAGAACAAATCTCTTAAGGAGATGGCCACATGCATGCTTGAGGCAAAAGATTTGTCTCCTAAGATATGGGGTGAAGCAATAAATTGTGCCACCTATATTTATAATAGAGTTCCACACAAATCTCTCAAAGGTATCACTCCTTTCAAGGCTTGGATAGGTAACAAACATGACATCTCTCATTTCAGGATTTTTGGCTCAACGACTTGGGCTAGGATTCCGATTGAGAAGAGGAGGGCTATGTAGCCCCAAATTCACCCATGTTTGTTTGTTGGATATTCAGAAGACTCCAAAGCTTATAAGTTGCTGAACATGACCACTCATAAAGCATTCATCGAAAGAAGTGTGCAGTTTGAGGAAGAGCCCTCTCAGAGAGCATAAATTGAAGATTCATCTTCACCACCGACTGGAGAAGAAGTAAGTGATGTTATTGATATTTTTTATTATGATATTTCTGATGATGAGTATCAATTTATTGCAGATGCTAACTCACCTACAATTCCCAAGTGGGGTGCAAAAACTTTTCAAGCAGCAGGTGAACTAGCAGGCAACCCTCAGGACCAAAGAAGGACTAGATCACAGTTTGAGACTGCTCTCAATGTGATTGATCTTTATCTTTCTAAGAAGTGCTATATTATGATATATTCTAATACAAAAAAATATGAGGATTCCTCACATGATCCTATATGGAATATTTCTATGGATGAGGAGTTTTAGTCATTGTAAAAGGATCAAACTTGGAAGCTAGTCAAGCTCCCCGCAGGCAGAAAGTTGGTAAGATGAAAATGGATTTATAAGACTAAATGTGCAGCGGATGGTACAGCCATTAAGTACAAATAAAGGCTGGTAGAAAAGGGGTATTCCCAGGTCCAAGTACTTGATTATAATGAAACATTTGCACTGGTAGCTCAAAAAGACTCCATTAGACTAGTTTTGGCAGTGGCAGCTTCCAAGCAGTGGGAAGTACATCACATGGATGTGAAAAGTGCTTTCCTCCATGGGGAGCTTGAAGAATAAATATATATGCAGCAGACACAGGGGTACACATCAGATCCAAACCTTGTTTTCAGGTTGAAAAAATCTTTGTATGGACTCAAGCAAGCCCCCAGGGCTTGGTATGCAAAGATGGACAGTTTTTTGCTGTCACAATCCTATGTTCAATGTAAATCTGACCCAAATGTCTATATGAAGGTTGCTGATGGTTTTATTATGTTAATACTGTTGTATGTTGATGATTTTCTGATCACAGGTGATAGCACTGAACAAATAGCATCACTAAAGACCGCAATGCACCAAGCATTCTCCATGAGTGACTTGGGAATTCTTAAGCAATTTTTGGGGCTTGAGATTTCTCAAACAAAAGAAGGAACCAAGGTATGTCAGTCAAAGTATTCTTCTGATCTGTTAAAGAAGTTTAAGATAGTTTATTGCAAGCCTTCTAAGACTCCATTTCTTTCTGGAGTTAGAATGGAAGAAGCAGAATCTACACCGCTTTTTGACAGTACTCTACACAGACAGTTGATTGGCAGCTTGCTCTACTTGACACACACTTGACCAGATCTCGCATATGGTGTGAGTGGAGCATATAGATATATGGAGTAGCCACATGAGTTACATTGGAGGGCTACAAAAATAATCCTTCATTATGTGCAGGTCACAAAGAGTGATGGGATTCACTATGTGGCAGATTCGAGCTTAGATCTCTTGGGTTTCACAGATTCGGATTGGGCTGGTGATAGCCTTGACAGGAAATCCACATCAGGATTTGTATTCATGCTTGGAGGTGGCCCTATTTGATTGTCCATCAAGAAATAGAATGCCATAGCACTATCTTCAGCAGGGGCAGAGTATAGAGGAGCAATGAATGTTGCTACACAGTGTGTCTGGTTGCAGTGGATTTTGTCTGAGTTTGAGATTTCTTTCAGTACTCCTACTATCATTTATTGTGACAACCAGAGTTCCATTAGAGTTTCATGTGATCCAGTACAAAGGTAGAGGACCAATCACATAGAGATTCATATGCACTACATCAGAGGCCTAGTGCATGATCAGATCATAGATTTGCAGTATTGCCCCACAGGTGAGCAAACTGCAGATATCTTCACCAAGGATTTCATAGAGAAGACATTCAGCTATCTTAGATCACTACTTGGGATGGTTGAAAATGTGGTGGAGTGAAGGGTTGATAAACAACCTTTCAAATTTGATTTGTCCATGTTTTGAGGGAAGGTTTTTCCCATGAGGTTTTCCTTCTATCCTTGTTCTGTGGACCGACAGTATTTTGTACGGGGTGACCAAGTCTTGTTACTAGGCCCTTAGTATTTTATTTTTTGATATTTAGTTCATTTAAGTCAGACTTTAAGAGGGGGTGTTGGAATAATTAAGCCTTCCTACCATTTATTTAATTACATAAGATGCATTAATTAATCACTTGTTGGTTAATTCTATGTAATAAATGAGGAAACTGCCATTGTGTGGTCCACAAGGCAACATGGGAGGATAAGATTCCATTCAAGGTGTGATATACAAGACACCTAGGGAACTTGGGCACTTTACTAAACATTTCTGGATAAGATTTAGGAAGGAGGGTGCACTTGTGAAGAAAGCTGCTGCTTTTTCCCCCATAGGAAAGAGCTAGTCAACCTAGGAAAGTGTTTTTTACACCAAAAACTTTCTTTAATGTTATTTTCAATAAAATATCGTATTTGGCATGTATTTTGGCTATATTTCACCTTCCGCTCACTAATTAGAGAATTCATGAGCATTTGAGCAGTTTTGGAAAGTCAACTTGCCACCTAGGGGGGATGGGCATTTTTAGCAAGTCTGATTAAGTGGAGATTCTTTTGGCATCTTTATCCATTCGAATTACTGATGTAAATTTATTTAATAGAATCCTATTAAATTCATATGTTAGCTGATGTAATCATTATTCATGAGAAGTAATACAGAAATCTACTCTCGTGCATAATTTTTGTGCCTTTGACTAGTTGTGTGAAATTTTTCATATGAGAGAGTGTAATTTCTTGAATAGTTCTTGGATGTGATCTTATTTTCACAGTGCCATATGTTTTGGTTCTGTGTAATATCCAAATTTATGAGCACAAAAGGAAACTTTATGCCATGCATCTCCTAGATGTGTTTTTTTCCATGTATTTTGTCTATCAAATATCGACTTAATCCTTTAATCTCATAGCTACAATTTTTATTTATGTTAGATCTATTGTTCAATCTACATTTTTCATGATTTGGAAGGATCTATAGAACCTAAAACCTTTACTCTGAAGTTATGAATTAGTCAAACTATAACTTCCATTGAGTGGGATTGATGTTTCAAAGTTACAAATTGATCAAATTGTAAATTAAATTGAGTGGGGCTGTAGTTTCAAATTTGAGATGAAAAATATGTCAAAATTACCCAAAAAACTACTATAAATATGAAAAAAGAAAGATATTTTGTTAACACATAACCCAATCCCTTCTTGACATAATATATTGGTTTCAATATTGCCAGCACTCAAAGATGATATACTTGACAACATAAGCATGTTTCACATGTTGAAATCCCAATCAGTCATAGTCGACTAGTTCCCCCATATCAAGCTAACAATTGGCTCAATTCCATAACAACTTGTTGCACAGAAGATGATATTGATTATTATACAGTCTGTTGTTGTGATTTAATATTTATGCGTCTGTATAACTAGCACTTAAACTTTCATTGTTTTTATAGGAGCTTAACCTGACTTAGTTTCAAAAAATATCACACGTCACAAGAATAGCTCTCATTTAGGAAAATGAGTCTTCCAAGGAAAGGTGGGGAGAGAACTTCTATAACGTAAGACAAATTCCCACTTGTAACTGAGGAAACAGTGAACTATGCCCTCAAAGTGCTAGAACACAGTTATAACACCAACAAAAGAATAAATATTATGATCCTAAGTTAACATATTTGTTTATTATAAGCTTGCACTCCTGAACATCCAAATCTCTATAAGTTTTTTATTTTTGTTATAGCCAAGAAGGAAACATTTGCATGACATGTCTAAAAGCTTAAGTTGCTTTTCCTTGGGTAGGTGATCCATAAGTAGTGTTTCCATATCCAAACATGCAAAAATGATTTGCAAATGGTTTCATGCCAAGAATATCATCACAACCCAAGGAAAAACTCAGTTGAAGCTAGTAGATGTTGCAATGAACATGCATGTTTGCTTTGCTCTAATGCACAACACAAAACTTTTCAACTCGATATCAATGATGCTAATTACAATAACACCATTTCCATAGGATTACCTTTCCAAAGTGACCAATCAAGGCTATTTAGAAATGAACCACAACTGCTTGATTCTATGCTTGGTCATCTAATGCAGCATAGGTCCTAGTCAGTTGTGTCATTTGGAATGCATTTGCTTTAAGAAACCCCAATTTCTCCTACAACTGGGTGTAGAGCGAGTGCCTTTGATAAAGTGCCCCCACCATATGCCTCACATAGTACATAAATTTCTATTTATTTAAAAATAAACAAATTAAAATTAAAATTTTAAAAAGAATGATAATTTCACTTATATCTTGTTGCACAATTTCTTTCTAGAAATTTCAACATTTCCTATGTTTGATTCTATTTAATGGAATACTATCTTTTCCCTAGTCACTTGTCGCCATTAGATCTTCTTCGTTGCCTCCTCTTATGTTTGCAACAAAACAAAATTCATTACAGAATCTCCAGTTTTAAAATTCCAAAATTGCATGTAGATATGATCTATGTTTGTATCTGTTGCATGTCAAGTTTTGGTGTGAACCCTCCATTGAACTTAACATATTTGTTGATTATAAGCTTGCACTCCTGAACATCCAAATCTCTCTATGTTTTTTATTTTTGTTATAGCCAAGAAGGAAACATTTGCATGACATGTCTAAAAGCTTAAGTTGCTTTTCCTTGGTAGGTTTAAACAATGTCATGCATTTTACTCATTATAAGTAGAAGAAAGTTATTGTTGGGTTCATTTAATTTGAAAGAGTAGTTATAGTTTGAAAGAACTCTCTCCTTACCTTATCTAGCATTCATTGAAAAGAATGGATTATTTGATTCATATTCTTTTGCATGCTTTGAGTCAATCATCACACCACAAGTTGCACTTCCATCACCCGACTGAGTAATACAACCGTTAAAATTTAACTCGCTAACTCAACACACTTTAACCTCGCTTGAGGATAAAAAGAATTTGGTAGTTAGGTAAGAAACCGGGGATAGGCATCCAAATAATTCCCCCTTGTCATTTTCATCTAAGACACAGTTGTTTTCCTCTAGGGTACTAAAATCCTCTAGTATTTATTGACATGGTCATCGACCAGTTTGTGGAGGGGCCTCTTGTTTTTTCGGGGGTAATCCACGAGGACTGATTCCGAATAGACTTTGTGGAATGTCACACTCCACTTAGCTCCTAAGGATATCTATCCATTATATTCCTTGTACTCTACCGTATAGGTGATACAGGGGCTCAAAGACAGAAGTGCCAGTTAACCTTCTCTGACGTGTCATGAACAAGGTAGCGTAGTAACTTTTCTTCTAGGGCTCTTTTACCCAGGATCCCTTTCGGTAGAGGGATATCCTTACACTTCGATATCACATTTCATATTTTTTAAATTGGATTTCATCAACTTGTGAAGGATACGATTTGTCGACGTCTCCATCTCCTAGTTAGGAAGTTTGCTTTCTATTTCACCCTTTTAGAGGGTCTTTTTCTTTTTAGTGTTGCTTGTTGGAATTCTGGCCACTTTTGTTTCAGCTCGCTTACTATGACATTGGTCCCTGTTAAATTTTGAGCATTAATTCACAATACTCTAGGATCTTTACTGCGAGAATAACATATACAGTATATAAATGCATGACAATCACAATAAGTATGATAAGCATCACAAGAATTAAAAGCATGAGAGACAAGAGACACAGAGTTTTTGTGGGGAAAAACCTAAGGTGAAAAACCCCACAACTTCCTCAGAGATAGAGAGAGAAATGGCTCAACCAAAGTACAACCAAAATACACTGAGATAGTCTCCTAGTAGCAGATGATCCTCCTCCTCACTAGTGCTCCACTTTCCAAGTGAGAGTGAGATAGTTTTCCGAGTGATCTAAATAGAGATCACCTGATCTCTATTTATACTAATCTGTTTTCCCAGTGACCTTATGGGGCCGACTTGTCTAGCTAGGTACATCCACATTATAATATATATAATTCAGGGTCGACCCCACCTGGTGGTCTAATAACCCATCGGCAAGTACACACACTTGCGACACTTGTCAATCCACATGACGACACTTCCTTATAGAGGAATAACACATCTCTAATAAGGGTATAATAAATATATATGAAATGCATAAATGAAATACATTCTGAAGTTACATATACATCAACAATCCCTCTTAACTAGGAAGGTATTTCTCGACACAGATCTGCTAGACAAGTCTTCTTCTCGGGATCGTCATCATCGATGCATCGTCATCGTTACTGCTGCTGCTATCTCAACCAATTTCTGACTCTACTCGTCATAGGAAGTTCTACAGAGCCAGTCTTTTTTCATACTGTATGTAGGCCCACTACCTGCAGGTCTTCGTCATCACCGGCCATACTGTGGAATCCTTAGGACTTATCAAATGCGTCACAAAACCTCGAAAGAGCATCCCAGGATGTTACGAGAACATGGCTCTACCTATAGGATCTCCCAGGGCCATATTATATGTGACCTCACCACAAAACCTCGCAAGAGCATCCCCGACTATTACGAGCATGCAGCTCTACCTATAGGATCTCCCAGGGACAGATTATATGTGGTCACCACAAAACCTCGCAAGAGCATCCCAGGATGTTACGAGCATGCAACTCTACCTATAGGATCTCCCAGGGACAGATTATATGTGGTCATGGCAAAACATCGCAAGATCATCCCAGGACTTATTATGGGCACATAGCCCAACCTATCGGATCTCCCAGGGACAGCTTATATGCCATAGGACAAAACCTTGAAACAGCATCTGCCAGATATCCCAGGGCACGAATTACATGCCATAGGAAAAACCTCGAAAGACTATTTGCAGATCTCCTAGGGCCAAATTATATGTCCTCCCAGAGCAAAACCTCGAAAGAGCATTTGCTAGATATCCCAGGGCACGAATTACATGCCATAGGCAAAACCTCGAAAGACTATCTGCAAATCTCCCAGGGCCAAATTATATGCTCATCTGCACAACCTGATCCACGACCATAGAGTATCAACCTGATACTCACCATACATCATCCTGATGTACACATGATCATCCTGATCATCATCACTGTAACATCCTGCTACATGTCATCTGGAGCAACATCTTGAATCTCATCATCCATGATCATCCTGATCATACAATGCATCTACCTGATGCATACCAAGTATCTACCTGATACATATCACCATACATGATACATATCACCATACATGATCCACCTGATCATACAATGTATCCACTTGATACATATACAGATACATGGTCCAAGCATCCATCATGATGCATATACAAAATACATACAAATGATCCAATTGATCATATCCAGCATTCAACATGATGCGTACATACATATAAATGATCCAACTGATCATATCCAGCATCCAACATGATACATACATACATATAAATGATCCAACTGATCATATCCAGCATCCAACATGATGCATACATACATATAAATTATCCAACTGATCATATCCAGCATCCAACATGATGCATACATACATATAAAAATGATCCAACTGATCATACAAAGCAGAAACCAGAACATCATCCTGATGCTCATCATCCAATGCTTACATCCACAGCCATGTGAAGGATCCTCCTTCCAACATGCTTGGAATGGCTTCAGCAAATGTGTCCATCACTTCTTCCTCGAAGTGTCATCAATCCTAAGAACACCAAACCTCTCTCTGAAGTACTCGAACTTCACCCTGGCTAGTGGCTTCGTCAGCACATCTACAATCTGCTCGTCCGTCGCAACATACAGGAGCTTCACAGCTCCTCTCTGCACCATATCCCTGATATAGTGATATTTGATCTCTATGTGTTTTGACCTATCATGAAACACTGGGTTCTTAGACAGCTTCACACAACTCTAGTTATCACAGAAGATACAAGCAACGGAAGATCAAATAACTCAGACAGTAGCTTCCGTAGCCATACTGCCTCAAAACTAGCTGAACAGGCTGCAACATACTCTGCCTCAACTGTACTCAGTGCTACACAGAACTGCTTCCTGCTAAACCAAGAGATCACACTTGATCCCATACTGAAGCAACACCCAGATGTGCTCTTCCTATCTGCATCACTGCCAGCCCAATTTGAATCAACATAACCATTCAGGTTAAACTTTTGATTCACTTCATACTTGAGCCCATAATCCACTGTACCCTTCAGGTACCTCAGAACATGCTTTACAGCAACCAAATGAACACTCCTCGGATCTGTCAGGAACTGACTCAATGTGTTCACCACAAAGCAAATATCTGGTCTCGTGTTCGTCAGGTACATCAAGGACCCAATCATCTGACGGTGCATAGAGACATCAACCGGCTCAGATGAAGCATCACATAGAAGCTTCAGATTCGATGCCATAGGTGTTGCCATGGCCTTGCAATCCATCATCCCGAATCTCTTCAGGATATCTAATGTGTACTTCCCTTAACCATGGAAGATCCCACCTGCACTCTGCTACACCTCCATACCTACGAAATAATGCATCATTCCCAAATCTTTCATATCGAACTAGGCAGAAAGCTTCCTCTTAGTATCTATAATCAATCTGTCATCTCCTATTACAAATAATTCATCCACATACAGGAGTAGAATCACAGGATTCCCCTCCTCAACCTTGTAGTAAAGGTTGGAATCCGCTTTACTCTTGGTAAAGCCCAAACTAGATAGGAAACTGTCCATCCTACCATACCAGGTTCTAGAAGCTTATTTCAAGCCATACAAGGCTTTCTTCAATCTACACACATATGACTCCCTGTCATGTATTTCAAAACCGAGTGGCTGCTCCACATATACTTCCTCTTCAACTACACCATTCAAGAAAGTAGTCTTGACATCCATCTGGTGTATTTTCCATTTCATTGTTGCAGCCAGGGCAAGTACTGTTCTGATGGAAGTATACCTGGCTACAGGTGCAAAAGTTTCTTCATAATCTATTCCCTCTTTCTGAGAGAAGCCACGAGCAACGAATCTTGCCTTGTATTTCTCTACACTTCCATCTGTAGCATGCTTGATTTTGTAGATCCATTTGGAAGTCACCACAGACTTCTCTTTAGGTCTTGGGATAACATCCCAAACATCATTCTTCACTATTGATTGGTATTCCTCAACCATGGCATCCTTCCATTCTTTCTTTCCACTGCTTCTTCATAACTGGAAGGCTCTTTGTTCATAATGTCACAGAGTAAAGCAACATAACTGGTATGTGATCCGGTTCTCTTCTTTGCTCTGTGTTCTTCTTCTGGAATGTCAAATCTTTCTACATCTTAAATGAGCTCTCTAGCCCATGCAGGTTTCCTCTTGTGAGAGTTATCCTCACAGGGTGGATCTACAAGTTCTTGTGGATCTTCAAACTCACGAACAACTTCTAGAACTGCTTCAATCATGGTAGTGTCTTGAAATCTAGTTTCCTTAGGTTCTTCATAAACTTCGATAGGTGCCTTCCTTGATTTGATGAATGCTGAATTTTCATCAAATGTTACATCCCTACTGACATCAATCTTCTTGAACCCTAGAAAGTATATTCTATAAGCCTTCGAGCTTTCACTGTAACCCACAAAGATACCCTTCTTTCCTAAAGGATCTAGTTTAGTCCTCTTTTCCTTTGGGACATGAGTGTATACTGGACAACCAAATATTCTGAGATGGCTGACTTCAGGTTTCTTACCAGAAAAGACCTCTTCTGGTGTCTTGTTGTCCAATATCTTGTGGGGTGTTCTGTTTTGCACATATATAGCTATTCTAGTTGCTTCTGCCCATATATGCATAGGTAGATCCTGGTCAAGCAGCATTGCCCTTGCTGCTTCCATGATAGTTCTGTTCTTCCTTTCTGCAACTCCATTTTGTTGAGGATTATAAGGAGCAGTCAACTCCCTATTAATCCCTCAATCACTACAAAGCTTCTTGAAGTCACCTGAGGTGAATTCTCCACCATTGTCGGATCTGAATGTTTTGATATTCTTGTCAGTTTGATTCTCCATCAAGGTTTTGAATTCCTTGAACTTATCAAACACCTCATATTTGTTCTTCAAGAAGTATACCCAAGTCTTCCTGGAGAAGTCATCAATAAATGAAACATAGTAAACATACCCACTAAGAGAACTAGATGACACAGGACCACATACATCTGAGTGGATGTTTTCCAGGATATCTTTGTGTTATAGGTCAAACTTGCACCTCTCCGTCTGTGATCACCCTGAGTTGCTGATCACACAAAAGGACAACTTGGATGGAGGAGCATTTTGACCTTGGTTGATACTTTAACTCACTCCATTTCCTGATATTACTGGAAAACCCCAAAAATATCATTTTGAGATATGAGCGCTACTCTACTCAAAGAGACTAGCGCCCATACGCTACCCCAGTGTATCATAGTAGCGCCCATATCCATGTATACACTACTCCTTCTCAGCATAGTAGCGCTCACCATTTAAAATCGAATGAGCGCTAGTTGTTAAACACTAGGGTAGTGCCCTATACGCTACTCCATTGAACAAGAGTCGCGTACATCTTAAAAGATGATTAAAAAATAAATTAATTCATCGAGGAGTATTAGTTGATGGTAGTTTCCTAACTTCCCCAACTTCCTCCATCGACCTAAACTACTTCTTTAAACCTATAAATACAAAGAAGGTTAAAGGAGAAGGGTTAGAAATTATAGCTAGAGAATCTAGAGGATGAGTTGATGGAGAAACTTTGAGACATTGGAGAAGTTGATGTTGAAGACAACCAAGCCAGAGAAGAGCAAGAGCCCATAATCAAGTTGCAGGAGCCTGCTTCATTATCAGGTATACTTGTACATCATTCTACTTTTGACAAATAAAGGTTGAATTGTCTTTCTTGTTCCAATTTAAATGTGTTATGAAATGGCATCTTAATTTGGATCTGTTTTGGTCAATGCGAAATGTTAAACATTGTTTTTGTTTCTTTCAACCTTTATATATTGCCCAAAATGTTTTGAGAAAGGTATTGTTATTACAATTTTGCTGAGGGAAAGGTGGATTTGGAAGTTGAACATGGGATCAAGTCAAGGCTAGGATCAAACTTCAATTGAAAGGTGTGTTCCCAAGATCTACAACTTCTTTCTTTTTTGTAAATGTCTCTGTAATAGCATCAATACACTTACCTATCACCCCAACCAAGTTGATAGCATTAGTTTCCTTGCTATAGGGTAGATTTTCCCGCCAACAGACTGGCGACTCCGATGGGGAAAGTGAGTTTTTGGCTCTAGGAAACCTTGTTCTTGTTTGCCTTCTTAGATTGTTTTGACTTCTTTGATGTGTTGAGGAACTTTATAGGTATCCCTTGCCTGTTTCTTGCATGCTTTCATCAGTTTTTGATACCTTCCAAAGTCAGTTTTCAAGCCTTTGAGATATGAGTGCTACTCTGCTATATATATAGTAGCGCCGATATGCTACTGTGCTATATATACAGTAGCGCCCATTTCAGTAGGGGCGCGAGTTGCTCTACTACACAGTAGAGTACACTTTCTGTAGCATTCTATTTTTGGTTTGCTTGTGTTTTAACCCTTTTGGTGATTTGCTAACTTTGTTGTAGGATCCCTTTGATGGTTGCATGAGGTTTTTAACTTTTGGTCAAGTCATAGAACCTTTCCTTAAAGTTTTTTCCATCTTTTGAACCACTTGTTGACCGTTAGAATTTTTGAACCGTTTATTGACTTTTTGGAAGACTAGGGAGTGTTTGGTGTTGAGCACTTCCACTTTTTTAGACCCTGACTACCTGTTGCTAGCTTACAAACTTGCATACTCTTGTATCTGCTGTTTGTGGTGACGTTTGTCTGCTCTCTACTACTCCCATCTTTTGTTTTAGGGTTTGGTCCTTTATAGAGCCTCTAGGGTGTCTTCTTTTTTGGTCAAGTTTCATTCTTCCTGGACTTCTTGTCTTTTTGCTGGTCGCAAGTGCTTTTAAACAGCTATAGGCTAGTTCATTTCTCAGTTTCTTTGTGTTAGTAAGGTAGCTTGCTTGTCTACTTGTGCTTGGCATAGTGGTCTTTCTAGGGATAGATACTTTAGGCCAGTCCTTTTGTGTCTTTCTCGTTTGTTTTCTTCCACTTTGTCTTCAAGTTTAGAGGCTTTTTCTTTGTAAAAAACCTGTAGATCAAGTCTTTTCGAGCTAGGGTTTCGACAGCTATAGGCCTAATAACTTTTAGTCATACTTACACACATTGCATATAAAGTTTTATTTTGCTTCCCATTTTTATGTAGTTTTTTTTCGTTTATTGAAAAAGCAAAAAAAAAAATTTGGTATTTTAAGCTTAAATAGAACTTGTTTTTGTTATTACAAGATAACTTAGTATATTTTGTATAATTTCAAAAAAGAAAAAAAAAGAAAAAAAAATTTAAGTAGGTTTACTCGATTTTTTAGTTTTGGAAGGAACTAATTGAAAAAATGAAAAGAGCTTTGTTGTAGAAAGTTTTAATATTATTGCACTTTTGTTTTTTTTTCATAACCACGCCACACAAAAGCACTACCCTTTTTGAGTAATAAAAGCCCTAAAATTTGTTAATAAAATGAAATAGAAACATTTTTCTTTTTAGGGTACACTACACCAACTAGTTTTGGTTAGGATCTTGGGTTTAAATCACCTTAAACCACCCAAGATCACACATTGCGCAAAAATCGTAGTGAGACTATCATAGGTAAACCCACCTCACTCAAAATTTGCCTAGGATCTATGCAGTAGGTCATTGCGAGATCAGTTTGTGGGAATACTCCTCCTACTTTCTGTTCGAGCATACGCCAGGATCAGATTGTGTATTGGGGACCCTTTCGAGTTTCGGGCTTAGCTACCCTTCCCACGCTTTCTGATTCGATCGGTGACTGTTCCCCCAGGAATTTTCGGTGTTGTTGTATCCATAGTATCTGACTCTAGGTTCATACACAGGTGACAACAAAGGGTATATCTGCTGTACCTAAGACAAACGTGGGAGGAAACCCCTTGCAGGTCTTTGGGAGGGTGGTTGGGTGATTCCAGCACTTGCACCCTTAGTCATTGTATTGTGGACCCCGAGTAACTGTCTTTATTCCTTCGTTGATCTGTTCTGGGCCCTCATCATCCCAGACTCTTCTCCGGAAGGCACCTTTGTTTGCCTGGTTTGTATACTTAGGACCTTTTTTAGTTGGCGTGTTATTTGCCCCCTAGTTGTAGTGGCCACTAGGTTCTAGTCTGTTATTTTATATTTATAATCACGGAGAATTAACAACCCCGTAGATCGAGAAGGATTCAAAACCTTCCACCAATTAGAACAGAACCTATACAGCCAGCTAGACGACAGCGGGTAAACCCCGGTATTTTTTCAGAAGTTACTCCTGAAACTGAATTACCTGAAGAAATTCCTGTAACAGAAAATGGTGAAATTGAGGTTCCTGAGGTACCACTACCAGGTACCACAGATCAGCAACACTTTAGTACAGTTGAGGTGGAAGATCTTACTTCCGCGGAGTATAGCACTCCTTTCAATCCTCCTTTAACTAATACTAGAATTTCGCTTCTGTCACCTGTTGGTTTCCAGCAGCCCCTTTTCAGTGCAGATAATTCCTTCCTTGGACATCTGATGTCTAACTTAGGAGGTGAATAGGGGGTTCCCCAAACTCCCACTTTAGGTATGAACACCAACACAGTTAACCCTTCTTTTACTGCTACACCTAGTTAGGCACAAACTACATATGTGCCTACCCCATCTTTCAGTTTCAACACTAGTACTTTAGGTATGCCTAGTTTTACAACGATGGCATCTATTCCTACACCTACTGTTGGACCTAGCAGTATGGCCAACTGTGCAACACCTTCTACTTCCCAACCGTTATATCAGATTCCTAGTATTTGGGTTTCCACACCTGTGGTAGGACCAAGTGCTTCTGCAAACATGCCAGTCATGGGTACCATGACTGCACCGTCCACATCAGCTTCTACTGGTTTCAATACCTTCGTAGGCCCTAACATGAACCAATGTAGTGTGCCCGCAAGTAACACCCCTTTTTCCTTATTCTTAGGGGAGGGGGTAATATCTTTAACCAGCAATATGGTGGGGCTAACACCCAGCCACAGTGGACGAATCCGCAAAGCACTAATCCACTTTCGTATGGGTGGGGAAATTTTAATAACTCTTTCATACAACAACAACAGATGGCAGGGGGCAACCCCTACCAACAAATAGCTGGGGGAAACCCCTACCAACAGTTAATTGGGGGCAACCCCTATCAACAGTTGGTAGGTGGCAACTCCTATCAGCACATGGCCGGGGGCAACCCTTATCACCAGATGGCTGGGGGAAACCCCTACCAACATTTCATGGTTCAAACGATGGGTGGTTCCCCTTATCAAGCATCATCTTACCGACCTCATCTACCATTTCTGGCAACTTTAAATTTGCCAGAACTTTCTAAACTAACAAATGATCCTGTGTGTCATAATGCCACATGGCCATCAGTTCCCACCAAATTACCTTCGGACATTCCAAAGTTCGAAGGAAAAACAGGTGAAGACCCTGGTGACCATGTCACTACCTTCCACTTATGGTGTTCTTCAAATTCGTTAAACGAGGATTCCATCAGATTGAGATTGTTTCAAAGGACCTTAACTGGTCCTGCAGCCAAATGGTACATTGAGTTACCTGCGGCTACTTTCTCTAGTTTTGGGGATCTAGCAACCATCTTTTTGAACCACTTCCAGCTTCCTGTTCGGTATGATGCCGAAACATAACTTTTGTCTACTTTTAGACAAAATAAAGCCACTCACTTATCTGACCACATTCAGGAGTGGCGAAGACGGAAGAGGCTCATTAAGGCCAACATACCTCCCGAGTTCCTGCTTGAGTGGTACTTGAAATCACTCCTTCCTTATATTTCTAAGGAAGTAGCGACATCTGGAGTATCCAATGAAAAAGAAGCCATCTTAAGGACTCAACAGTTAGACCTTGTTTATGCACAATCTGGTCTACTATACGAGATTATACCTGATGCACCGAGATCAAACACTGATCTGAGTAGACCCAAACCTGGACCACATGCTAATGGCATAGTGGGTTCAGTTGACTTTGCAGCCGTCGAAGCACTGACCAAACAGGTCCATGCCTTAGCCGTCAAACAATCGACTGCAGATATTTCTTCCGTCACAACCTCTCCTTCTACTTCTGAGCCTGTCAAACAGGTCCAGAACAATCAAAAGGGCCCTCGGCAGCCCAACAATAAAAATAAGGGCAAGAAGGGAGAGGGGAACCAACACAATCCCAAAAAAGACAATTCCTAAGAGGGTAACAAAGAGGAAAAGAAGGTTAAGTTCCCTTGTAAACTTTGCAAGCAGAACCACCTTATTCACCAATGCCCTCTGCTTGAAGAAGCCCAGAAGCTCTTAAGAGAAAAGAAGCCTGCCATCCTGAAAGATCCATTTCCTAAAGGGCAAGGCTCAACTTCTGGCACCTCCAAAACTGGGGGCACTTCGCACGCTTCGGTTGATCAAACATTTATAAACATGGTTAATTCGGATGCACTTTTGCAAACTAGAGCCAAGAACTATACCCCGGAAGCGCAGAAAAAGGATAAGGAGATTCCTGAATCCTCCACTTCACTCCACATACCTGTGGAACCAATGCCTAAGATTCCGAAAGGTGTCTTGAAGAGGGAAACACACAATCCCAACACACGGGCTGCTTCTAACTACAATGTGGTTGAAGATTTCGCCCAAACCCCTTGTGCCATGTCTACTCTAGAAGTCTTGCAGAGTTGTCCTTTACAATGAAATGCACTTCTGGCAGATATTGGGAGTATGGAATCCTCCAACATGTATGCACGATTTGATATGACTGATGTCAAATACCGGTTGCCCTATCACGTTTCCCTTCAGATTGAGGTCATTCATGGTCCAATGACCATCATACGAGCTGTAGTAGATGATGGAGCGTCGACTTGCGTAATGTCAATTTCCTGTTGGAAAGCTTTAGGTTCTCCTGAGTTAGCCCCTTCTAACACATTGCTTACTGCATTTGAGGGCAGAACTTTCCGTCCACATGAAGTTTTGCAATCATTTGATGTCACTTTGGCCGGTAAGACAGTTGCTGTTGAAGTAGAAGTTTTGGATGCTCCGCTTGATTACAATATGTTGTTAGGCAGGAGTTGGACTTATGCCATGCGATCCATTGCATCGGAAGTTTTTCGAGTGGTCATGTTCCCATTTGAAGGTAAGATCGTTACAGTCAATAAACTTTCTTTCACTCAGAGAAACAATCAGACTTCTTCGGAAACTACAATTCCTTTGGTTGATCAAACCGCCCCAGTTAAGGAGAGTTTAGGAGCAGGGCTGTATGGGTTGTTAATAGGCACTTTCGACCTCCCCTCCCCTGTTCTTTTTATGCGTTCTGATGTGGGTACTGCTACCGAAACATTTACGGTCGGTTTAAGAACTGATCCTTGGATCCTTCCTACCACGTCAGAACCTTTTGTGCCTCCCTCCATTGCAGAGGTAGCCTATATGGAAACTCAACACGCTGCAATGGAACATATCATGACTCCACCAGTCTTTGTTGAGTCAGATATGGACTATGCTCCGGCATGGTCACTGAATTCCACTCACTCGTTTGATTGTTTAGATACGGTTTTGCCACCTAATGAAGCCATCTTAGAAGTTATGATGGGCCTGGACCAACCTTGGGAACATATGCATCATAGGTCCTACATGCTTCCTGATCTAGACAGAATTGAGAGAGGAGAATTCCCTGTGAGACCTGGTGGATTGGTTGATTTGTCATCTTTTCCTTCTACTTCGAGAGCTGTTTGTGCTGAAGGAAATATGGACAATATATCGAGAACAATTCCAATCAACATTTCCACCAAACCCGAGGTTGTGGAAAACATTTTTATTGGTGCACACTGTTCTCCAGAAGAGATAGCTCTGTATACAAAACTTTTTAAATAATTCCGCGACGTTTTTGCCTGGTCATATGAGGAGATGCCAGGTATTGACCCAACCATTGTGGAGCATGTCATCACGACATACCCTAACGTGAAACCTGTGAGACAAAAGCTCCGTCCCTTAAACCCTAGAAAAGCGGCCGCCATTAAGGTGGAGGTTGAAAAGTTTCTCAAAGTCGGTTTCATTTATCCGATTGATATGACGGAATGGGTTTCAAACCCCGTTCCGGTTGATAAAAAGCAAGGTACCATTAGAGTCTATACTGACTTCCGGGATTTAAACAAAGCTTGTCCGAAAGACAACTACCCCACACCATTTATCGATCAAATTATAGATGCTTGTGCAGGACACGAGATGTTCTCTTTCATGGATGGTTTTTCAGGTTACAATCATATTGAAATCAAACCTGAAGACCAACATAAAACAACTTTCATTTGCCCATGGGGGACCTTCGCTTATCGGAAAATGCCATTCGGTTTGAAGAATGGTGGAGCTACCTTCCAGCGCGCAGTGAATTTTGCTTTTCATGATATCAAACACATTGTAGAACCTTACTTGGATGACCTCCCGGCGCGATCTCGAAAGAGACGGGATCATCCAGATCATCTTAGACAAGTGTTTGAAAGATGTAGAAAATATAAGATTTGTTTGAATCCGAATAAGTGTGTGTTATGTGTCGAATCGGAACGTTTACTGGGCTTCATTATCTCTAATCATGGCATAATGGTCGACCCGCTTAAAGTAGAGGCGATTGTAAATCTGCCTCCTCCTCGCACCTTGCGACAACTTCAAAGTCTGCAAGGCATGTCCAATTTCTTACGGTGATTTATCATAAACTACGCTAAAATTACTGAAGGTTTTATGAGGCTACTCAAACAAGATTCCCACTTTGTGTGGGATGAAGCTGCTCAAGCATCTTTTGAAGCTTTAAAAATGGCACTCCTTTCAGCACCCTTGTTGAGCCCGCCGGATTACTCAAAAGATTTTCTTTTATACCTGGCAGCGTCTCCTACTACAATTGGTATAGTGTTGGTTCAGGAAGATGATATGCTCCAAGAACATGTTGTCTACTATCTTTCTTGCGCATTGATAGCCCCTGAGTTTAAATACTCGCACGTTGAGAAGTTAGCACTTGCTGCGGTACAGAGGCTTCGTCACTATATACTTTTACGAACTACTACTGTGATAGCAGAAGTCAATCCTTTCCAGTACTTTCTCACCCGACGAATCATCGGTGGGAAATACAATAAATGGATTGTGATCCTACAAGAATTCGATTTGGTATTCCAATCAGCCAAATCGAAAAAATCACTATTATTCGCTGAGTTAATCTCAGAATTTCCAAGTGACCTAGAACGCGTTGAGGAAGAAACATCATTCCCTGATGAACATATCTTCCTCATTGCCTCCTCTGACCCATGGTATGGAGATATCTTAATATATCTCCAGACTTTGAGATGTCCTACCACTTTTTCCTGAGAAGAGTGACGCAAGCTCAAAATCCATGCGAAGAACTACCTTATCATATCAGATACTTTATATCGACGTGGGGTAGATTCCATTTTACGACGCTGCTTAACTAGGGAAGAAGCCGAAGCAGTATTAAATGATGCCCACAGTGGAGCTTGTGGGGGACATCTTTCCGGGTTGGAAACAGCTTAGAATATAGTGCGTGCCAGATATTTTTGGCCCACGATCTTTAGAGATTGTGTGGAAGCAGTGAAACACTGTCGACCATGTCATTTTTTCACTAAAAAAATGAGGGCACACCCAGCTCCTCTTCATCCTGTAATTATAGTAGGTCCCTTCACAAAATGGGGGGTTGATTTCATGACATGCAATCCAGTTTCAACTGGAGGACATCATTACATCATCGTTGCCGTTGACTACTTTACTAAGTGGGCAGAGGCAATGCCTACTGTTAAGGCGGATGGACAAACTGCCGCTTATTTCATGTTTAATCAGATCATAACACGGTTTGGCATACCTAAAGATATAGTGACTGATCATGGCAGTCATTTCCAAAATAGCATGATGACTGAGTTATATACAAGGCTTGGTTTTCGACAAGAACATTCATCCTCATACTATCCTCAAGCGAATGGACAAGTTGAAGCAGTGAACAAAACTTTAAAGGTTATAATGCAAAGAACTGTTAATGCCAGTCGGAATAACTGGCACATCATGCTGTACCCGGCTCTTTGGGCTTACCAAGCGAACATTAAGACTGCTACTGGTTTCTCTCCCTTCCAACTTGTGCATGGGATAGAAGTAGTTGTGCCGATTGAATGCGAGATTCCTTCGCTAAAACTAGCAGTTCAGTTACTACCCGATACTTCAATACTCGAAGAACGTTTGTTACACTTAGAACATTTAGATGAACAGTGTGGGGATGCGCTTACAACAAATGAGGTTCACAAAAAATGAGTCAAAGGATAGTACGACAAATCTGTTAAACCTAGGGTTTTCATTGAAGGAGACTTGGTCTTACTTTGGGATCAAGACAAAGAACCCTTAGGACCTGGAAAATTCAAATCCAGGTGGCTCGGACCTTTTATAATTTCTAAAGTATTGAAGAAAGGTGCCTACGAACTGGTAGATCACGAAGGTAATAAGTTGGCCGAGCCTAGAAATGGGCTCTACCTAAAGAAGTACTACGCTTAGGATGAAATACTTTTTCTTGTAACATAGCTGTATATTTTTGTAAAGCTAGTTTTGTTATGCTCGTTAGGTAATCTTATGTGTGTTTCTCGTTTCGTGTACCAGATGTCAACTGCACATTTCTTAGGATTTGCTGATGGCACCAGTCGCCACACCTGTCAGTTGGCTGCAGCAGCTTGGGTCATTTATTCACCCGCTGACCAACTTGTCTCTTAGGGGGGGGTTTGTTTGGGACCTACCACGAATAATGTGTTTGAATACAGTGCAGTTATAGAACTTCTCCGAGATGCTCTCAGTCATGGAATTTCGTACCTGGAGGTACGGCATGACTCACAATTAATTGTTTTTCAGTTAACAGGTGTCTATCAGATTAGGGATCCAGGATTGCTACGTTAGTTTCTACGAGTTAGACTATTGGAAAGACAATTTCATTCCATCAGATATGAACACATTCCAAGGCGTTGAAACACTTTAGCTGATTCATTAGCAAACTATGTGTTAGACTGGCATTTACATCACACATTGTCATAAACAACATTACACACATAAAATTAAAACACGTACACATGTAAATAACCAATACTGTATATAGCCGGTACCGTATCAAAAAATATGAGTTTTGAGTCACAAGTTCATCAAGTCAAGTCATAAAAGTACAAAAGCTGGGCATAGTAGCCTCAAAAATATATACATAGAATGTTTTTTCTCCTATGGAGAAGGAGGGACCTCATCATCATCTACCGCATTGCGATAGCATATGACTAGTCTAGCAACCCTCCGCAACACCCTAATCCATGATGGGGACACCCCAACAACATCTTCCTGCATGTCAACATGTATCTGATCCATGCGGCATGCAAGAATCTCATGAGTCAACCGAATCATTTTTCTCTCCAGGGTTCCCAACATAGCATCTGCTGCGGTAATATCAGCTGGCCTCACATAGATGGTAGGATGGCCCTCAGGACGAACAGGCCCAACATCTGCATATGACACTTGATTAGAACTTCAAAACTCATTCATAAAAATCAAATACTTGAAAAAAGTTTCAAAAAATTAAATAAATTTTCAAAATTTAAACATACCAATATCTCCCCAGGCTCCACCTGGAGGAAGCACCAGCTCTGGATCATGACGCAAATCCAATCCAGCATAAGGAAACTACTCAAAAGCGGGTACTTGCCTCTCCCACCACCCCCAAAATTCATCAGTATGGTAACAATAGTGACTTTCCCCACCTCCCTGGCGGAGGAAAATGTCACCCCAACGGCCTAGTCTGGGCTCACGGGGGTTAACCTGTGGTAGAGGCATCTCCAAACTAATAGCAGGCATCCTCTCAAAGAAGAAAGTACACAAAATACTTCCGTACCCAAAATTCTTCATTGTGCCAGATTTGCAACCTGTTAATTGAGATTTCATGTTTTCCAGTAAACTAGTACTCCAATCATAAACATGACCGTGCAAGCATTGTACACCAATATGCATCGAATGCCTGGAAGCTAAGTGTTGTGATGCACTACCAGCTACTCGGTTGATCATGCTCACTATCACTTTCAAAGGGAGACCATCAATAGTTGAAATCAAGACTTGGCTTCCCTATTTTTCCACTCCGGCAACACAGTATGTATTCACATATTCTTGCACTGATCGTGCACCCAAACGAGAAGACCCTTTCAGATTGATTACATCTCCTCTCCTTGAGAGACCAGTAATAAAGTATATGTCCTCAATGGTAAGTTCCAATGTTTGCCCACAGATGACAAAGGTGTTGGTATCCACATCCCAATACTGAATTAGTCTTGGAAACAGTTTGTTTAATGCCCTCATGTTTACGGTTTGATAAAACTTCAACAAACCACATCTTCGGAGCGCATGGAGGGTAGCTGGATCTTGCATGGCTAACCTATCCATGTCCTCATGCTCCCTCTCCCTCCATTGAAGGACCATCCTGCACAAAAAACCAAAATGTTTTGAGTCTCGACACTTGTATATAAGATTTCAAGTATGTACGCTACTGTGTATACTACACAGTAGCATGTAGGCGCTACTCTGTTTGAGAAAATTAGCACCCATTGAGTTTATACGCTACTCCTGTGTTTACACAGTAGCGCTCGCACATAAAAACTTATGAGCATTGCGTTGCAATCTATTTTTGCTCAAAAATTTAAAAACAAACCATGAAATTGCAAGTCAGGGAGATTTCAACTTACTTGGTGGAGGAAGTTTGGTGGTTGGATGCTCGGTTTGATCACAGTAGAGATTTGAAATTTGCAAAATGTTGCCCAATTTTTTCCCTACAACACAAATTGAAAATTGATTTTTAAACAATGAAATTATATATAAATTGGATTTTGATTTTTACCCATAATTGTTAATTTTCCATAGTTTCAAAACTTTCAAAAAACCCTAATTAATCAATTGAAACACACAATACGGTATAACACTGATCCAAGCTCATTTTTCACTTAATTATTGTCGAATTCGTCTCCTAAGCTCAAACTTCTTGATGATAGACCTTGTCAGTTAGCTAAACATTCTGAATTCATATATCATTTGAGATTTTTGCCGCATTGACTTATATTTTGTTGAAGACCTAGTTTTGGCAGGGCATGAAGCTATGATCATAGAAGCTGACCTTTAAGTCATTTTAAGCTCTTGTTTGGACTATTTAAACCTAAAAAAGATAGCCGAGCAAGCTTGTCCTCTTCGAGCTCGTTAAAGTATCCGAAGGCTCATCCACTCAGGTATAGAATTACCCCTTTTCCGGGCCTAAGTGGATTAACTACGGAAAAGGTATACTCTAGGTATACTCCTGTATGCGCTAGAAGAGTTCTCCTTTCATTGTTTTATACTTTTTCAGGGGAGGAGACTAACTGTACGAAAAAGGACCTCTTGGAGTATCTCTTTAGGGTTTTCAGGCTCTCTAAACATGAAAATACCAAGCGAGCATTCACCTACTCGGGCTCGATGTGAAATCCATGAGAGGGTAAGTAGAGGACTGTTAAAGTTTTTCAACTCTATAAACAAGAAAACACCGCCGAGCACAGACCAATCCGGGCTCGATATAAAATCCACGG
The DNA here is from genome assembly GCA_027924585.1 of Larix kaempferi. Classification (NCBI taxonomy): domain Eukaryota; kingdom Viridiplantae; phylum Streptophyta; class Pinopsida; order Pinales; family Pinaceae; genus Larix; species Larix kaempferi. The sequence continues at coordinate 4,906,002 of BSBM01000986.1, read as the reverse complement.
ATAGGTGAAAAGAGGATTGTTTAAGTTTTTCAGACTCTATAAATAAAAAAACACCGGCGAGCATTAATCTGCTTGGGCTTGATACTAAAATCCACGAGCAGATATACAGAGTTATTGTTTAAGTTTTTTAGACTCCTTAAAATTGAAAACACCGGCGAGAAAGAACAGATCTTGGCTAGATATTAAAATCCAGAGATTAGTAAATATAGAGTAATCTTCTATCTCTTCTTCGAACTCTATAAATAATGAAGAAGGTCCTGAGTCTTCCTCCCATGGGCTCGTTAAACTTTTTACATGGTTGGATCTATTGAGTTTTCATTCTTTCTTGGACTCATTAAAACAACAAGGGTATTCTTTTATCTAAAAAGAATAAGGAACGGGAAAGACATATCATATCTTCATTGTCAAAGGCAGTTTCAGTCAAGTTATATCCTTGAACACAACACCTACTTGAGTCTATCTTGTCGGTTGGGTTTAGTTTTTGACCTCAAGGTGAACCTTTCCTCTGATTTATTTACTCCCCCAGTTGGTTATTCTTCCAACCATATGGAGGGTCTGCTAATTTCTCTTACATTTTAGACTTATTTACCCCATTATGTCAGAAACTACCTGAGTCACTTTGTGTCATGCTCAATGTTCAAGGATATACCCTGTGTCGGCCATTCTGCAGTTTACCTTGACCTCATGTGTCGGCCTTCCTAGTGTCAGTCTTGTTACATATTATTCCATATCAGCTCTTACCAGTTGAGTGTTCCTCGAGTTGGATGATGGAGGATGCCTGAAGGCCTCCCTTCCAACGGACTTCTTCCCATCGACATCAACTCATTATTCTGGGATTGAAGTTTAGAGTTTCGGTTAGTACCTTGGAGATTGCAGTCACCAGTGGAAATTTTCCTCGCTGTTGAATGATGAGAATACATCAATGTCTCTTCTCTGACAGGATTCCCAAGTGTTCGACTCCAAGTCCATCTATTCACATTTGGCGAATTGTACTTGGTACCTTGGACCCCATCATCATTATCGGTGGAAGTCCTCGCGTTTGTTAACGGTATATATCAATGACTGGTAATCAAACGATACCCCCCATGTTCGACTATCAGCTCATCTATTCACATGGTCAGGGTTTGTACCTAGGGATTGATTTGGGATGAAGACCTTGGGATTTTGGATGACATTATCTCATTTTGTTATCACCCAAGTTGTGCAAGACTGAGCCTCACTTATATTCGGCTCTCCATGAGACATAGATCCAGTTTGTTGTTATGGCTATGATCTCTCAGTTTGACATGGATCCACGCTTGTATTTCAAGTGGCCATGCTTTATATACATCTTCTTGTTATGTATCGGAGATCATGTTGCATCCCACTACACATCTATAAGATGTCAAAAATGTAATTGGTCACTGACCTTGATCTTTGTTGCAGGTTTCTTGTGACTTGTTTTCTGCGGTTCTTTGCTCCTCCTCTGGCTTTGGATTATAATGTATTTCGGCCATCGTTTCCCTCTGACCTCACACATTAGGGGGCATCTGTTATAGGTCAAACTTGCACCTCTCCGTCCGTGATCACCCTGAGTTGCTGATCACACAAAAGGACAACTTGGATGGAGGAGCATTTTGACCTTGGTTGATACTTTAACTCACTCCATTTCCTGATATTACTGGAAAACCCCAAAAAATATCATTTTGAGATATGAGCGCTACTCTACTCAAAGAGACTAGCGCCCATACGCTACTCCAGTGTATCATAGTAGCGCCCATATCCAAGTATATGCTACTCCTTCTCAGCATAGTAGCACTCACCATTTAAAATCGAATGAGCGCTAGTTGTTAAACACTAGGGTAGCGCCCTATACGCTAATCCATTGAACAAGAGTCACGTACATCTTAAAAGATGATTAAAAAATAAATTAATTCATCGAGGAGGATTAGTTGATGGTAGTTTCCTAACTTCCCCAACTTCCTCCATCGACCTAAACTACTTCTTTAAACCTATAAATACAAAGAAGGTTAAAGGAGAAGGGTTAGAAATTATAGCTAGAGAATCTAGAGGATGAGTTGATGGAGAAACTTTGAGACATTGGAGAAGTTGATGTTGAAGACAGCCAAGCTAGAGAAGAGCAAGAGCCCAGAATCAAGTTGCAGGAGCCTGCTTCATTATCAGGTATACTTGTACATCATTCTACTTTTGACAAATAAAGTTTGAAGTGTCTTTCTTATTCCAATTTAAATGTGTTATGAAATGGCATCTTAATTTGGATCTGTTTTGGTCAATGCTGAATGTTAAACATTGTTTTTGTTTCTTTCAAGCTTTATATATTGCCCAAAATGTTTTGAGAAAAGTATTGTTATTACAGTTTTGCTGAGGGAAAGGTGGATTTGGAAGTTGAACACGGGATCAAGTCAAGGCTAGGATCAAACTTCAATTGAAAGGTGTGTTCCCAAGATCTAAAACTTATTTCTTTTTTGTAAATGTCTCTGTAATAGCATCAATACACTTACCTGTCACCCCAACCAAGTTGATAGCATTAGTTTCCTTGCTATAGGGTAGATTTTCCCGCCAACACTTTGGCCTTGCTTTCACTGCTTGGGAAAGCCTTCTTAATGTTCTTACCTTTTGCACATCCTTTGCAAACATCTTCATGTTTTGTCTTGATTTCAGGAAGACCTTCTACCGCCTTGCTTGCAATTGGAAGTGCCCTATAGTGCATATGAGCAAGTCTTCTATGCCAAAGTTCACTTGGCTCCATGGATTCATGCACCATGGCATGTTCAGGTTGTCCCTTAAATTTATACAATCCTCCCTCTTGCTCTCCAATCACTACTGCATCATCTATGGTCTTTCCCTTTGGCCACATTAGGACTTGGCCATCCACAAATGAAACCCTCATACCTTTTGCATCCAATGCAGAGATGGAGAGTACGTTCTTCTTGAGCCCAGGTACATAAAGGACTTCTTTCATCTTCAAAGATTTTCCAGAATCTAGGTTGTAGGAGGCTTCACCACTTCCTTTGATTGGGTATTGATAATCATCCCCAAGTTTCACCTTATGGGGTGATTCATGTTCAAATAGATTCACAAAATATTCCTTAAACCCAGTCATGTGTTTGGAAGCCCCATTATCAATCAACCAATCATTACAACCATGGGAGATAGTACCTGTGATAGCATATATTAGAACATACTCTTCTTCACTTCATGAGTCATCATCACTTTCTACCCTAGTCTTCTTCTTTGGAGGTTCATCATCCTCAGCAGCATGAGCATGGAACTTTCTTTTTCTTCCCTTCTTCTTCTTGCTAAAGTTGTTGTTATTATCCCTTTTATTCTTGGGACAATCTGAAGCAAAGTGACCCTTCTCATTGCATGTGAAGCATCTTAGATCCTTCTTATTCTTTTGATAGGATCTTTTGTAGTGAGAGTGCTCCTTCTTGGGCTTGCTTCTTTTGGTGTGAGTTGTGAGAGCTTGATATTCACCTCCCATCTTTTCCTCATGAGCTACAAGTCTAGCTTCTTCTTGAGAGCATTCCTCCCATAGTTTACTGAAAGAGATCAATCTCTTTCTTGCACGGATTCCTTGAATAAAGGAGTCCCATGACCTAGGTAGGCCATTCATAGTGGTCATAACAACTTCACCATTTTCCACCGCTTCATCCACAGCTTCAAGTTGCTCCTTGATCTGAGAGACCTTGGAGAAGTAAGATTGAATGGTTTCTCCATTCAACATCTTGACCCCTTTCAAATGATTCCGCAGAGTCATCTTCTGATTTATGTTCTTCCCTTCAAATAGCTTGGTCAAAGAGTCAAACATCTCCTTGGGTGTCTTTTGAGAAGACACATGGGGTATGAGATGGTCTTTGATAGAATCAACAATGATTCTCTTTGCCTTGACCAAGTTCTTCTTATGCAATACCTTGGCCTCTTCATCCTCTGGGATAGGGATGTCTTCTTTTATATATGAGTCCAACTCATTCTCTTCCAGGATTAACCCAATCCTATACTTCCAAGCTCAGAATTTATCAACCCCTTCAAGCTTATCCTCAAGCTTGGTGTGGTGAGACATCTTAAAGAGTACTTCAAATGGAAATAGAAAAGATTTAGGTCTTACCACTTGAAAATGCTGAAAACTGGATCTAGTCCCGGATTAGGGTTTGTCGAAAAAACCCTACAAATTCAAAATGTGAATTTCAATTTTCTGAAAGGATAGAAAGATGTGCTTTGATGAGTTGATCAGCCTGGTGCATTCAGAATTTGAGATCAGCAAAGTTTTACCCTTCAGATTTGCCTTTTTGTCCTCCTGGGTTCACTAGGGAGAGCCCTGAATTAGGGTTTGAGTTTCTCGGAGATCTACCCAGCCAAAAATATTGATCCAAAGCTCTAAACTTTGATTTTTGCAAGGAGATTCCAGCCATGTCTTCAGATTTCATAAATTCCTATTTTTGTGAAAACCCTAAGTTTTAGGGCCAAATCTGAAAATGCTCAGAATTGAATTCTGATTGGACAGATAGATTCTTTTTAATGAGTAGAGTCAATCTACTATACTGCTTTTCCAAAAACTATGGAGAGAAACCCAATAAATAAGAAACTCAAGTTTTCGACAATGCAAAATGTCTTCTTCTCAGGTTAGCTTTGATACCATGTTAAATTTTGAGCATTAATTCACAATACTCTAGGATCTTTATTGAGAGAATAACATATACAGTATATTCTTTGGAAAACATAAATATTCTTCTTACTTTATTTTGATCATTTGATATTCTTGGTCTTATCATCATAAGAAGAAGAAAGGCTTGTTTCAGATTTGTGTGCATTTGAGTTAGATAAGATTGTTAAGTGCTTATCTTTGTCTTGCATTTGATTGGAAACGTTTGTGGAATCCTTCTTTCCATAGCTTAGATGTGTCTTTTTAAAGTGTAAAAAGATAGGAAATGAGTTATAATTATTGCATTTGGTAGATTTTGAGCCTCTCTTGAGTGCCTTTGAGTTGTTTGAGTGCTTGCCATTTTTCTTTGGGAATTTCTGAAAGATTAGAGTGTTGTAGATATCCTCTCACTTCCTGTATATAAATATGAAAAGCGTTTAGTTATCAAATTCTATTTTTGGTACATGCATTTGAAAATTGAAAGTGCTTCATTATCGTGTCTTATACATTGTTAAGATTAGCTGCATCTTTCATTTTCTTTACGCTTTTTGGCTGATTATTGCAGAAAGTTAGAATTATTGCACTCTAGGAAGGAATTCTTCTTTTCGCTACTACTTAAGTACTTTTGGTTTGAAAGAAAGAAAAATCTCTCCCTACCTTAAGTAGTTTTCATTGAAAAGGAAAGGAAAATGTACATTATCATGTAGTTGAGGATTGCATTATGTTTACATTTATGTACTCACCTCATGCATCCACCTAACCGTACAAGATAAAATTAACGCTAGCTTAGGTTAAAATAATTTAGCAAATTGTGTGTAAGTTAGAGACGTGTTCCGGCGTCGTTAAGCGTGGAAGCTATTGTTATTTTCTAGAACTGTAGTCCAGGGGTATTGTAGTCTTCCATGTACATTGGTATATCAAGCTCCTTCGCGTACCCACCAAGTACCATAATCCATACTTGGAGTATATCGAAGGGTGTATCACATACTCGACACGTATATCGGAAGGTCTCGTGCAAACAGCTGTGCATTAGACACCACCACTACGGATTTGAGCTCCCACATACATTGCGTATATCGGGAGACACCATTAGGATTCCTGAAACCAACTGAGTTAACCATTTGGCCGTCTTGGAAAAGCAATACACCGAGAACAACACTCGGGGAGATTAGCATGCACATACTGTCCAGGTAATCGGGTATGCAGGCAAGGGTATGGTCCCAATCCTCCTTGTCACGTCATATTGTTGGACCCTGCAGTGTATAACGGTTTGCGATGCCTTGATAATCCTATGAGGTTCTAGACTTTGAATCCACTCCTATTCACACAGTTTGCTTGTTGCTTTTAGACTTGAGTAGTGCTTGACTTGTGTGGTACTTTAGAGACTCTTAGGAAGTTTAGATATGGAAGACTCTTCCGGGACTACCAACCAAGAGGCCCCTTTCCATGGTATGCCATTTGTTATTCCCCCTTGTGGAACTGTTGGTCCTCCCTTTATGGCTACATTGAGTCTTCCTAGATTGACGATAGGATTACCAGTATGGTTATTCTCCAATCCAGTTACACCAAGTGCACCAATTACGTTGAACCTAGGTCCGTCACCACATGTGCATCAATCTCATGGTGACCCTTCTCCTTCTCCATCGAAAGTTGGATTGGCTTCCATCTCTTCCTCTTCTCCTACTGAAAACTCTGATGTTAGTAAGAAGGCAGGTGTGAAGAAGAAGAAAGAGAAGATTAAGAAGAAGAAGGTTAAGAAAGAGACCACGGGTCAACCATCCGCCTCTGATGGAACTCATTCTATGAGAATGCCTCATAAGCCAAAGTTCCCTTGCAAACATTGCAAGGGTGATCACCTTCTTAAGAATTGTCCCGGTCTTTCCCGTGTGTCAGAAGTGTGGTCTAAAAACCCCAAACCACTTGTATCATCAAACTCTGACCATCATGTTGATGACACTCCCTCGACCAGTGACCCTTTGGTGAAGGGTCGGAAGGGTAGAGCTGTAGACCCTTGCTAGATATGCAAGGGCTTGCATCGTACTTACCTTTTTCCAGGCATGGATGAAGCTGCACGGTGGTTGGAAGATATTACTAGTTCTCAACAGGTGATTCCAACAAGTGATAGTAAGTTGTCCCTCGATCCCCCACTGGTTGACCAAGTAATCAATTCAGTTTCATCTGTAATTGATCCCACTCTTCCTTCCGAGAGTGAAGTGATCGAGTCGATCTCATCTCCACTCGATCCCGCTCTTTCATTGGAGAAATTCCAGACTGAAGCAGTCACCATGACACAATATTCATCTCATTCTTATCTTCCAAGTGAGAGTGAATTGGAAACCGCTGATGTTTTCCTAGTCAATTAAAAATGTCCTAGGCAAGGGGAAACCCTATCCATTTCTACAGGACCCCCTCCAAGTACTGAGGTCATTTCCTTTGATTGGAATGGTCTAACATAATCTCGTCTTCCTTCGAGTATTCCTTTTCAAATATCTGTAGGAGTTTCCGATAAAGAAATCTTTCGTACGATAGTTAATGAGGGATCTTTTGTTAGTATTTTATCCTCAACTGCATGGCAAGCTATAGGTTTTCCTCAGCTTGTGCCAGTAATTGACAAGATTTTGGTTTTTAATAGAAGGCCTACCGGACCTTTAGGGATTTTCCCGTAGTTACCTATCACGTTGAGAGGTAAAACTGTTTATGTTGATGTCATGGTTGTCCAAGGTCCTTTAGATTTCAATATGCTCCTTGGACGTGATTTTGTCTATGCTATGAAAGCTGTAGTGTCCACGCTCTTTCGAGTGATGTATTTTCCTCATCATGCGAATATTGTGACCATTGATCAACTTTCCTTCGTGACACCCACTCATCATATGAATCCTAGTCATCAGACTTCCCTGAATGTTCCACATGTTTTAGTGGTTTCTTCCCCCTGAGGATGGGGGGTACGAGCATGGTTTATGTTATGTTTCAAGCTCGTTAAAAAATGAAAATTATCCCGAACACCCTATCATAGTTTCCCTTTGGTTTCAAGCATTCATAAAAATGAAACCAATCCACTCTACGAGCATAGTTTATGTTATGTTTCAAGCTCGTTAAAAAATGAAACCAACCTTCAAGCAAAGTTTCTCTTTGATTTCAAGCTTGCATAAAAACGAAACCATTTCACATGAGCATAGTTCCCATTCTATGTCAAGCTCGTTAAAAAATGAAATAGGTTCCTACGAGCATGGTTTATGTTATGTTTCAAGCTCGTTAAAAAATGAAACAAACCACCCTAGCATAGTTTACCTTTGGTTTCAAGCTTGCATAAAAATGAAACCAATCCACTTGGAGCATAGTTTTATTCTATTTTAAGCTCATTAAAAAATGAGATAGACCCCTCTAGCATAGTTTATCTTTGGTTTCAAGCTTGCACAAAAACGAAACCATCCACTCGAGCATAATTTTATTCCATTTCAAGCTCGTTAAAAAATAAGATGGGCCCCCTTGATCATAGTTTTATTCCATTTCAAGCTCGTTAAAAAATAAGATGGGCCCCCTTGAACATAGTTTTATTCCATTTCAAGCTCGTTAAAAAATAAGATGGGCCCCCTCGAGCATAGTTTTATTCCATTTCAAGCTCATTAAAAAATAAGATGGGCCCCCTCAAGCATAGTTAATGTCTATTTCAAGTTTGTGTAAAAATGAAATAGATCTCCCTCCCATCGGTTTGAGTCTCTCGCTAGAGTTAGAACTTGAACCTTCATTTCATTTGATTCTCATTTTCCCCCCCTTAGTGAACATTTTCATATTAGTAGCCAGGTTGGTAGTTGGGTTAGCAAGCCTCATTTTCAGATGAAATGAAGCTTGGGGGGCATGTCACATGTTGTACCATCAACAATCATGTTGAAGGAACACTACCATGTTAAGCTGCTAGCAATCACGCTGGGGGAATTTACCAACCTTTGGGCATCATGTTGGGAAGGAACCCGTCAATGGGCCTTAACCTATGAGCATAGTTCCCTTGCTATGTCAAGCTCGTTAAAAAATGAAATAGGTTCCCATGAGCAGAGTTCTAATCTTGTGTCAAGCTCGTTAAAAAATGAAACATATCCTTTCCCTTTGAGTCGAGTCTCTTCGTAGACTTAGTACCTGAACCTTCTTTTCACCCGCCTATGCCTTAGGCGGATGAAATGAAGCTTGGGGGCATGTCTTCAACCTATGGAAGTTACGTTGAAATCAAATCGATCGCCTCTCCACACCACGTTGGAGCCAAGTCACTTACTTCTAGCAATCATGTTGGGGGCATGCACCAACCTTTGGATTTCATGACGGGAATAAATCCACCATTGGGAACATTTTCGAGCATACTTTCCTTTTTTAGATTTCGAGCTCATTAAACCATGAAAATTATCCCGAGCATAGTTCATTTTTTGCTATGATCTCGTTAAAAAATGAAGCAGACATTATGAGCATTCTTCCAACATATCTTCGAGCTCATTAAAAACAATAAGATAGTATTTGAGCTTACTTTTTCACTTTTTTCGTGCTCTGGTTGAAACATGAAAAGTGGTTTGAGCTTACTTTTTCACTTTTTTCGTGCTCTGGTTGAAACATGAAAAGTGGTTTGAGCTTACTTTTTCACTTTTTTCATGCTCTGGTTAAAACATGAAAAGTGGTTTGAGCTTAGTTTTTACTTTTTTGTGCTCTGGTTCAAATATGAAAAAGATTTCGAGTGCTTTTGATACCATTCTCGTGATCGTTAAAAATTTGAGTTAAAAAGGTGTGTCTAATGAGTATAGTTTTATCACTTTATCCGGCCTCGCTAGACTATTTACGGAAAAGGAACCGTGCCGAGTTTACTTTTTCCTTTGTTGTACTCGGTTATCAACCATGAAAAAGTTGTTCATGGAGTCCTTTTTAAGCTCTTTTTAGACTCCCTCAATAGGAAAAGATTGCCAAGTGAACTTGATGCTTTCACACTTGTAAAAGCATTTGAATGATCATCTTTCTGGTGATAGTTTACCCCTTTTTCGGACCAGGAAGCACTATTTACGAAAAAGGAATACTCCAACCAACCATGGCTGGAAGAGTCCTCTCCCGCGTTGTTTTACCCTTTTTCGGGTGACGAGGCTAACTTTATGAAAAAGGACCGTTGGAGTCTCCTTTAGTTCTTTTCAGACTCTCTAAACATGAAATGACGTCGAGTTTTCCTTCTTTGGACTCGTTAAATTTTAAACATTGAAGGGCCCATGTTGGGATGAACCCCTCCTTTCCTAGGTTCATAAAACATTTGGGATTGGACTCATCTATGGGATGAGCTATACCGAGCATCTAGTTAGCCTCACCAAGCTCATCAAAAACACATGAGGCACTCATCAATCATGATGGGGAAAAAGGGAAGATTTTGTGTTACATCTTAATTACGGCAGTACATAGTCACTCTTGAACATGGCACTCGTTTGCATTTGCATTCAGTATTTGGGTAATCTGTTTGTCCTCGAGTCTTGTCAAATCCATGAGTCGCGTCGCTCCTTTGGATCAGCCAAAGAATTCTTCCACCATCAGTTGCATTAGGGATTGGTATCAGTCTCGTCATGTCAATACTGCCAAGTCATTCCATGCCCATGTTCAAGAGACATTTGTTACTCATCTTCTGCAGTCTGTATACCTTCGATCATGTTGGTCTACCTTGAGTCAGTCTTGCACATTACTCTACCATATTATCTACACCAAACATTTGTTATCGAGTTTCGTGTCAATGATGGTGGATTCATTATGGCCCTCCTTCGACGGGTTCATCCTTGTTGACTTCAAAACATCATCCGAGGTTTGAACTTAGAAACCAACCAAGTACCTTGGCCCTGCATGCCTCAATGGCAGGTTACCTTGCTTTCAACATGACTTTACATCATTGACTCTGGATTGAAATATTTCATCTTGCATTCGACTTCAGCTCATTTATTCACGCTTGATGATATGTACAGTGATAACTTGGGAATCATTGACATTAATGGTGATCTCCCTTGTACTTGTTAACGATATACATTAATGATTGGTAATCAAGTGGTTTCTACCATGTTCGACGTCAAGAAATTTGTAATCACATGGATATATTCGTATCATTGCGGGTTCATCTTGAAGACCCTGGGGAGTCATGTTTTACCCATGTTGCGATGGAGTTTGTATTGAGTCATATTACATGGATCCAATTTTGTATTGGTCGTGGCTGTGTTATCATCTCATCATGGATCTATGCTTGTGTCTAGTAGCCATGATTGTGTTCAGTCGGTCTTTACTATCATGGATCTGCAATGTATTGGTTGGCATCCATGTTTTGTGTTGTATGAGACTTGTGGATCTCAGGTCATTTCTGCAACAACTCCTTCCAACCAGCAAGTACTTGCCATTTTTTCTTATTACAAAGCATTTCACCTGTCTCATTCCGTCAGCTTCATGCTTTGGGGGGCATTCTGTTACACCAAAATGTTGTCACCCTTGTGCAAGTGTCGCAAGTGTTGCAAGTGTTTCAAGTGTCGTCGTCCTGACCTAGTGTTGTCACCATGACCATTGCAAGTATCGTCATCATGATCATTGTGATAATGTCGTCATCTTGACCATTGTATAAACTCTTTGCTATTTTACCTAAACCTATTTTAGAGTAAAAACACATCCCTGAAGTTTCCCATGACTGGAAGGCTTAACTGACCTACTTTTCAAGGTCGTCGCAGTCTACCCTTTTGCAACATGCGACGTCGCAGGTTGTCCTAATGCAACATGTGACGATGTCAGTTATTTGGATAAAAGAGTATCTTCGAGCCCATTCTCGAAGATAAGTGATGTGGAGGCCTATCCCTAGGCTCTAGGTGAGGTGGCATTTCAGTTCCTAACCTTATGGGAAGATCCCTTAACCATCTCCCCCTAATCCTCAACCTACCCTATCTCTTTAGCCCTATATAAACACCCACTCTCTCCATGGGAGGGGGGAAGGTCTATGGTACCCTTATGCTGATAGGATCCATACTGGTGATGGGGAAGCTTGTACCATCTTGGAGACCTGGCTTGGACATGTTGGATGGAGGATGCGACGTTGAGGCTTTGGTTGTAGCTTCATCCTTTCTATGTATTCCCACATTTTATACAGTTAATATAATCTCTTTCCATAAATGTTGTCTCGTTGATGATGTTTAGAACTTTCTTCATCAACTGTTAGTTTAGATCAGTTATTGTTTAGATATCTTGTACTGCTTGTATTGTTTCCATATTGTCTTGATAGGTCTTGCAGCTAGAGATATGACGATCGCAAGACTTGGAGCAACAACAAGGAGAAGGATCTGCGATCTGAAAGGTATGATACCTAAGTACTCGATCTGTAACTAGATCTAGGAAATGAGTTTTGTATTCTGTACTATTTGTTCTAGACTCGCATTGAGCTAGGGAGATCATGCTCACATCCGCTCGAGTGGATTGTCGGATAACAAAAGCATAGATGGAGATTCTACTGAGGAGCAAAGGGCTCTACAGGGTGACCATGGCAATAGAAGCTGATCCAACCTCAGTAGTGGAGAAATCTAAATGGCATAATCAAAGGGATGAATCCTATGGGTTGTTATGTCTCACTACATCTAGAGATCTCTTATTTCATCTTGATGGCCTCACTTCACCTAATGAAGTATGGCTGAAACTTCAAGAATTGTGTGGTAAAACCGATGAATTGAGAGGCCACCAATTGGATAACGAGCTAGTCTCTTTGAGTCCGCAAAATTTCGATAATATACAAGACTTATTCTCCAAATTCAAGTCTCTTGTATTGCAGCTGAAGCCATGTGGAATAGACAAGAAATATGAGCAATTAGTTTTGGCCATTCTCTTCAGGCTTGGCCCGGACTATTCAATCTTTGTTTCCACCTTCCATTCCACTTAGAAAGCAATTAAAAATTGGAAGAGGCCATCACTTTCAGAATTCATGGAGTCATTAACACAAGAAAAAGACAAGCTGGTCTTAATGGGAGCCATTAAAAATCCATCCAAATACCATTGTCTAAATGTTGGAGACTCAAATAATTTGAAAGACAAGAAGAAAGGCAACTTCAAGAAGCCCACCGATGAGCAGAAAGACAAGCAGAATTTTAATGGAGAGCCATCAAACTTCAAGAAGAATCTGAACAGGAAGAATGAGAGGACAAAGTGCACTTATTGCAGCAAGGGCTTTCATCCCGAAATCTCTTGTATGAAGAAGACCATCGACCAATTAACTCATGCATTGGAGAAAGCCAATATCCCTCTTCCAGAGAGCGCAAGAAGGAAGGATGGAGGATCAAATTCCGATGACAAAGAGAGAGTTCATGCATTGATGGCTAACACTTCCCAATATTCATCATTCATCATTGATTCCGGTGCTTCAAGACACATGGTTTCTGCAAGTAAGTATTTTACTTCACTTGACTCTTCTAGTGGTCCGAACATTGTATTGGGAGACAATTCTGAAACTTCTAGCAAAGGCAAAGGTAGCATAGATCTCAAGTTTGGGTCATTTATAATTTTGTATATGTCCCTGGACTTGCTGCAAACCTACTGTCAGTATATCAGATGACCCATACAGGGCTTCCCAAGAGAGTAACCTTTACCCCCAATGATGTTGAGATAGCAGAAATTTCAACAGGAAAAATTATTGCATTTGGTACTGCTGACCAATGTTCTAGAATTTACAAGTTTTCTCATTTTGTGCCAAACTCCTCACTTTCTGCTCTATTAACCCATGCCAATGAGTCCAGCAAGCTATGGCATGACATATTTGGCCACCTAAACTACAAATACCTTTCCCAACTCCATGAGAAAGAGATGGTTATAGGGCTTCCCAATATCAAATTTTCCAAAGGTGTCTGTCAATCCCGCATCCTAGGAAAACACCATGAGCATAAGTATGGGAGATCTACCACTGAGAGAACCACTGCACCATTGAAACTTATACACATTGATATATCAGATCCATTTCCTCATGATTCATTGAATTCAGAAAAATATATTCTCACATTCATAAATGATTTCAGCAGGTATTGTTGGATTTATTTCATCAAGCTTAAATCAGAAGTTTTTGGGTTATTCAAGTTATTCAAGGCCTCAGTTGAGAATCCGTCTGGTAGACATATTCAAGTGTTAAGATCTGATAATGGTGGTGATTATGTGAAATCATATTTTCAGCAATTTTGTGCTTTATCGGGCATATAGATGCAACATACAGTTCCATATACACCTCATCAAAATAGGGTTGCTGAGAGGAAGAACAAATCTCTTAAGGAGATGGCCACATGCATGCTTGAGGCAAAAGATTTGTCTCCTAAGATATGGGGTGAAGCAATAAATTGTGCCACCTATATTTATAATAGAGTTCCACACAAATCTCTCAAAGGTATCACTCCTTTCAAGGCTTGGATAGGTAACAAACATGACATCTCTCATTTCAGGATTTTTGGCTCAACGACTTGGGCTAGGATTCCGATTGAGAAGAGGAGGGCTATGTAGCCCCAAATTCACCCATGTTTGTTTGTTGGATATTTAGAAGACTCCAAAGCTTATAAGTTGCTGAACATGACCACTCATAAAGCATTCATCGAAAGAAGTGTGCAGTTTGAGGAAGAGCCCTCTCAGAGAGCATAAATTGAAGATTCATCTTCACCACCGACTGGAGAAGAAGTAAGTGATGTTATTGATATTTTTTATTATGATATTTCTGATGATGAGTATCAATTTATTGCAGATGCTAACTCACCTACAATGCCCAAGTGGGGTGCAAAAACTTTTCAAGCAGCAGGTGAACTAGCAGGCAACCCTCAGGACCAAAGAAGGACTAGATCACAGTTTGAGACTGCTCTCAATGTGAATGATCTTTATCTTTCTAAGAAGTGCTATATTATGATATATTCTAATACAAAAAAATATGAGGATTCCTCACATGATCCTATATGGAATATTTCTATGGATGAGGAGTTTTAGTCATTGTAAAAGGATCAAACTTGGAAGCTAGTCAAGCTCCCCGCAGGCAGAAAGTTGGTAAGATGAAAATGGATTTATAAGACTAAATGTGCAGCGGATGGTACAGCCATTAAGTACAAATAAAGGCTGGTAGAAAAGGGGTATTCTCAGGTCCAAGTACTTGATTATAATGAAACATTTGCACTGGTAGCTCAAAAAGACTCCATTAGACTAGTTTTGGCAGTGGCAGCTTCCAAGCAGTGGGAAGTACATCACATGGATGTGAAAAGTGCTTTCCTCCATGGGGAGCTTGAAGAATAAATATATATGCAGCAGCCACAGGGGTACACATCAGATCCAAACCTTGTTTTCAGGTTGAAAAAATCTTTGTATGGACTCAAGCAAGCCCCCAGGGCTTGGTATGCAAAGATGGACAGTTTTTTGCTGTCACAATCCTATGTTCAATGTAAATCTGACCCAAATGTCTATATGAAGGTTGTTGATGGTTTTATTATGTTAATACTGTTGTATGTTGATGATTTTCTGATCACAGGTGATAGCACTGAACAAATAGCATCACTAAAGACCGCAATGCACCAAGCATTCTGCATGAGTGACTTGGGAATTCTTAAGCAATTTTTGGGGCTTGAGATTTCTCAAACAAAAGAAGGAACCAAGGTATGTCAGTCAAAGTATTCTTCTGATCTGTTAAAGAAGTTTAAGATAGTTTATTGCAAGCCTTCTAAGACTCCATTTCTTTCTGGAGTTAGAATGGAAGAAGCAGAATCTACACCGCTTTTTGACAGTACTCTACACAGACAGTTGATTGGCAGCTTGCTCTACTTGACACACACTTGACCAGATCTCGCATATGGTGTGAGTGTAGCATATAGATATATGGAGTAGCCACATGAGTTACATTGTAGGGCTACAAAAATAATCCTTCATTATGTGCAGGTCACAAAGAGTGATGGGATTCACTATGTGGCAGATTCGAGCTTAGATCTCTTGGGTTTCACAGATTCGGATTGGGCTGGTGATAGCCTTGACAGGAAATCCACATCAGGATTTGTATTCATGCTTGGAGGTGGCCCTATTTGATTGTCCATCAAGAAATAGAATGCCATAGCACTATCTTCAGCAGGGGCAGAGTATAGAGGAGCAATGAATGTTGCTACACAGTGTGTCTGGTTGCAGTGGATTTTGTCTGAGTTTGAGATTTCTTTCAGTACTCCTACTATCATTTATTGTGACAACCAGAGTTCCATTAGAGTTTCATGTGATCCAGTACAAAGGTAGAGGACCAATCACATAGAGATTCATATGCACTACATCAGAGGCCTAGTGCATGATCAGATCATAGATTTGCAGTATTGCCCCACAGGTGAGCAAACTGCAGATATCTTCACCAAGGATTTCATAGAGAAGACATTCAGCTATCTTAGATCACTACTTGGGATGGTTGAAAATGTGGTGGAGTGAAGGGTTGATAAACAACCTTTCAAATTTGATTTGTCCATGTTTTGAGGGAAGTTTTTTCCCATGAGGTTTTCCTTCTATCCTTGTTCTGTGGACCGACAGTATTTTGTACGGGGTGACCAAGTCTTGTTACTAGGCCCTTAGTATTTTATTTTTTGATATTTAGTTCATTTAAGTCAGACTTTAAGAGGGGGTGTTGGAATAATTAAGCCTTCCTACCATTTATTTAATTACATAAGATGCATTAATTAATCACTTGTTGGTTAATTCTATGTAATAAATGAGGAAACTGCCATTGTGTGGTCCACAAGGCAACATGGGAGGATAAGATTCCATTCAAGGTGTGATATACAAGACACCTAGGGCACTTGGGCACTTTACTAAACATTTCTGGATAAGATTTAGGAAGGAGGGTGCACTTGTGAAGAAAGCTGCTGCTTTTTCCCCCATAGGAAAGAGCTAGTCAACCTAGGAAAGTGTTTTTTACACCAAAAACTTTCTTTAATGTTATTTTCAATAAAATATCGTATTTGGCATGTATTTTGGCTATATTTCACCTTCCGCTCACTAATTAGAGAATTCATGAGCATTTGAGCAGTTTTGGAAAGTCAACTTGCCACCTAGGGGGGATGGGCATTTTTAGCAAGTCTGATTAAGTGGAGATTCTTTTGGCATCTTTATCCATTCGAATTACTGATGTAAATTTATTTAATAGAATCCTATTAAATTCATATGTTAGCTGATGTAATCATTATTCATGAGAAGTAATACAGAAATCTACTCTCGTGCATAATTTTTGTGCCTTTGACTAGTTGTGTGAAATTTTTCATATGAGAGAGTGTAATTTCTTGAATAGTTCTTGGATGTGATCTTATTTTCACAGTGCCATATGTTTTGGTTCTGTGTAATATCCAAATTTATGAGCACAAAAGGAAACTTTATGCCATGCATCTCCTAGATGTGTTTTTTTCCATGTATTTTGTCTATCAAATATCGACTTCATCCTTTAATCTCATAGCTACAATTTTTATTTATGTTAGATCTATTGTTCAATCTACATTTTTCATGATTTGGAAGGATCTATAGAACCTAAAACCTTTACTCTGAAGTTATGAATTAGTCAAACTATAACTTCCATTGAGTGGGATTGATGTTTCAAAGTTACAAATTGATCAAATTGTAAATTAAATTGAGTGGGGCTGTAGTTTCAAATTTGAGATGAAAAATATGTCAAAATTACCCAAAAAACTACTATAAATATGAAAAAAGAAAGATATTTTGTTAACACATAACCCAATCCCTTCTTGACATAATATATTGGTTTCAATATTGCCAGCACTCAAAGATGATATACTTGACAACATAAGCATGTTTCACATGTTGAAATCCCAATCAGTCATAGTCGACTAGTTCCCCCATATCAAGCTAACAATTGGCTCAATTCCATAACAACTTGTTGCACAGAAGATGATATTGATTATTATACAGTCTGTTGTTGTGATTTAATATTTATGCGTCTGTATAACTAGCACTTAAACTTTCATTGTTTTTATAGGAGCTTAACCTGACTTAGTTTCAAAAAATATCACACGTCACAAGAATAGCTCTCATTTAGGAAAATGAGTCTTCCAAGGAAAGGTGGGGAGAGAACTTCTATAACGTAAGACAAATTCCCACTTGTAACTGAGGAAACAGTGAACTATGCCCTCAAAGTGCTAGAACACAGTTATAACACCAACAAAAGAATAAATATTATGATCCTAAGTTAACATATTTGTTTATTATAAGCTTGCACTCCTGAACATCCAAATCTCTATAAGTTTTTGATTTTTGTTATAGCCAAGAAGGAAACATTTGCATGACATGTCTAAAAGCTTAAGTTGCTTTTCCTTGGGTAGGTGATCCATAAGTAGTGTTTCCATATCCAAACATGCAAAAATGATTTGCAAATGGTTTCATGCCAAGAATATCATCACAACCCAAGGAAAAACTCAGTTGAAGCTAGTAGATGTTGCAATGAACATGCATGTTTGCTTTGCTCTAATGCACAACACAAAACTTTTCAACTCGATATCAATGATGCTAATTACAATAACACCATTTCCATAGGATTACCTTTCCAAAGTGACCAATCAAGGCTATTTAGAAATGAACCACAACTGCTTGATTCTATGCTTGGTCATCTAATGCAGCATAGGTCCTAGTCAGTTGTGTCATTTGGAATGCATTTGCTTTAAGAAACCCCAATTTCTCCTACAACTGGGTGTAGAGCGAGTGCCTTTGATAAAGTGCCCCCACCATATGCCTCACATAGTACATAAATTTCTATTTATTTAAAAATAAACAAATTAAAATTAAAATTTTAAAAAGAATGATAATTTCACTTATATCTTGTTGCACAATTTCTTTCTAGAAATTTCAACATTTCCTATGTTTGATTCTATTTAATGGAATACTATCTTTTCCCTAGTCACTTGTCGCCATTAGATCTTCTTCGTTGCCTCCTCTTATGTTTGCAACAAAACAAAATTCATTACAGAATCTCCAGTTTTAAAATTCCAAAATTGCATGTAGATATGATCTATGTTTGTATCTGTTGCATGTCAAGTTTTGGTGTGAACCCTCCATTGAACTTAACATATTTGTTGATTATAAGCTTGCACTCCTGAACATCCAAATCTCTCTACGTTTTTTATTTTTGTTATAGCCAAGAAGGAAACATTTGCATGACATGTCTAAAAGCTTAAGTTGCTTTTCCTTGGTAGGTTTAAACAATGTCATGCATTTTACTCATTATAAGTAGAAGAAAGTTATTGTTGGGTTCATTTAATTTGAAAGAGTAGTTATAGTTTGAAAGAACTCTCTCCTTACCTTATCTAGCATTCATTGAAAAGAATGGATTATTTGATTCATATTCTTTTGCATGCTTTGAGTCAATCATCACACCACAAGTTGCACTTCCATCACCCGACTGAGTAATACAACCGTTAAAATTTAACTCGCTAACTCAACACACTTTAACCTCGCTTGAGGATAAAAAGAATTTGGTAGTTAGGTAAGACACCGGGGATAGGAATCCAAATAATTCCCCCTTGTCATTTTCATCTAAGACACAGTTGTTTTCCTCTAGGGTACTAAAATCCTCTAGTATTTATTGACATGGTCATCGACCAGTTTGTGGAGGGGCCTCTTGTTTTTTCGGGGGTAATCCACGAGGACTGATTCCGAATAGACTTTGTGGAATGTCACACTCCACTTAGCTCCTAAGGATATCTATCCATTATATTCCTTGTACTCTACCGTATAGGTGATACAGGGGCTCAAAGACAGAAGTGCCAGTTAACCTTCTCTGACGTGTCATGAACAAGGTAGCATAGTAACTTTTCTTCTAGGGCTCTTTTACCCAGGATCCCTTTCGGTAGAGGGATATCCTTACACTTCGATATCACATTTCATATTTTTTGACTTGGATTTCATCAACTTGTGAAGGATATGATTTGTCGACGTCTCCATCTCCTAGTTAGGAAGTTTGCTTTCTATTTCACCCTTTTAGAGGGTCTTTTTCTTTTTAGTGTTGCTTGTTGGAATTCTGGCCACTTTTGTTTCAGCTCTCTTACTATGACATTGGTCCCTGTTAAATTTTGAGCATTAATTCACAATACTCTAGGATCTTTACTGCGAGAATAACATATACAGTATATAAATGCATGACAATCACAATAAGTATGATAAGCATCACAAGAATTAAAAGCATGAGAGACAAGAGACACAGAGTTTCTGTGGGGAAAAACCTAAGGTGAAAAACCCCACAACTTCCTCAGAGATAGAGAGAGAAATGGCTCAACCAAAGTACAACCAAAATACACTGAGATAGTCTCCTAGTAGCAGATGATCCTCCTCCTCACTAGTGCTCCACTTTCCAAGTGAGAGTGAGATAGTTTTCCGAGTGATCTAAATAGAGATCACCTGATCTCTATTTATACTAATCTGTTTTCCCAGTGACCTTATGGGGCCGACTTGTCTAGCTAGGTACATCCACATTATAATATATATAATTCAGGGTCGACCCCACCTGGTGGTCTAATAACCCATCGGCAAGTACACACACTTGCGACACTTGTCAATCCACATGACGACACTTCCTTATAGAGGAATAACACATCTCTAATAAGGGTATAATAAATATATATGAAATACATAGATGAAATACATTCCGAAGTTACATATACATCAACAATCCCTCTTAACTAGGAAGGTATTTCTCGACACAGATCTGCTAGACAAGTCTTCTTCTCGGGATCGTCATCATCGATGCATCGTCATCGTTACTGCTGCTGCTATCTCAACCAATTTCTGACTCTACTCGTCATAGGAAGTTCTACAGAGCCAGTCTTTTTTCATACTGGATGTAGGCCCACTACCTGCAGGTCTTCGTCATCACCGGCCATACTGTGGAATCCTTAGGACTTATCAAATGCGTCACAAAACCTCGAAAGAGCATCCCAGGATGTTACGAGAACATGGCTCTACCTATAGGATCTCCCAGGGCCATATTATATGTGACCTCACCACAAAACCTCGCAAGAGCATCCCCGACTGTTACGAGCATGCAGCTCTACCTATAGGATCTCCCAGGGACAGATTATATGTGGTCACCACAAAACCTCGCAAGAGCATCCCAGGATGTTACGAGCACGCAACTTTACCTATAGGATCTCCCAGGGACAGATTATATGTGGTCATGGAAAAACATCGCAAGATCATCCCAGGACTTATTATGGGCACATAGCCCAACCTATCGGATCTCCCAGGGACAGCTTATATGCCATAGGACAAAACCTTGAAACAGCATCTGCCAGATATCCCAGGGCACGAATTACATGCCATAGGAAAAACCTCGAAAGACTATTTGCAGATCTCCTAGGGCCAAATTATATGTCCTCCCAGAGCAAAACCTCGAAAGAGCATTTGCTAGATATCCCAGGGCACGAATTACATGCCATAGGCAAAACCTCGAAAGACTATCTGCAAATCTCCCAGGGCCAAATTATATGCTCATCTGCACAACCTGATCCACGACCATAGAGTATCAACCTGATACTCACCATACATCATCCTGATGTACACATGATCATCCTGATCATCATCACTGTAACATCCTGCTACATGTCATCTGGAGCAACATCTTGAATCTCATCATCCATGATCATCCTGATCATACAATGCATCTACCTGATGCATACCAAGTATCTACCTGATACATATCACCATACATGATACATATCACCATACATGATCCACCTGATCATACAATGTATCCACTTGATACATATACAGATACATGGTCCAAGCATCCATCATGATGCATATACAAAATACATACAAATGATCCAATTGATCATATCCAGCATTCAACATGATGCGTACATACATATAAATGATCCAACTGATCATATCCAGCATCCAACATGATACATACATACATATAAATGATCCAACTGATCATATCCAGCATCCAACATGATGCATACATACATATAAATTATCCAACTGATCATATCCAGCATCCAACATGATGCATACATACATATAAAAATGATCCAACTGATCATACAAAGCAGAAACCAGAACATCATCCTGATGCTCATCATCCAATACTTACATCCACAGCCATGTGAAGGATCCTCCTTCCAACATGCTTGGAATGGCTTCAGCAAATGTGTCCATCACTTCTTCCTCGAAGTGTCATCAATCCGAAGAACACCAAACCTCTCTCTGAAGTACTCGAACTTCACCCTGGCTAGTGGCTTCGTCAGCACATCTACAATCTGCTCGTCCGTCGCAACATATAGGAGCTTCACAGCTCCTCTCTGCACCATATCCCTGATATAGTGATATTTGATCTCTATGTGTTTTGACCTATCATGAAACACTGGGTTCTTAGACAGCTTCACACAACTCTAGTTATCACAGAAGATACAAGCAACGGAAGATCAAATAACTCAGACAGTAGCTTCCGTAGCCATACTGCCTCAAAACTAGCTGAACAGGCTGCAACATACTCTGCCTCAACTGTACTCAGTGCTACACAGAACTGCTTCCTGCTAAACCAAGAGATCACACTTGATCCCATACTGAAGCAACACCCAGATGTGCTCTTCCTATCTGCATCACTGCCAGCCCAATTTGAATCAACATAACCATTCAGGTTAAACTTTTGATTCACTTCATACTTGAGCCCATAATCCACTGTACCCTTCAGGTACCTCAGAACATGCTTTACAGCAACCAAATGAACACTCCTCGGATCTGTCAGGAACTGACTCAATGTGTTCACCACAAAGCAAATATCTGGTCTCGTGTTCGTCAGGTACATCAAGGACCCAATCATCTGACGGTGCATAGAGACATCAACCGGCTCAGATGAAGCATCACATAGAAGCTTCAGATTCGATGCCATAGGTGTTGCCATGGCCTTGCAATCCATCATCCCGAATCTCTTCAGGATATCTAATGTGTACTTCCCTTAACCATGGAAGATCCCACCTGCACTCTGCTACACCTCCATACCTACGAAATAATGCATCATTCCCAAATCTTTCATATCGAACTAGGCAGAAAGCTTCCTCTTAGTATCTATAATCAATCTGTCATCTCCTATTACAAATAATTCATCCACATACAGGAGTAGAATCACAGGATTCCCCTCCTCAACCTTGTAGTAAAGGTTGGAATCCGCTTTACTCTTGGTAAAGCCCAAACTAGATAGGAAACTGTCCATCCTACCATACCAGGTTCTAGAAGCTTATTTCAAGCCATACAAGGCTTTCTTCAATCTACACACATATGACTCCCTGTCATGTATTTCAAAACCGAGTGGCTGCTCCACATATACTTCCTCTTCAACTACACCATTCAAGAAAGTAGTCTTGACATCCATCTGGTGTATTTTCCATTTCATTGTTGCAGCCAGGGCAAGTACTGTTCTGATGGAAGTATACCTGGCTACAGGTGCAAAAGTTTCTTCATAATCTATTCCCTCTTTCTGAGAGAAGCCACGAGCAACGAATCTTGCCTTGTATTTCTCTACACTTCCATCTGTAGCATGCTTGATTTTGTAGATCCATTTGGAAGTCACCACAGACTTCTCTTTAGGTCTTGGGATAACAACCCAAACATCATTCTTCACTATTGATTGGTATTCCTCAACCATGGCATCCTTCCATTCTTTCTTTCCACTGCTTCTTCATAACTGGAAGGCTCTTTGTTCATAATGTCACAGAGTAAAGCAACATAACTGGTATGTGATCCGGTTCTCTTCTTTGCTCTGTGTTCTTCTTCTGGAATGTCAAATCTTTCTACATCTTAAATGAGCTCTCTAGCCCATGCAGGTTTCCTCTTGTGAGAGTTATCCTCACAGGGTGGATCTACAAGTTCTTGTGGATCTTCAAACTCACGAACAACTTCTAGAACTGCTTCAATCATGGTAGTGTCTTGAAATCTAGTTTCCTTAGGTTCTTCATAAACTTCGATAGGTGCCTTCCTTGATTTGATGAATGCTGAATTTTCATCAAATGTTACATCCCTACTGACATCAATCTTCTTGAACCCTAGAAAGTATATTCTATAAGCCTTCGAGCTTTCACTGTAACCCACAAAGATACCCTTCTTTCCTAAAGGATCTAGTTTAGTCCTCTTTTCCTTTGGGACATGAGTATATACTGGACAACCAAATATTCTGAGATGGCTGACTTCAGGTTTCTTACCAGAAAAGACCTCTTCTGGTGTCTTGTTGTCCAATATCTTGTGGGGTGTTCTGTTTTGCACATATATAGCTATTCTAGTTGCTTCTGCCCATATATGCATAGGTAGATCCTGGTCAAGCAGCATTGCCCTTGCTGCTTCCATGATAGTTCTGTTCTTCCTTTCTGCAACTCCATTTTGTTGAGGATTATAAGGAGCAGTCAACTCCCTATTAATCCCTCAATCACTACAAAGCTTCTTGAAGTCACCTGAGGTGAATTCTCCACCATTGTCGGATCTGAATGTTTTGATATTCTTGTCAGTTTGATTCTCCATCAAGGTTTTGAATTCCTTGAACTTATCAAACACCTCATATTTGTTCTTCAAGAAGTATACCCAAGTCTTCCTGGAGAAGTCATCAATAAATGAAACATAGTAAACATACCCACTAAGAGAACTAGATGACATAGGACCACATACATCTGAGTGGATGTTTTCCAGGATATCTTTGTGTTATAGGTCAAACTTGCACCTCTCCGTCTGTGATCACCCTGAGTTGCTGATCACACAAAAGGACAACTTGGATGGAGGAGCATTTTGACCTTGGTTGATACTTTAACTCACTCCATTTCCTGATATTACTGGAAAACCCCAAAAAATATCATTTTGAGATATGAGCGCTACTCTACTCAAAGAGACTAGCGCCCATACGCTACCCCAGTGTATCATAGTAGCGCCCATATCCATGTATACACTACTCCTTCTCAGCATAGTAGCGCTCACCATTTAAAATCGAATGAGCGCTAGTTGTTAAACACTAGGGTAGTGCCCTATACGCTACTCCATTGAACAAGAGTCGCGTACATCTTAAAAGATGATTAAAAAATAAATTAATTCATCGAGGAGTATTAGTTGATGGTAGTTTCCTAACTTCCCCAACTTCCTCCATCGACCTAAACTACTTCTTTAAACCTATAAATACAAAGAAGGTTAAAGGAGAAGGGTTAGAAATTATAGCTAGAGAATCTAGAGGATGAGTTGATGGAGAAACTTTGAGACATTGGAGAAGTTGATGTTGAAGACAACCAAGCCAGAGAAGAGCAAGAGCCCATAATCAAGTTGCAGGAGCCTGCTTCATTATCAGGTATACTTGTACATCATTCTACTTTTGACAAATAAAGGTTGAATTGTCTTTCTTGTTCCAATTTAAATGTGTTATGAAATGGCATCTTAATTTGGATCTGTTTTGGTCAATGCGAAATGTTAAACATTGTTTTTGTTTCTTTCAACCTTTATATATTGCCCAAAATGTTTTGAGAAAGGTATTGTTATTACAGTTTTGCTGAGGGAAAGGTGGATTTGGAAGTTGAACATGGGATCAAGTCAAGGCTAGGATCAAACTTCAATTGAAAGGTGTGTTCCCAAGATCTACAACTTCTTTCTTTTTTGTAAATGTCTCTGTAATAACATCAATACACTTACCTATCACCCCAACCAAGTTGATAGCATTAGTTTCCTTGCTATAGGGTAGATTTTCCCGCCAACAGACTGGCGACTCCGATGGGGAAAGTGAGTTTTTGGCTCTAGGAAACCTTGTTCTTGTTTGCCTTCTTAGATTGTTTTGACTTCTTTGATGTGTTGAGGAACTTTATAGGTATCCCTTGCCTGTTTCTTGCATGCTTTCATCAGTTTTTGATACCTTCCAAAGTCAGTTTTCAAGCCTTTGAGATATGAGTGCTACTCTGCTATATATATAGTAGCGCCGATATGCTACTGTGCTATATATACAGTAGCGCCCATTTCAGTAGGGGCGCGAGTTGCTCTACTACATAGTAGAGTACACTTTCTGTAGCATTCTATTTTTGGTTTGCTTGTGTTTTAACCCTTTTGGTGATTTGCTAACTTTGTTGTAGGATCCCTTTGATGGTTGCATGAGGTTTTTAACTTTTGGTCAAGTCATAGAACCTTTCCTTAAAGTTTTTTCCATCTTTTGAACCACTTGTTGACCGTTAGAATTTTTGAACCGTTTATTGACTTTTTGGAAGACTAGGGAGTGTTTGGTGTTGAGCACTTCCACTTTTTTAGACCCTGACTACCTGTTGCTAGCTTACAAACTTGCATACTCTTGTATCTGCTGTTTGTGGTGACGTTTGTCTGCTCTCTACTACTCCCATCTTTTGTTTTAGGGTTTGGTCCTTTATAGAGCCTCTAGGGTGTCTTCTTTTTTGGTCAAGTTTCATTCTTCCTGGACTTCTTGTCTTTTTGCTGGTCGCAAGTGCTTTTAAACAGCTATAGGCTAGTTCATTTCTCAGTTTCTTTGTGTTAGTAAGGTAGCTTGCTTGTCTACTTGTGCTTGGCATAGTGGTCTTTCTAGGGATAGATACTTTAGGCCAGTCCTTTTGTGTCTTTCTCGTTTGTTTTCTTCCACTTTGTCTTCAAGTTTAGAGGCTTTTTCTTTGTAAAAAACCTGTAGATCAAGTCTTTTCGAGCTAGGGTTTCGAAAGCTATAGGCCTAATAACTTTTAGTCATACTTACACACATTGCATATAAAGTTTTATTTTGCTTCCCATTTTTATGTAGTTTTTTTTCGTTTATTGAAAAAGCAAAAAAAAAAATTTGGTATTTTAAGCTTAAATAGAACTTGTTTTTGTTATTACAAGATAACTTAGTATATTTTGTATAATTTCAAAAAAGAAAAAAAAAGAAAAAAAAATTTAAGTAGGTTTACTCGATTTTTTAGTTTTGGAAGGAACTAATTGAAAAAATGAAAAGAGCTTTGTTGTAGAAAGTTTTGATATTATTGCACTTTTGTTTTTTTTTCATAACCACGCCACACAAAAGCACTACCCTTTTTGAGTAATAAAAGCCCTAAAATTTGTTAATAAAATGAAATAGAAACATTTTTCTTTTTAGGGTACACTACACCAACTAGTTTTGGTTAGGATCTTGGGTTTAAATCACCTTAAACCACCCAAGATCACACATTGTGCAAAAATCGTAGTGAGACTATCATAGGTAAACCCACCTCACTCAAAATTTGCCTAGGATCTATGCAGTAGGTCATTGCGAGATCAGTTTGTGGGAATACTCCTCCTACTTTCTATTCGAGCATACGCCAGGATCAGATTGTGTATTGGGGACCCTTTCGAGTTTCGGGCTTAGCTACCCTTCCCACGCTTTCTGATTTGATCGGTGACTGTTCCCCCAGGAATTTTCGGTGTTGTTGTATCCATAGTATCTGACTCTAGGTTCATACACAGGTGACAACAAAGGGTATATCTGCTGTACCTAAGACAAACGTGGGAGGAAACCCCTTGCAGGTCTTTGGGAGGGTGGTTGGGTGATTCCAGCACTTGCACCCTTAGTCATTGTATTGTGGACCCCGAGTAACTGTCTTTCTTCCTTCGTTGATCTGTTCTGGGCCCTCATCATCCCAGACTCTTCTCCGGAAGGCACCTTTGTTTGCCTAGTTTGTATACTTAGGACTTTTTTTAGTTGGCGTGTTATTTGCCCCCTAGTTGTAGTGGCCACTAGGTTCTAGTCTGTTATTTTATATTTATAATCACGGAGAATCAACAACCCCGTAGATCGAGAAGGATTCAAAACCTTCCACCAATTAGAACAGAACCTATACAGCCAGCTAGACGACAGCGGGTAAACCCCGGTATTTTTTCAGAAGTTACTCCTGAAACTGAATTACCTGAAGAAATTCCTGTAACAGAAAACGGTGAAATTGAGGTTCCTGAGGTACCACTACCAGGTACCACAGATCAGCAACACTTTAGTACAGTTGAGGTGGAAGATCTTACTTCCGCGGAGTATAGCACTCCTTTCAATCCTCCTTTAACTAATACTAGAATTTCGCTTCTGTCACCTGTTGGTTTCCAGCAGCCCCTTTTCAGTGCAGATAATTCCTTCCTTGGACATCTGATGTCTAACTTAGGAGGTGAATAGGGGGTTCCCCAAACTCCCACTTTAGGTATGAACACCAACACAGTTAACCCTTCTTTTACTGCTACACCTAGTTAGGCACAAACTACATATGTGCCTACCCCATCTTTCAGTTTCAACACTAGTACTTTAGGTATGCCTAGTTTTACAACGATGGCATCTATTCCTACACCTACTGCTGGACCTAGCAGTATGGCCAACTGTGCAACACCTTCTACTTCCCAACCGTTATATCAGATTCCTAGTATTTGGGTTTCCACACCTGTGGTAGGACCAAGTGCTTCTGCAAACATGCCAGTCATGGGTACCATGACTGCACCGTCCACATCAGCTTCTACTGGTTTCAATACCTTCGTAGGCCCTAACATGAACCAATGTAGTGTGCCCGCAAGTAACACCCCTTTTTCCTTATTCTTAGGGGAGGGGGTAATATCTTTAACCAGCAATATGGTGGGGCTAACACCCAGCCACAGTGGACGAATCCGCAAAGCACTAATCCACTTTCGTATGGGTGGGGAAATTTTAATAACTCTTTCATACAACAACAACAGATGGCAGGGGGCAACCCCTACCAACAAATAGCTGGGGGAAACCCCTACCAACAGTTAATTGGGGGCAACCCCTATCAACAGTTGGTAGGTGGCAACTCCTATCAGCACATGGCCGGGGGCAACCCTTATCACCAGATGGCTGGGGGAAACCCCTACCAACATTTCATGGTTCAAACGATGGGTGGTTCCCCTTATCAAGCATCATCTTACCGACCTCATCTACCATTTCTGGCAACTTTAAATTTGCCAGAACTTTCTAAACTAACAAATGATCCTGTGTGTCATAATGCCACATGGCCATCAGTTCCCACCAAATTACCTTCGGACATTCCAAAGTTCGAAGGAAAAACAGGTGAAGACCCTGGTGACCATGTCACTACCTTCCACTTATGGTGTTCTTCAAATTCGTTAAACGAGGATTCCATCAGATTGAGATTGTTTCAAAGGACCTTAACTGGTCCTGCAGCCAAATGGTACATTGAGTTACCTGCGGCTACTTTCTCTAGTTTTGGGGATCTAGCAACCATCTTTTTGAACCACTTCCAGCTTCCTGTTCGGTATGATGCCGAAACATAACTTTTGTCTACTTTTAGACAAAATAAAGCCACTCACTTATCTGACCACATTCAGGAGTGGCGAAGATGGAAGAGGCTCATTAAGGCCAACATACCTCCCGAGTTCCTGCTTGAGTGGTACTTGAAATCACTCCTTCCTTATATTTCTAAGGAAGTAGCGACATCTGGAGTATCCAATGAAAAAGAAGCCATCTTAAGGACTCAACAGTTAGACCTTGTTTATGCACAATCTGGTCTACTATACGAGATTATACCTGATGCACCGAGATCAAACACTGATCTGAGTAGACCCAAACCTGGACCACATGCTAATGGCATAGTGGGTTCAGTTGACTCTGCAGCCGTCGAAGCACTGACCAAACAGGTCCATGCCTTAGCCGTCAAACAATCGACTGCAGATATTTCTTCCGTCACAACCTCTCCTTCTACTTCTGAGCCTGTCAAACAGGTCCAGAACAATCAAAAGGGCCCTCGGCAGCCCAACAATAAAAAGAAGGGCAAGAAAGGAGAGGGGAACCAACACAATCCCAAAAAAGACAATTCCTAAGAGGGTAACAAAGAGGAAAAGAAGGTTAAGTTCCCTTGTAAACGTTGCAAGCAGAACCACCTTATTCACCAATGCCCTCTGCTTGAAGAAGCCCAGAAGCTCTTAAGAGAAAAGAAGCCTGCCATCCTGAAAGATCCATTTCCTAAAGGGCAAGGCTCAACTTCTGGCACCTCCAAAACTGGGGGCACTTCGCACGCTTCGGTTGATCAAACATTTATAAACATGGTTAATTCGGATGCACTTTTGCAAACTAGAGCCAAGAACTATACCCCGGAAGCGCAGAAAAAGGATAAGGAGATTCCTGAATCCTCCACTTCACTCCACATACCTGTGGAACCAATGCCTAAGATTCCGAAAGGTGTCTTGAAGAGGGAAACACACAATCCCAACACACGGGCTGCTTCTAACTACAATGTGGTTGAAGATTTCGCCCAAACCCCTTGTGCCATGTCTACTCTAGAAGTCTTGCAGAGTTGTCCTTTACAATGAAATGCACTTCTGGCAGATATTGGGAGTATGGAATCCTCCAACATGTATGCACGATTTGATATGACTGATGTCAAATACCGGTTGCCCTATCACGTTTCCCTTCAGATTGAGGTCGTTCATGGTCCAATGACCATCATACGAGCTGTAGTAGATGATGGAGCGTCGACTTGCGTAATGTCAATTTCCTGTTGGAAAGCTTTAGGTTCTCCTGAGTTAGCCCCTTCTAACACATTGCTTACTGCATTTGAGGGAAGAACTTTCCGTCCACATGAAGTTTTGCAATCATTTGATGTCACTTTGGCCGGTAAGACAGTTGCTGTTGAAGTAGAAGTTTTGGATGCTCCGCTTGATTACAATATGTTGTTAGGCAGGAGTTGGACTTATGCCATGCGATCCATTGCATCGGAAGTTTTTCGAGTGGTCATGTTCCCATTTGAAGGTAAGATCGTTACAGTCAATAAACTTTCTTTCACTCAGAGAAACAATCAGACTTCTTCGGAAACTACAATTCCTTTGGTTGATCAAACCGCCCCAGTTAAGGAGAGTTTAGGAGCAGGGCTGTATGGGTTGTTAATAGGCACTTTCGACCTCCCCTCCCCTGTTCTTTTTATGCGTTCTGATGTGGGTACTGCTACCGAAACATTTACGGTCGGTTTAAGAACTGATCCTTGGATCCTTCCTACCACGTCAGAACCTTTTGTGCCTCCCTCCATTGCAGAGGTAGCCTATATGGAAACTCAACACGCTGCAATGGAACATATCATGACTCCACCAGTCTTTGTTGAGTCAGATATGGACTATGCTCCGGCATGGTCACTGAATTCCACTCACTCGTTTGATTGTTTAGATACGGTTTTGCCACCTAATGAAGCCATCTTAGAAGTTATGATGGGCCTGGACCAACCTTGGGAACATATGCATCATAGGTCCTACATGCTTCCTGATCTAGACAGAATTGAGAGAGGAGAATTCCCTGTGAGACCTGGTGGATTGGTTGATTTGTCATCTTTTCCTTCTACTTCGAGAGCTGTTTGTGCTGAAGGAAATATGGACAATATATCGAGAACAATTCCAATCAACATTTCCACCAAACCCGAGGTTGTGGAAAACATTTTTATTGGTGCAGACTGTTCTCTAGAAGAGATAGCTCTGTATACAAAACTTTTTAAATAATTCCGCGACGTTTTTTCCTGGTCATATGAGGAGATGCCAGGTATTGACCCAACCATTGTGGAGCATGTCATCACGACATACCCTAACGTGAAACCTGTGAGACAAAAGCTCCGTCCCTTAAACCCTAGAAAAGCGGCCGCCATTAAGGTGGAGGTTGAAAAGTATCTCAAAGTCGGTTTCATTTATCCGATTGATATGACGGAATGGGTTTCAAACCCCGTTCCGGTTGATAAAAAGCAAGGTACCATTAGAGTCTATACTGACTTCCGGGATTTAAACAAAGCTTGTCCGAAAGACAACTACCCCACACCATTTATCGATCAAATTATAGATGCTTGTGCAGGACACGAGATGTTCTCTTTCATGGATGGTTTTTCAGGTTACAATCATATTGAAATCAAACCTGAAGACCAACATAAAACAACTTTCATTTGCCCATGGGGGACCTTCGCTTATCGGAAAATGCCATTCGGTTTGAAGAATGGTGGAGCTACCTTCCAGCGCGCAGTGAATTTTGCTTTTCATGATATCAAACACATTGTAGAACCTTACTTGGATGACCTCCCGGCGCGATCTCGAAAGAGACGGGATCATCCAGATCATCTTAGACAAGTGTTTGAAAGATGTAGAAAATATAAGATTTGTTTGAATCCGAATAAGTGTGTGTTATGTGTCGAATCGGAACGTTTACTGGGCTTCATTATCTCTAATCATGGCATAATGGTCGACCCGCTTAAAGTAGAGGCGATTGTAAATCTGCCTCCTCCTCGCACCTTGCGACAACTTCAAAGTCTGCAAGGCATGTCCAATTTCTTACGGTGATTTATCATAAACTACGCTAAAATTACTGAAGGTTTTATGAGGCTACTCAAACAAGATTCCCACTTTGTGTGGGATGAAGCTGATCAAGCATCTTTTGAAGCTTTAAAAATGGCACTCGTTTCAGCACCCTTGTTGAGCCCGCCGGATTACTCAAAAGATTTTCTTTTATACCTGGCAGCGTCTCCTACTACAATTGGTATAGTGTTGGTTCAGGAAGATGATATGCTCCAAGAACATGTTGTCTACTATCTTTCTTGCGCATTGATAGCCCCTGAGTTTAAATACTCGCACGTTGAGAAGTTAGCACTTGCTGCGGTCTATGCGGTACAGAGGCTTCGTCACTATATACTTTTACGAACTACTACTGTGATAGCAGAAGTCAATCCTTTCCAGTACTTTCTCACCCGACGAATCATCGGTGGGAAATACAATAAATGGATTGTGATCCTACAAGAATTCGATTTGGTATTCCAATCAGCCAAATCGAAAAAATCACTATTGTTCGCTGAGTTAATCTCAGAATTTCCAAGTGACCTAGAACGCGTTGAGGAAGAAACATCATTCCCTGATGAACATATCTTCCTCATTGCCTCCTCTGACCCATGGTATGGAGATATCTTAATATATCTCCAGACTTTGAGATGTCCTACCACTTTTTCCTGAGAAGAGCGACGCAAGCTCAAAATCCATGCGAAGAACTACCTTATCATATCAGATACTTTATATCGACGTGGGGTAGATTCCATTTTACGACGCTGCTTAACTAGGGAAGAAGCCGAAGCAGTATTAAATGATGCCCACAGTGGAGCTTGTGGGGGACATCTTTCCGGGTTGGAAACAGCTTAGAAGATAGTGCGTGCCAGATATTTTTGTCCCACGATCTTTAGAGATTGTGTGGAAGCAGTGAAACACTGTCGACCATGTCATTTTTTCACTAAAAAAATGAGGGCACACCCAGCTCCTCTTCATCCTGTAATTATAGTAGGTCCCTTCACAAAATGGGGGGTTGATTTCATGACATGCAATCCAGTTTCAACTGGAGGACATCATTACATCATCGTTGCCGTTGACTACTTTACTAAGTGGGAAGAGGCAATGCCTACTGTTAAGGCGGATGGACAAACTGCCGCTTATTTCATGTTTAATCAGATCATAACACGGTTTGGCATACCTAAAGAGATAGTGACTGATCATGGCAGTCATTTCCAAAATAGCATGATGACTGAGTTATATACAAGGCTTGGTTTTCGACAAGAACATTCATCCTCATACTATCCTCAAGCGAATGGACAAGTTGAAGCAGTGAACAAAACTTTAAAGGTTATAATGCAAAGAACTGTTAATGCCAGTCGGAATAACTGGCACATCATGCTGTACCCGGCTCTTTGGGCTTACCAAGCGAACATTAAGACTGCTACTGGTTTCTCTCCCTTCCAGCTTGTGCATGGGATAGAAGTAGTTGTGCCGATTGAATGCGAGATTCCTTCGCTAAAACTAGCAGTTCAGTTACTACCCGATACTTCAATACTCGAAGAACGTTTGTTACACTTAGAACATTTAGATGAACAGTGTGGGGATGCGCTTACAACAAATGAGGTTCACAAAAAATGAGTCAAAGGATAGTACGACAAATCTGTTAAACCTAGGGTTTTCATTGAAGGAGACTTGGTCTTACTTTGGGATCAAGACAAAGAACCCTTAGGACCTGGAAAATTCAAATCCAGGTGGCTCGGACCTTTTATAATTTCTAAAGTATTGAAGAAAGGTGCCTACGAACTGGTAGATCACGAAGGTAATAAGTTGGCCGAGCCTAGAAATGGGCTCTACCTAAAGAAGTACTACGCTTAGGATGAAATACTTTTTCTTGTAACATAGCTGTATATTTTTGTAAAGCTAGTTTTGTTATGCTCGTTAGGTAATCTTATGTGTGTTTCTCGTTTCGTGTACCAGATGTCAACTGCACATTTCTTAGGATTTGCTGATGGCACCAGTCGCCACACCTGTCAGTTGGCTGCAGCAGCTTGGGTCATTTATTCACCCGCTGACCAACTTGTCTCTTAGGGGGGGGTTTGTTTGGGACCTACCACGAATAATGTGTTTGAATACAGTGCAGTTATAGAACTTCTCCGAGATGCTCTCAGTCATGGAATTTCGTACCTGGAGGTACGGCATGACTCACAATTAATTGTTTTTCAGTTAACAGGTGTCTATCAGATTAGGGATCCAGGATTGCTACGTTAGTTTCTACGAGTTAGACTATTGGAAAGACAATTTCATTCCATCAGATATGAACACATTCCAAGGCGTTGAAACACTTTAGCTGATTCATTAGCAAACTATGTGTTAGACTGGCATTTACATCACACATTGTCATAAACAACATTACACACATAAAATTAAAACACGTACACATGTAAATAACCAATACTGTATATAGCCGGTACCGTATCAAAAAATATGAGTTTTGAGTCACAAGTTCATCAAGTCAAGTCATAAAAGTACAAAAGCTGGGCATAGTAGCCTCAAAAATATATACATAGAATGTTTTTTCTCCTATGGAGAAGGAGGGACCTCATCATCATCTACCGCATTGCGATAACATATGACTAGTCTAGCAACCCTCCGCAACACCCTAATCCATGATGGGGACACCCCAACAACATCTTCCTGCATGTCAACATGTATCTGATCCATGCGGCATGCAAGAATCTCATGAGTCAACCGAATCATTTTTCTCTCCAGGGTTCCCAACATAGCATCTGCTGCGGTAATATCAGCTGGCCTCACATAGATGGTAGGATGGCCCTCAGGACGAACAGGCCCAACATCTGCATATGACACTTGATTAGAACTTCAAAACTCATTCATAAAAATCAAATACTTGAAAAAAGTTTCAAAAAATTAAATAAATTTTCAAAATTTAAACATACCAATATCTCCCCAGGCTCCACCTGGAGGAAGCACCAGCTCTGGATCATGACGCAAATCCAATCCAGCATAAGGAAACTGCTCAAAAGCGGGTACTTGCCTCTCCCACCACCCCCAGAATTCATCAGTATGGTAACAATAGTGACTTTCCCCACCTCCCTGGAGGAGGAAAATGTCACCCCAACGGCCTAGTCTGGGCTCACGGGGGTTAACCTGTGGTAGAGGCATCTCCAAACTAATAGCAGGCATCCTCTCAAAGAAGAAAGTACACAAAATACTTCCGTACCCAAAATTCTTCATTGTGCCAGATTTGCAACCTGTCAATTGAGATTTCATGTTTTCCAGTAAACTAGTACTCCAATCATAAACATGACCGTGCAAGCATTGTACACCAATATGCATCGAATGCCTGGAAGCTAAGTGTTGTGATGCACTACCAGCTACTCGGTTGATCATGCTCACTATCACTTTCAAAGGGAGACCATCAATAGTTGAAATCAAGACTTGGCTTCCCTATTTTTCCACTCCGGCAACACAGTATGTATTCACATATTCTTACACTGATCGTGCACCCAAACGAGAAGACCCTTTCAGATTGATTACATCTCCTCTCCTTGAGAGACCAGTAATAAAGTATATGTCCTCAATGGTAAGTTCCAATGTTTGCCCACAGATGACAAAGGTGTTGGTATCCACATCCCAATACTGAATTAGTCTTGGAAACAGTTTGTTTAATGCCCTCATGTTTACGGTTTGATAAAACTTCAACAAACCACATCTTCGGAGCGCATGGAGGGTAGCTGGATCTTGCATGACTAACCTATCCATGTCCTCATGCTCCCTCTCCCTCCATTGAAGGACCATCCTGCACAAAAAACCAAAATGTTTTGAGTCTCGACACTTGTATATAAGATTTCAAGTATGTACGCTACTGTGTATACTACACAGTAGCATGTAGGCGCTACTCTGTTTGAGAAAATTAGCGCCCATTGAGTTTATACGCTACTCCTGTGTTTACACAGTAGCGCTCGCACATAAAAACTTATGAGCATTGCGTTGCAATCTATTTTTGCTCAAAAATTTAAAAACAAACCATGAAATTGCAAGTCAGGGAGATTTCAACTTACTTGGTGGAGGAAGTTTGGTGGTTGGATGCTCGGTTTGATCACAGTAGAGATTTGAAATTTGCAAAATGTTGCCCAATTTTTTCCCTACAACACAAATTGAAAATTGATTTTTAAACAATGAAATTATATATAAATTGGATTTTGATTTTTACCCATAATTGTTAATTTTCCATAGTTTCAAAACTTTCAAAAAACCCTAATTAATCAATTGAAACACACAATACGGTATAACACTGATCCAAGCTCATTTTTCACTTAATTATTGTCAGATTCGTCTCCTAAGCTCAAACTTCTTGATGATAGACCTTGTTAGTTAGCTAAACATTCTGAATTCATATATCATTTGAGATTTTTGCCGCATTGACTTATATTTTGTTGAAGACCTAGTTTTGGCAGGGCATGAAGCTATGATCATAGAAGCTGACCTTTAAGTCATTTTAAGCTCTTGTTTGGACTATTTAAACCTAAAAAAGATAGCCGAGCAAGCTTGTCCTCTTCGAGCTCGTTAAAGTATCCGAAGGCTCATCCACTCAGGTATAGAATTACCCCTTTTCCGGGCCTAAGTGGATTAACTACGGAAAAGGTATACTCTAGGTATACTCCTGTATGCGCTAGAAGAGTTCTCCTTTCATTGTTTTATACTTTTTCAGGGGAGGAGACTAACTGTACGAAAAAGGACCTCTTGGAGTCTCTCTTTAGGGTTTTCAGGCTCTCTAAACATGAAAATACCAAGCGAGCATTCACCTACTCGGGCTCGATGTGAAATCCATGAGAGGGTAAGTAGAGGACTGTTAAAGTTTTTCAACTCTATAAACAAGAAAACACCGCCGAGCACAGACCAATCCGGGCTCGATATAAAATCCACGGATAGGTGAAAAGAGGATTGTTTAAGTTTTTCAGACTCTATAAATAAAAAAACACCGGCGAGCATTAATCTGCTTGGGCTTGATACTAAAATCCACGAGCAGATATACAGAGTTATTGTTTAAGTTTTTTAGACTCCTTAAAATTGAAAACACCGGCGAGAAAGAACAGATCTTGGCTAGATATTAAAATCCAGAGATTAGTAAATATAGAGTAATCTTCTATCTCTTCTTCGAACTCTATAAATAATGAAGAAGGTCCTGAGTCTTCCTCCCATGGGCTCGTTAAACTTTTTACATGGTTGGATCTATTGAGTTTTCATTCTTTCTTGGACTCATTAAAACAACAAGGGTATTCTTTTATCTAAAAAGAATAAGGAACGGGAAAGACATATCATATCTTCATTGTCAAAGGCAGTTTCAGTCAAGTTATATCCTTGAACACAACACCTACTTGAGTCTATCTTGTCGGTTGGGTTTAGTTTTTGACCTCAAGGTGAACCTTTCCTCTGATTTATTTACTCCCCCAGTTGGTTATTCTTCCAACCATATGGAGGGTCTGCTAATTTCTCTTACATTTTAGACTTATTTACCCCATTATGTCATAAACTACCTGAGTCACTTTGTGTCATGCTCAATGTTCAAGGATATACCCTGTGTCGGCCATTCTGCAGTTTACCTTGACCTCATGTGTCGGCCTTCCTAGTGTCAGTCTTGTTACATATTATTCCATATCAGCTCTTACCAGTTGAGTGTTCCTCGAGTTGGATGATGGAGGATGCCTGAAGGCCTCCCTTCCAACGGACTTCTTCCCATCGACATCAACTCATTATTCTGGGATTGAAGTTTAGAGTTTCGGTTAGTACCTTGGAGATTGCAGTCACCAGTGGAAATTTTCCTCACTGTTGAATGATGAGAATACATCAATGTCTCTTCTCTGACAGGATTCCCAAGTGTTCGACTCCAAGTCCATCTATTCACATTTGGCGAATTGTACTTGGTACCTTGGACCCCATCATCATTATCGGTGGAAGTCCTCGCGTTTGTTAACGGTATACATCAATGACTGGTAATCAAACGATACCCCCCATGTTCGACTATCAGCTCATCTATTCACATGGTCAGGGTTTGTACCTAGGGATTGATTTGGGATGAAGACCTTGGGATTTTGGATGACATTATCTCATTTTGTTATCACCCAAGTTGTGCAAGACTGAGCCTCACTTATATTCGGCTCTCCATGAGACATAGATCCAGTTTGTTGTTATGGCTATGATCTCTCAGTTTGACATGGATCCACGCTTGTATTTCAAGTGGCCATGCTTTATATACATCTTCTTGTTATGTATCGGAGATCATGTTGCATCCCACTACACATCTATAAGATGTCAAAAATGTAATTGGTCACTGACCTTGATCTTTTTTGCAGGTTTCTTGTGACTTGTTTTCTGCGGTTCTTTGCTCCTCCTCTGGCTTTGGATTATAAT
The DNA here is from genome assembly GCA_027924585.1 of Larix kaempferi. Classification (NCBI taxonomy): domain Eukaryota; kingdom Viridiplantae; phylum Streptophyta; class Pinopsida; order Pinales; family Pinaceae; genus Larix; species Larix kaempferi. Next base: position 4,867,673 of record BSBM01000986.1, on the reverse strand, counting down.
GTATTTCGGCCATCGTTTCCCTCTGACCTCACACATTAGGGGGCATCTGTTATAGGTCAAACTTGCACCTCTCCGTCCGTGATCACCCTGAGTTGCTGATCACACAAAAGGACAACTTGGATGGAGGAGCATTTTGACCTTGGTTGATACTTTAACTCACTCCATTTCCTGATATTACTGGAAAACCCCAAAAAATATCATTTTGAGATATGAGCGCTACTCTACTCAAAGAGACTAGCGCCCATACGCTACTCCAGTGTATCATAGTAGCGCCCATATCCAAGTATATGCTACTCCTTCTCAGCATAGTAGCACTCACCATTTAAAATCGAATGAGCGCTAGTTGTTAAACACTAGGGTAGCGCCCTATACGCTAATCCATTGAACAAGAGTCACGTACATCTTAAAAGATGATTAAAAAATAAATTAATTCATCGAGGAGGATTAGTTGATGGTAGTTTCCTAACTTCCCCAACTTCCTCCATCGACCTAAACTACTTCTTTAAACCTATAAATACAAAGAAGGTTAAAGGAGAAGGGTTAGAAATTATAGCTAGAGAATCTAGAGGATGAGTTGATGGAGAAACTTTGAGACATTGGAGAAGTTGATGTTGAAGACAGCCAAGCTAGAGAAGAGCAAGAGCCCATAATCAAGTTGCAGGAGCCTGCTTCATTATCAGGTATACTTGTACATCATTCTACTTTTGACAAATAAAGTTTGAAGTGTCTTTCTTATTCCAATTTAAATGTGTTATGAAATGGCATCTTAATTTGGATCTGTTTTGGTCAATGCTGAATGTTAAACATTGTTTTTGTTTCTTTCAAGCTTTATATATTGCCCAAAATGTTTTGAGAAAAGTATTGTTATTACAGTTTTGCTGAGGGAAAGGTGGATTTGGAAGTTGAACACGGGATCAAGTCAAGGCTAGGATCAAACTTCAATTGAAAGGTGTGTTCCCAAGATCTAAAACTTATTTCTTTTTTGTAAATGTCTCTGTAATAGCATCAATACACTTACCTGTCACCCCAACCAAGTTGATAGCATTAGTTTCCTTGCTATAGGGTAGATTTTCCCGCCAACACTTTGGCCTTGCTTTCACTGCTTGGGAAAGCCTTCTTAATGTTCTTACCTTTTGCACATCCTTTGCAAACATCTTCATGTTTGGTCTTGATTTCAGGAAGACCTTCTACCGCCTTGCTTGCAATTGGAAGTGCCCTATAGTGCATATGAGCAAGTCTTCTATGCCAAAGTTCACTTGGCTCCATGGATTCATGCACCATGGCATGTTCAGGTTGTCCCTTAAATTTATACAATCCTCCCTCTTGCTCTCCAATCACTACTGCATCATCTATGGTCTTTCCCTTTGGCCACATTAGGACTTGGCCATCCACAAATGCAACCCTCATACCTTTTGCATCCAATGCAGAGATGGAGAGTACGTTCTTCTTGAGCCCAGGTACATAAAGGACTTCTTTCATCTTCAAAGATTTTCCAGAATCTAGGTTGTAGGAGGCTTCACCACTTCCTTTGATTGGGTATTGATAATCATCCCCAAGTTTCACCTTATGGGGTGATTCATGTTCAAATAGATTCACAAAATATTCCTTAAACCCAGTCATGTGTTTGGAAGCCCCATTATCAATCAACCAATCATTACAACCATGGGAGATAGTACCTGTGATAGCATATATTAGAACATACTCTTCTTCACTTCATGAGTCATCATCACTTTCTACCCTAGTCTTCTTCTTTGGAGGTTCATCATCCTCAGCAGCATGAGCATGGAACTTTCTTTTTCTTCCCTTCTTCTTCTTGCTAAAGTTGTTGTTATTATCCCTTTTATTCTTGGGACAATCTGAAGCAAAGTGACCCTTCTCATTGCATGTGAAGCATCTTAGATCCTTCTTATTCTTTTGATAGGATCTTTTGTAGTGAGAGTGCTCCTTCTTGGGCTTGCTTCTTTTGGTGTGAGTTGTGAGAGCTTGATATTCACCTCCCATCTTTTCCTCATGAGCTACAAGTCTAGCTTCTTCTTGAGAGCATTCCTCCCATAGTTTACTGAAAGAGATCAATCTCTTTCTTGCACGGATTCCTTGAATAAAGGAGTCCCATGACCTAGGTAGGCCATTCATAGTGGTCATAACAACTTCACCATTTTCCACTGCTTCATCCACAGCTTCAAGTTGCTCCTTGATCTGAGAGACCTTGGAGAAGTAAGATTGAATGGTTTCTCCATTCAACATCTTGACCCCTTTCAAATGATTCCGCAGAGTCATCTTCTGATTTATGTTCTTCCCTTCAAATAGCTTGGTCAAAGAGTCAAACATCTCCTTGGGTGTATTTTGAGAAGACACATGGGGTATGAGATGGTCTTTGATAGAATCAACAATGATTCTCTTTGCCTTGACCAAGTTCTTCTTATGCAATACCTTCGCCTCTTCATCCTCTGGGATAGGGATGTCTTCTTTTATATATGAGTCCAACTCATTCTCTTCCAGGATTAACCCAATCCTATACTTCCAAGCTCAGAATTTATCAACCCCTTCAAGCTTATCCTCAAGCTTGGTGTGGTGAGACATCTTAAAGAGTACTTCAAATGGAAATAGAAAAGATTTAGGTCTTACCACTTGAAAATGCTGAAAACTGGATCTAGTCCCGGATTAGGGTTTGTCGAAAAAACCCTACAAATTCAAAATGTGAATTTCAATTTTCTGAAAGGATAGAAAGATGTGCTTTGATGAGTTGATCAGCCTGGTGCATTCAGAATTTGAGATCAGCAAAGTTTTACCCTTCAGATTTGCCTTTTTGTCCTCCTGGGTTCACTAGGGAGAGCCCTGAATTAGGGTTTGAGTTTCTCGGAGATCTACCCAGCCAAAAATATTGATCCAAAGCTCTAAACTTCGATTTTTGCAAGGAGATTCCAGCCATGTCTTCAGATTTCATAAATTCCTATTTTTGTGAAAACCCTAAGTTTTAGGGCCAAATCTGAAAATGCTCAGAATTGAATTCTGATTGGACAGATAGATTCTTTTTAATGAGTAGAGTCAATCTACTATACTGCTTTTCCAAAAACTATGGAGAGAAACCCAATAAATAAGAAACTCAAGTTTCCGACAATGCAAAATGTCTTCTTCTCAGGTTAGCTTTGATACCATGTTAAATTTTGAGCATTAATTCACAATACTCTAGGATCTTTATTGAGAGAATAACATATACAGTATATCAATGCATGACAATCACAATCATCATGACAATCATCACAAGAATCAAAAGCATGAGAGACAAGAGACACAAAGTTTCCATGGGGAAAACCCTAAGGTGAAAACCCCACAACTTCCTCAGAGATAGAGAGAGCAATGGCTCGACCAAAGTACAACCAAAATACACTGAGATAGTCTCCTAGTAGCAGATGATGCTCCTCCTCAATAGTGCGCCACTTTCTGAGTGTGAGTGAGATACTTTTCTGAGTGATCTAAATAGAGATCACCTTATCTCTATTTATACTAATCTATTTTCCCAGTGACCTTATGGGGCCGACTTGTCTAGCTAGGTACATCCACATTATAATACATATAATTCAGGGCCGACCCCACCTGGTGGTCTAATAACCCATCGGAAAGTACACACACTTGTGACACTTGTCAATCCACATGACAACACTTCCTTATAGAGGAATAACACATCTCTAATAAGGGTACAATAAATATATATGAAATACATAGATGAAATACATTCCGAAGTTACATATACATCAACAGTCCCAGTACAGTTTTTTGAGCTTGCTTTTTTGTCCTGTGAGCCTTGTCTTTTCCTAGCTTCCCTTCTGCACGCTCGGTTGCTTTAGGGTTTTTGAGTTCATACACGGTCAATTACCAATTATCTGATGATGTGTGATATCCTCTTCTTCAAGGCCCTTGAGATGGTTGATTTAGATGGTCTTCTCAAGGGACTGGACACCCCTTGATGGAACCACTAGCGCTTGACCTTAGAAGTAGTCTAGAGGACCACGTGATCACATAATCCGTGTGGATGTTTCCTTTTACTATGACGATGGACTTTCAGGTTATATGGAACACTGGTACATTTGAGAGAGAGATGATTGGCTGTACCCCACCTTGGTTGATTGACTTTTGGTCCTTTATTATGTTGATAATATTTTTGTGGTACCTTGCCTTTTACCTTTTGGGTGTTTTACTCATCTTTGGTTATCTTTTGATTTGTACCACCTTTTATGTTTTTGGTCTTATGGGTACTATGGTAGTTTGTCCACATTTGAGGTACACCCCCTTTGTCCAAATTGTCTTTATACCCACTTCGTACCACCCTCTAGACTTAGTGAGGAAGATTGTTTGATATCATACCTTTTAGAGGTCCTATTTGAGTTACAAGAGGTAGTTACAAGGAGCTATTGCATATATTTGACATTATTTGACCTTCCATCACTTTGGCATGTCAAATAACAAGTAGTTACAAGGAGCTATTGCAATATATATTTGACCTTATTTGTACCTTCCCCATAATGCTTGATTTACTTTTGGTCCTTACACCCTGTTGTTTATTGGTCTTATGGTACCTTGTCCTTTCATTTTGGTCCTTTCATTTTTTTTGGTACCTTGCCTCTTACCTTTTGGGTCTTTTACTCATATTGAGTTATCTTTTGATTTGTACCACCTTTTATGTTTTTGGTCTTGTGGGTATAACTATGGTAGTTTGTCCACATTTGAGGTAGTACACCCCCTTAGTCCCAAGGGTTATGAGTCTTTATACCCACTCTTTTATTTTTGACTTGTACCTTACTAGTTGGTCTTGGTACCCTTTGGTTGGTCCGTGTACCTTACTGGAGGCCATGAGTCTCTTTGGACTGAGTCTATTGGTTGTCAGCTCATCTTTATTGTGATTGTACTGATCCTTTTGACTGTCATTGAATTTATTTGATTGACCGTACCATATCCCAGTCATCTCTGTCTCTCTGGTTTGTACTAACCCTATAATAGGGTCACTTTGTTCCTAGAGTTGACTGACCTCTAAGAGGCACAGTCATTTTTTAAAGTAACTCTTCTGAGCATATTACAAGAAACGTCTACACCCAGGTAATCAAATTGTTGGTAATCAAATATGTGGTAAATCATTTGTATTAAGTAGTTAAGACTTGTCACGTCAGACAAAATTGTTGGTAGTCAAATATGTGTTGGTAAATATTTTTAAGAGTGGTGGAACTCCTCGATTGAACTTGTGAGGAAAATTATTTTGGAGAATAAGTGTCCTGACTATGGGAGAACAACAAATATCTATTCAACAACATATGAGATATTCTAGGCACTAGGTGGGAAAATAATTATAAACCTTCAATTACCGAGTACTATAGTGATGATTGAATTAATAAAAACAATGCAAATTCCATAATTGAATAGGATATATTAGGACAAAGCCATCGTTGAGAGGTGGAGAATGGATTTGTAGATTTTTCCATTAAACTTGAGAGATTTAGATGTTACAACATGATAGGGACATGAGACTAAGAAGATATATGATTAATGGGAAACACATGGGGTAGCATACTCTCTTTTACAATAATTCATCACAAGGTTCCTTTCTTAGGTTAGATCGTCCTTTTGTTACAAGAGGAATTGGTGCACATATGAGAATGTGAACACTTTGAAAAGCAATTGTCTTGAATATAAGGAAAGTTTGCAAGATGGAAAGCATTTTTTTCCTGTTATAACTATACCATTGAACACATTTATGGGAAAGCAAATAGCATTCCTGACTTTTTAACAAGAGAATATTTGACACAAAAGTATGATGTTAATTTTGAACAAGTGAGCCTGAAATAAGTGAGCCTAGAGCAAGCGATCCCGAACCAGGAGAGCGTAGAAGGTTAAAGATGAATCCAGTGGGCCCATAACCCACAAGTAAACATGGAAATCTCTACTTGGATCGAAGGAAAACATCAGAGCTATATTATTAATGATAATATGAGTTGGCTTGATTATATGAAAACATGGAAACCTAAGTGGGAGTTGAGACATACTGAAGTATTAGATGCTAACTTACAGGGATCTAATGCTTTTATTAGACTAGTTCCAGAACTCAAGAGAATGCATATGGGATCCAATATTGTACCAGAGATGATTTACAACAAATCCCTGAGAAAACCAACTGATGCAAGCAATTGGTTAACACACCTCTACCATGATCTTAACTTAATCATGACAGAGGTCTCTACACATCACCCCAGGCTAAAACTAGACCATCAATACTACTATATTAACCGGATACGTTCTTTGAAATCATGGCCACATCAAGATGATAGTCTCCAGTTTCCAAGTACTACCCACACTTATGAAAAATATAAAAAATTATGGTGGGATTTCTTGAGAAAAGAAAAAACAGATAGAACATATTATACCATGCTAAAGTTTGGACATCAAAGTACACATATCCATGAGGATCCTCCACTCTACGGCCCTGATTGGATGAGAGACTGGTGGAAGTCATTCAACATCAACCTGACAGCATTAGAACCAGTTGCTATTTATAATCTAGAAAAGGACGTTGGAGAATCTCTCGAACAAGTCAAAGATATTTTGTAGACAAAGATTACTAAGGATCAAATCCTTTAATACTACATTCAAAAGAAAGAACAATGGCTTGTCAAAACCCGCATAGAAGTCCACATGCATCATAATAGACACGTGGTCCTGAGGTCTCTTTATTCAAAGGCATGGGATACTCAATCCATTAACTTTGGAGAATTATATGGTCCCCCATACTCCAATGATTTGTAAATATCTCAAAATTACTTGGGTATGAGTGGGGCCTGTCCATTCAGATTGTCATAATAAGATTCCATTTGGCTAAGAGAGTGGGCCTATCCTCTATAAGTATAAATCTTGAAACCTGATACTTCCTTAAGTATAAATCTCGAGTCTGTATATGTCCGAGGAAGTATGCTCTGTCCGTATTTCAGTTTAGATTTTGAATAAGATTATACAAGTTTCACAACATTATATAAAATATTTTTTTTGAAGATTTGTGAACACTTATTAACCACCTGAAAGATATTAGTTTTTAAAGTCATAAAGACTTTTAGAAGTTTTCCATAATGGTTAGTTATTTTTATTTTATATTATTATTGCTAAATATAAATATCTTACTAAATGTGAGTTTAATTCAATTATCGAGGTGATGGACTCAAACTGATGGGATGAGAGAGAATTTAGGGCCATGATGACAAAAATAGTTAGATGGTGTGATATGGGACTCAAGACCCAAAGGAGCTATAAAAGACAGCTCATAATCGCATGAATTTCCACCCCTAATAAAGATAAAGTGATCCTCTTCCTCATCACTTGAATGCCTACATTTTGAGAAAGGGAATGCGGTAGTACAAGTCACCTTATAAAAGGCACTACATGTCACCTTTTAAGAGGCGTTATGCCTTGCGGTCCTATCTAAAGTTTTTTCCCATGGTGCAGGTAAAACCAAATAGGTATTTTTCAGATCCGTCTTCCTCGAGCGAGGGGAGTTTAGGAAGGCTAGAGGAAAGTGAGACATCCAGTAGGCCGTCTACAAGAATTTTATCAACTAGATGTCAAAAGATCAGAAGAAAATTCCATAAACGCATGGAATTGTTTCTTGCTAAAGGGGGGTCATGTTCCTATGATGATGAAAAAATAGGCGACATCGAGGTGCCCTTGAGGTACAGACATTTAGTGAAATAATGGGTACCCAAGGATCTTCTCAACCGAACATAGATTTTTGTGCGAACGAGAGGATATATCGAATTGCACCGTCGTCATTACATGGTTTGGGGTTGTTTTGCATGGATGGCATAAAGGTCCATTACGGCACATTACATAATTGATGGACTATGTTGGAACTTGTTACAACTACAAAGATTGGATGCGCCTGGTCCAATATACACGAAGTATGTGTAGATATGGATTTTCAGCAAACTATTTACAGTTGAAAGACAAAGATCAAAATAAAGGAGAAACCTTGTACATTGATGGAAAGCCAAAGGCCACAGGGAATATTGCGGGGTTTATAAACAGTACACAACCAAGGTCTATAATTAAGCAACTAAACTGTGATTTTGAGGGGCATGAAGGAAACCATGTTTTTGTATGTGCCATTAATTCAATATCTACAGGGGAAGAGTTGCTTATTAATTACAATTTGAATCGAATAGATACAAACACGGTTACTATGGGAGTGGTACATATAACAATTTACCCAACCTTTTATTAATGAATTTAACATCTTAAGTATTTTTCGTTAGTTTATTTCGTTTAAATTTTCCGTATTTACTTCCCAGGCTAGTGATCGGGAAAAATCCCTGCCAGTAGATGGTCGGAGTACATCTTCCTCGAGGGAGCAGGTATACATCTTTGTAATAGTAAAAATATAATAAGAAAAAAAAGTTTTTTTTTTGCTTTGTTTTTTCATTAGTATATTGGTTTGGTTTATATAATGTTATATATGTTTGATGCAGAACGTTGATCGGGAAAGCCACCTGAATGTTCATCAGACGACAGCAGCCTCGGGGCAACAGGTAAACCTGATTGTAATTGTACAATTTAAATATGTCAAAATGTTTTCTCATTATATTAATGTTTCAATGAATATTTTGGTTTCGTTTAGGTAATTTTCTCTATGTTTTTTATGCAGGCCGGTTCTGTAAGGGTCATAGTAGATCATACCATACCTGCCTCGATGCAATAGGTATACATCTTTGTAATAGTAAAAATATAATATAAAGAATAGTTTTTTTTTGCTGTGTTTTTTCATGAATAGTTTCTGATTGGTTTAGGTGATTTTCCCTATTTTTTTATTTAGGGTTCTGTAAGGGGAATCTCCTAGCTATTAGCAAATCGGGGCAAGTCACCTATGACCATTGATCCGATGAGTGGATCACGATCCTCGAGGTTGCAGGTATAATTCAATGGAATTGTACCAATATAATATGTAGCATAATGTTTCTTTTGTTATGTATTTTTCGTGTGTATATTGGTTTCGTTATGACAATGTTTTCTACTTCTTTTTTGCAGGGACCCAATGATCGGGGCAAGTCCACAGTTGTGGATCAAACGACACCATCGTCCAGGCATCAAGTAAACCTAGTTGTAATTTTACGAATATATCATGATAGATATGTTTTGTTAATATAATTTTAGGAATCTATCATGATAGAACTCAGTAGTGTTTTATATTTTTTGTTCCAGACTAGTGAATCGTTGTATGAAACAACATCACAAAAATATTCAATAGATCCTGAAGTGGCTGAGATGTTTAACGATCCCAAAATAATTGGTGAAGCTACAGACCCGTTTAAGGTGATAGAAAAAATATTGAGTAGATTTAGTGCGGAAATAGTTTCTTTGCTATTCAAGGTTCCGCAGACATACTAGATTATAGCCAGGATTGAATTGTTGGAACGGAGATCTAAATCCTTGTGAGCAATTTGAGGAATCTTGAATCATAAAATAATTCATTTATAACTTTATAATTTTCACTTTTATATGACAGTACTGAACATAAAAAATGTGGTTTGTATTTATAGAATTATCTGAACCCACACAATAGTGGTCAAGGCGGTGTTGGCCCCAGTGAAGCTCATGGATAGATGTTGCATCATGAGAAAACGAATCTAGGTGCATCGAATCATTCGCCATTGTTGTTGACTGAATAGTCGGCAACACGTTCCAAAACACCACAGACCCCAGCTGTGAGCGCACTGGCCACTAGTGACCGACGCACAACAGATCGTTTAGAAGAAGCGGTCAACACCGAGCCTCCTAGTAATATTGATATCGCCCTAGCTTCATTTCCAGGATCTTCCCTGTTGCTTTGTTTTTCAACCAAGCATGTGCAAGGATGCACCTGCTAACTAGTAGCAGTAGTCTCAATGTAAAACTAAAAACTAATGTAAATAACAGTAAATTGGATCTAACATTAACATGTGCAAAGAAATTAAAAACTAGATATAAGAACAATAAACAACGAGATCTATGAGAAAAACAAGAAATTAGAAAATTTGATCTTTTTTATTACCTCAAATGGTGAGGATGGTGAGTTTGAGAAGCTCCAAGGTTGGGGTGCTCCAATGTCTAATGGTCTCTTCTTCTCTAATGCTTCAATGGGGATCTTCAAACTCTAAAAGGGAGGCAATGGCTCTCAAAAGGAATTTGGCAACATAAAGATAGGATGAAATGTGGATGAAAAGTGAGGAGCCCCTATCACCTTTTTATAGTTTTTTGGTGATGGGGAATACCATTATGGTTTGAGGAAACCAATGGTATTGACCAAAATGGTTTAGGTTTCTTTTTCCCTCTTTTTCTTTTTTTTGAATATTATTCCCTTTTAATTGATTTTTGGGAATTTTAGACCCTTTTTGAGGGTTTTTTGAGGAAAAATACATATTTTGAGTGGAAAAAGATGGGTTTTAGTCTTTTTGGTGACCTTTTGAAGGTTTCAGAGGCTCAAATGGTGGAAAAAGTGGACAAATGGGTCATGTGAATAAGGGAATGAGCTAGTGAGCACTTTTTGGGTGTTAACAGATTGCCCCCTGATGTGTGAGGGCAAGAGCTCATCGTATGTCCGATAGACATCATATTTCTTTTGTATTTTTTCTGGGGTTTGGAGGAGAGAAGAGACCGATTGGATATTGGAACACCAAACCTTGGTAAATTGCATAAACTAAAAATACATGTCCTCAAAATGAATGAGGAATTAATCTATGATAATGGATGAGGCGGGCATACCCATGCTCGTATCAAGATATATACATAACAATTAGGCCCAAGAAGGGGGACCTGAATAATACGTAAAAATCTGTTGGTACATCATAATGGTCCAGAGGGGACACAATGTTGGGACATACTTATGGTCAGACAATGACTAATCTGAATAACTGATACACTGGAAAAGAGCAACAACCATTCTGAATAAGGTATCAGAAGGGTTGATGAACTGTTGAATCTAAAGGTATCCAACAATTGTAGGGACTCAATAACTGTGAGTCGACTTCTGAAAAGTATATGGAACTGTATACTCGAGGGAGTATAAAACTGGGGTACTTCCGAATACTGTCGCCAAGCGCAACCTGGATATCCATAGGAGTATGTAACTGGTTGTTTCTTCAATTAGACTCTCAATTGTGGTAGAGTTAGTTGATATCCAGGGTCTTCAACAAATAACTGAAAGGAGAAATACCCTGTACGAGTCTCAACGATGCAATCAACGTGTTGACGTCGAGCATGTGAGAAACAATCATTTAGAGAGGCACTGAGGACTCCTTTCAAAATGATCCATAGGAACTCATCACTAATGGTGATGAGTCCAAGGCACCGGGACCTCTATGTCTATCCTTTGGAATAGATTTGGTTGGTGTCGACAGAGGGAGACCAACAACTACCAAGGCAATGATGTTTCCTTGATAGGAGCGCGAGGTGTACAACTAAAGTGTGATAGTACTGATGGTAGGAATGACATACTATGGGGATGGGGTATAACTAGAGTCATAGAGTGGGTGGAATCAAACTTCCTTTGTTCAGAGTATGATGACATGGTTGAACTGGCATCATATGAAACTGACTTTTGTTAAGTTTAAACCAAATAGACAAGCAAGATCACTGAAAGAAACACAATCACAAGATAGACACAGAATATACCCTGGGAAACCCTCATGGGGTAGAAAACCCAGCAAAGCTTTCCTCAATAAGATGATCAACCAAAATACAAGATGTGCTCCTTCCTTCTTTGTCTCCTTAGCAAATCTCCCATACAAGTGCGCACTCTTCCACAAGTGAGTGAATGATCTAATGAGGAGTTCACCTCTCTTATTTATACTGACTCCTAACTGACTAAAAGACCTAATGGGGCCGACCTCTCCTGGAGAAGTCTAATAACCCCAAAAATATAACTACAGGGCCGACCCCCACATGGTGGGTCTAATAACCCTAGTTAATACAAACTCCCAGAGGAATAAACATCTCCGGATACATAATAGGATTACCTCGGAGGGATGAAACATATCCGGAATAATAAAGTACAAATATAATATTCTTTGAAGTTACAATATTCAACACTCCCCCTTAACGAGAAGGATATTATAACAGCATCTGCAGGAGCAAGGAGTCACTATACATGATACATCTATAAATCATCGAAAGCTTTCTTCAATTTGTCTTCATCAATAACTCAAACAGTTACTGGTATATCCATGTCAACATCATGACGATCATCGGCATCATCATCACACGATCATCAGCATCGTCATCACAGGATCAGCAGCATCGTCGTCACACGATCAGCAGCATCGTCATCACACGATCAGCATCATCATCATCACACGATCAGCATCTTCATCACACGATTAGCAGCATCGTCATCACACGATCAGCATCATCGTCATCACACGATCAGCAGCATCGTCATCACACAATCAGCAGCATCGTCATCACACGATCAGCATCATCATCATCACACGATCAGCAGCATCATCATCACACGATCAGCATCGTCATCACACGATCAGCAACATCGTCATCACACGATTAGCAGCATCGTCATCACATGATCAGCAGCATCATCATCACACGATTAGCAGCATCGTCATCACACGATCAGCAGCATTGTCATCACACGATCAGCATCGTCATCACACGATCAACAGCATCGTCATCACACGATTAGCAGCATCGTCATCACACGATCAGCAGCATCGTCATCACACGATCAGTAGCATTGTCATCAATACACATGATCCTTCCTTTCAAATTTACTGGATCAATTTCATCACAATCATATTTAAGACTATCCTTCCTTTCATAATTACTGGATTTACTGTCTAAGGATGATTAGTCCAACCACAATCACATTTAAGACTATCCTTCCTGGATTTCCTGTCTAAGGATGATTAATCCAACCATAATCACATTTAAGACTATCCTTCCTGGATTTACTGTATAAGGATGATTAATCCAATCACAATCCCATTTAAGACTATCCTTCCTGGATTTACTGTCTAAGGATGATTAATCCAACCACAATCATATTTAAGACTATCCTTCCTGGATTTACTGTCTAAGGATGATTAATCCAATCACAATCACATTTAAGACTATCCTTCCTGGATTTACTGTCTAAGGATGATTAATCCAACCACAATCATATTTAAGACTATCCTTCCTGGATTTACTGTCTAAGGATGATTAATCCAATCACAATCACATTTAAGACTATCCTTCCTGGATTTACTGTCTAAGGTTGATTAATCCAATCACGTGCATTTTGAACCAAGGTCCAGGGATGATGCAGTCCTATCCTCTATTCTCGGAGACACCTGTCTACGGCTCACTTTAGAACTGAAAGTCCAGGGATGATCCAATCCCCTCAAGTCCACCAAGGACTTCATTCTCGAAGACCTCACGTCTACGGCTCTCTTTAGGACTGAAAGTCCAGGGATGATCCAATCCCCTCAAGTCCACCAAGGACTTCATTCTCGAAGACCTCACGTCTATGGCTCTCTTTAGGACTGAAAGTCCAGGGATGATCCAATCCCCTCAAGTCCACCAAGGAATTCATTCTCGAAGACCTCACGTCTACGGCTCTCTTTAGGACTGGAAGTCCAGGGATGATCCAATCCCCTCAACTGTCCACTAAGGACTTCATTCTCGGAGACCACACGTCTACGGATCTCTTTAGGACTGAAAGTCCAGGGATGATCCAATCCCCTCAACTGTCCACTAAGGACTTCATTCTTGGAGACCTCACATCTACGGCTCTCTTTAGGACTGAAAGTCCAGGGATGGTCCAATCCCCTCAACTGTATTCTCATCTATACAGGTACAAATATCCAAGAGCATGTATCACATCAAAACATGTATACATCGCTAATCAAAACATGTATTCATCACACCAAAACATGTGTACATCAAAACATGTATACATCACTAATCAAAACATGTATACATCGCATTAAAACATGTGTACATCAAAACATGTATACATCACTAATCAAAACATGTATACATCACATCAAGACATGTGTTCATCAAAACATGTATACATCACTAATCAAAACATGTATACATCACATCAAAACATGTGTTCATCAAAACATGTATACATCAGTAATCAAAACATGTATACATCTAGCATGTATTCTCACTAATACATCTAACATCAAAACATGTATACATCATATCAAAACATTTATACATCAAAAATAAAAGATATGTAAGAGTTCTAAATCTAAATAATTGTAAGTAGCTAAGTGCAACAAAACAAAACAAAAAATTAAGCGACAGAATTGTTATCAAATACTATACTACTCCCCCTTTCGAGGAGGGTCCTTCTAGACTATACCAAGCTTGTCTCGGAAGTATTCAAACTTTACTTGAGACAGAGGTTTAGTCAGGATATCAGCAATCTGATCCTCAGTGCTTATATACTCGAGCTTGATGGCTCCTCTCTGCACCATGTCTCGTATATAGAAGTAACGGATCTCAATGTGTTTTGACTTATCATGGAACATAGGATTTTCAGTCATCTTAATGCAACTTTGATTATCACACATAATCACAGTGGAATCCATTTCTAAGTCAAAAATTCCAGATAAGAGTTTCCGAAGCCACACTGCTTCACAGCTGGCAGAGCAAGCGGCTATATATTCTGCTTCAGCAGTACTGAGAGCCACACTAGATTGTTTCTTGCTGAACCAGGAGATCATGGCAGATCCAAGACCATAACATCCACCTGAAGTGCTTTTTCTGTCTGAGACACTGTCTGCCCAATCAGAATCTGAGTAACCATGTAACTTGAGTTCATTGCCTCCAAGATAGTATAGGCCAAAGTCCAATGTACCTTTCAGGTACCTCATTATATGCTTTGCAGCTATAAGCTGAACCTTTCTAGGTTCTACTAGATACTGACTTAGGGTATTTACAGCAAAGCATATATCATGCCTAGTATTTGTCAAGTACATCAATGATCCAATGATTTGTCTATATAGGGTTATGTCCACTAGTTCTGATGAATCATTAACTAGTAGTTTCAGGTTGGAGTCCATGGGAGTGGCCATGGCTTTACACTCCAACATATCAAATCTTTTGAGAATCTCCACAGTATACTTACCTTGATTTAGAAAGATTCCTTTTGGCTCTTGCCACACTTCTAGGCCTAAAAAGTAGTGCATTAATCCGAGATCTTTCATTTCGAATTCTGAAGAAAGCTTCTTCTTGCTTTCAATAATTTGTTTCTCATTTCCTGTTAGAAATAGATCATCTACATATAATAGCAATATAATAGGTTCATCATTCATCACTTTAAGATAGAGATTGGGGTCAGCTTTACTTTTGGTAAAGCCCATGCTTATTAAGAAACTGTCAATCCTTCCGTACCAAGCTCTGGGAGCTTGCTTCAATCCATATAATGCCTTTTTTCAGTTTGCATACATGGGTCCTTCCGTCTTTGACCTCAAAACCTTGAGGTTGTTCTATGTATACTTCTTCTTCAATTACACCATTCAGAAAAGCTGTCTTAACATCCATTTGATGCAATTTCCATTTCATCATGGATGCAAGTGCCATGATAGTTCTAATTGAAGTATACCTAGCAACAGGTGCAAATGTTTCTTCATAGTCAATTCCCTCCTTCTGAGAGAATCCTCTGGCTACAAATCTTGCCTTGTATTTTTCAATGCTACCATCTGCAGCATGCTTTATCTTGAAAATCCATTTGGAAGAAACCACACTTTTATCTTTTGGTTTGGGAACTATATCCCAAACATCATTTTTCATTATTGACTGATATTCTTCTGTCATTGCTTCTACCCATTCTTTCTTCTGAGCTGCCTCTTCATAGCTGGTAGGTAGTTGGTCCACAAGATCACACATCAAGTCCATATAGTTGGACACTAGTTTTGGTTTCTTCCTTTCTCTAGTGGAGCCTTCAGGAGCACCATATCTTTCAGCTCCTTGAATAATATCTCTAGCCCATGCTGGTCTTCTTTTCCGAGATAATTCTGCTACAGGGGGTTCTTGTGGTTCCAGCATGTCATGATCCTCTGGTGTATCCTCTTCAGGGACATGAACAGTCTCTGAGATTCTGGGAGATGAATCTTCTTCATAAACTTCTTCAAGTTGACACTTTCTGGATTTCTTGAGAGCTGCTTCCTCATCAAAGGTTACATCTCTACTTATTTCTATATGATGGAAACCTGGTATGTAGATTCTGAAGGCTTTGGAAGTTTCACAATAAACAACAAACATTCCCTTCTTACCTGAGAGATCCAACTTGGATCTCTTTTCTTTTGGAATGTGGATGTACACAGGACACCCAAATATTTTGAGATGACTTACCTCAGGCTTCTTTCCTGTAAAGACTTCTTCTGGAGTTTTGAAATCAAGAGCACTATGAGATAGTCTATTTTGTACATATACTGCTGTCTTGGCTGCTTCAGCCCATAGATACATGGGAAGATCCTGGTCATGTATCATAGTCTTCACAGCTTCCATGATGGTTCTATTTTTCCTTTCAGCAACCCCATTTTGTTGGGGATTGTAGGGAGTGGTTAGTTCTCTCTTGATTCCATCTTCTTTACAAAATTCTTCAAACTCTTTTGAAGTATATTCTCCACCATTGTCTGTTCTGAGAATCTTGATTTTATTTTCTGAGAGATTTTCTATTAGAGCCTTGAATTCTTTGAACTTTCCAAAGACTTCATTCTTACCTTTTAGAAAGTATATCCAAGTTTTCCTTGAATGATCATCAATGAATGAAAGATAGTATTCAAATCCACTTAGAGAGGTGGTGGGCATTGGACCACATACATCTGAGTGTATTAGCTCCAAGATACTCTTAGACTTTGTTTCACTCTTTGGAAAGGGGTTCTTGACATTCTTCCCTTTCTTACATCCTTTACATGAGCCATCATGATCAACCTTCAAATCTGGTAGTCCTATGACCACCTTGCTTACATAGGGTAAGGCTTTGTAGTTAATGTGAGCTAGTCTTCTATGCCATAGCTCACTGGGACTAGATGTTTCATGAACAAGGGCAGCTTCTGGATGACCCTTGAGTTTATACAAACCTCCTTCCTCTTCACCAATGACAATTGCATTCTTAATAGATTTGCCTTTGGACCACATTAACACTTGTCCATCAATGAATGCAACTCTATAGCCTTTCTTGTCCAATGCTGAGATTGAAAGCAAATTCTTCTTCAATCCTGGAACATACAAAACTTCCTTCATTTTCATGGGGGTTCCAGAATCAAGTTTGTAGTTTGCTTCACCAATTCCCTTAATGGGATACTGATAGTTATCTCCAAGAGATACCTTTAGTGGAGAGGTCTTTTCTTCAAGATTTGATAAGGTCTTCTTTTGTCCTGTCATGTGCTTTGAGGCACCACTATCAATGACCCATGTACCTTCTCCAAGTGTTATAGATCCAGAGAGTGCGGAGAAAAGAACATACTCTTCTGCATCTTCTTCTTCATTTCTTCTAGGTCTTCTTTTGGAGAAGGTCCTTTCTTCATCTTCTTCTTCTCTTCTAGATCTTTTCTTGAGAGGCCTTTCTTCCTCTTCAACTTCTTCTTCAATCTCATCTTCTGCAAGATGTGCATGATGTCTTCTGTGGTAAGTACCCTTTTTCTTTTTGTTAGGACAGTCTTTGGCAATGTGTCCTAATTTGTGACAAATGAAACATTGGAATGAGGAGTAGTCTCTTCCTTGGAAGGATCCCCTTTTCTTTTGAAATCTCTGTGGAGGATGGGACTCCTTTTGACTATCCTTCTTAAGGTAGGATCGATTCTTTCTTCTCTTGGTATGGGTGGCCAAGGCTTGGTCATCTTCCTTGAGCAATGCTTCTCTGTTGGCAACCCTAGCTTCTTCTTGAACACAATCCTCCCATACTATATCAAACTTCATGCTTTCTTTTCTGGCACACATGGTTTGGATGAAAGATTCCCATGATCTAGTGAGACCATTTAGAGCTGTCATCACAAGTTCATCTTCATCAAGAGTATCACCAATGGCATCTAGTTGCTCCTTGATTAGAGAGACTCTCGAGAAGTAGTCTTGAATGGATTCTTTTTTGTGCATCTTGGTACTCTTCAATTGAGTCCTTAGATTCATCTTCCTATTGATGTTCTTTCCTTCATACATTCTCCCTAGGGCATCATACATTTCCTTTGGAGTCTTCTTGGAAGCCACTTGGGGGATCAAGTGGTCTTTAATAGAATCAGCTATGATTCTCTTTTCCCTAACCAAATCCTTCCTGTGTTTTTCTTTGGCTTCATCTTCTTCTGGTTCTGCAACTTCCTCCTTGATATAATGAGCAAGATCATTCTCCTCAAGAATGAGACCAATTCTGTATTTCCATGCCCAGAAATTTTCTATACCTTCTATCTTGTCTTCAAGCTTAGTGTTTGGAGCCATCTTCTCTTGGGGGAGTCCAAGAGACAGAGTAGACTTACCTGGAATGTTACTTTTCACTTTCCCGGAATCTGGAACAGAATTTTATCGCACTTTTGGTATAATTAGGGTTTGACTTTCCCGGAGTTCTACCCAACCAAAAAGTTTGATCTATAGCTCAAACGAATGCTCTTGAGAAGGGCTATCTAGTCATATAACCAGAATTCAAAAATTCCAACTTTTTTCTGAAACCAAATTTTGACGTATCGCACTTTTGGTAGAATTAGGGTTTGGATTTCCTGGAGTTCTACCCAACCAAAAAGTTCGATCTATAGATCGGAAGAAAGGTATTGAAAAGACTTATCCAGCCATGCAACCAAAAATCAATAATACCAACTTTGGGCTGAAACCCTAACTTTACCAAAGAGAGAGAGAGAGGTATTCTTACCTTGTGAAAGATGTCCTATTCAGTCTAGCTCTGATACCATGTTAAGTTTAAACCAAATAGACAAGCAAGATCACTGAAAGAAACACAATCACAAGATAGACACAGAATATACCCTGGGAAACCCTCATGGGGTAGAAAACCTAGCAAATCTTTCCTCAATAAGATGATCAACCAAAATACAAGATGTGCTCCTTCCTTATTTGTCTCCTTAGTAGATCTCCCAGATAAGTGCGCACTCTTCCACAAGTGAGTGAATGATCTAATGAGGAGTTCACCTCTCTTATTTATACTGACTCCTAACTGACTAAAAGACCTAATGGGGCCGACCTCTCCTGGAGAAGTCTAATAACCCCAAAAATATAACTACAGGGCCGACCCCCACATGGTGGGTCTAATAACCCTAGTTAATACAAACTCCCGGAGGAATAAACATCTCCGGATACATAATAGGATTACCTCGGAGGGATGAAACATCTCTGGAATAATAAAGTACAAATATAATATTCTTTGAAGTTACAATATTCAACAACTTTTAGGTGTGGGGATCATAGCTTAAGGGATCAGGGTTATGTATTGCAGACTGGAGTGACTCTGGGGGACAAGATGATGGATGCTATTGGGAGACTCTCAGGGTGACATACTACAAAATACTCTGAACAAAGGTGACCATAATAGGGAAGCTGCCATATGAGTAGACATGATCTATTGTGGTGCCGAAAAGGATTGTTGGGGCCTTCTTCATGGTTTTAATGAGCTCCAAGAAGGGATAAAAGTGTGCTCTAAAATGGTACTGCCCTGAGGATTTATGCAAGCCCAAGACTATTCATGCCCGTGAGTGTTTTCATTTTTAAGGAGTCTAAAAACGATAAGAAGACTCTGAATTGGTGGAGTAGTACTGTCCTGTGGATTTATACGAGCCTAAGACAGTGATTGCTCATGGTTTCTTTCAATTTTAGAGAGTCTGAAAGCGGTAAGTAGACTCCATTGGTGGTCTTTTTCGTATGTTAGTCTCCAAGGCCCGAAAAAGAATAAAATGATGCAAATGGAGAACTCTTCTAGTCGATGTGACTAGAGTATGCCTTTTTCGTAATTAGTCTACAAGGTCTGAAAAAGGGGTAAACTTATACCAAGTAGACACCCTTTCAAATACTTTTAGCGAGCATGAAAGGAAGCAAGATTGCTCAGCGATCTTTTCATTGTTTTAGGAGTCATAAAAGAGCTTAATAGAAACTCTCTAAGTGCCTTTTTCGTAAAGGAATTGCTCGGCCCGAATATGGATAAAATTATACCGAACAAAGAGGTATTGGTGAGAGCGAGGGATGATCTCGAGCATCATCACAAGCTTGGAAAACTGAATCCGGCGATATGAAAAATGTTTAAAACGGTTAACGGTCGATGTGGCACGAAAACCGAGGCAATGAGGGGCATGGAAAAAATACCTTAAAATATGGTGGTGAGAGCGAGAAATGATCTCAAGCATCATCACGAGCGTGGAAAACTGAATCTGGCGATATGAAAAATGTTTAAAATTGTTAACGACTGATGTGGCATGCAAACCGAGGCAACCAGGGGCATGAAAAAAATGCCTTAAAATATGGTGGTGAGAGCGAGAAAATATTTCAAGAATCATCACGAGTGCAGAAAATTAAATCCGACGATGTAAAGAATGTCAAAAACGGACAACGACCGATGTGGCATGCAAACCGAGGCGACGAGGGGCGTGTAAAAAATGCCCAAAAAATCTGGTAGAAATGAGAAAAGGGGTGGACTATCGTGAAGTTCTCAGCGCGATGATTCCAACGGTATCAACGGTTTGAAAAACGAACGTCGTATGATGCTGAAATGGTTGACTGGAGTTTGGTCAAATTTCTATAAATAGCTAGTGGACCCAATGTGACATGTGTCATTTTCACGGTTGAGTTTGACAGAGTAATTGATTTAATCAGAGCATTTTCTTCATCTATGGGAGATTTGACTGTCGGTTTTTTATTCTTCGAGTTTTATGTAAGCCTATGAACCTTAGCCTTTCAATTTATTTTCTTTTGGGGGGTCTCGGGGTCTCAGAAGTAGCGAATATTCCATGTTGGCTTGCCAACGTGGAATATCGTGGGTTTTGAGGCCTTTCGCGTGATGCACATCGCGGCTGTGGGCCTCACAGCCGCGATGTGCATCACAGCTGTGGGTTCTTTTAGCCGCGATGTTCATCGCAGCTGTGGGTGCTCACAGCCACGATGCACATTGCGGTTGTGGGTGCTTACAGCCGCGATGTGCATCGCGGTTTTGGGTGCTTACATCCACGATGTGCATCGCGGCTATGGGGGCTTAAAGTTGCGATGTGGATCACTGACTTTGGAAAAAAATTTATGTTATTTTTCTTAAAAAAATTGTGTTTGGTTTGGTAGAATGCTCAGGAGGCCGCGAGTATCTTGGAGGGAGAGGGAGATCGATGAGGGGTTGATGGAGACTATTCGGGTGAGTCCACATGTGCGGGCAGCGTTGGCTTTAAGCAGAATACTGAAGTTCGTGCAGATTCCTCTCATGCATTCAGTCAGAGAGTTGCTGAACAAGTTGATTGACTTTTGGGACCTAGAGGAGGTATCTTTTATTGTGCAAGGTGAGCGACTGGATCTCACCTTGATGGATGTGTATTTCCTTACTGGCTTGCCCCGTTTAGGTGAGGTAGGGGAGACCCAACCCAGGATTTCGGCTGGTATGGATATTGAGGATCTCCTTGAGATATTTTGCATTCCAAGGGCCCGTGCGCAGAACAACGCATTGAGTGTTTCAGATCTTCAAGAGCTGGAGATGCAGGCAGTGGCGGCTTGTGTTTTGTGGGTTCTTGGTGCACAGGTGCCCCATCATTTGTTGGGGGGGAAGACGATGATGGTTCATTGCGTCATGACTGGGACCTATTTTTACTGGGGTCAGATGTTCCTTGCTTGTGTTCGGCGAGAGCTGAAAAAGGTGAGGCATGAGGGAGGAGAGTTCAGTTATGCCTCTTTCATATGTTGCTTCTTTTTTGAGCGGGTACCTACCTTACGATCATGTGTGCCGGTTCGGGAGGGACTGAGGAGTGAACCGCGGATGGTATGGTGGGGGGAGATGATTCCCCGGGGTGGTGGTGGTATTCAAAAGTTCTTCACGATGGACATGTACGAGCAATGGGAACATATGCCTGACGTGATTGACGACTATTTGTACCAGGGCATGGACTTCCGAGGGGACATTGAGATGCCTCGAGCTCAAGGGCAGGCTTGGGGATTAGACGGTACTTCTTTGTTTCTGTTTATCTTATCATATCATGTTTTTGTATATTTGTTTGTGATGATAGCCAAATATGTATATATGATATTGACATGTTTTAGTGTGGTTTATTGCAGATGTCAGTCCGCTGCCTCTAGCAGATCATCAAGGCCATAGGGGACGTATGGTTGTGGTTGTACCTCCACCTCGTGTACAAGGAGTTGTGCATCATCGAGATGATGCCATAGAGGATGTTCGTGATACCTTTGAGGATATGTTGGGTGATGTACCCGATGATGGCTGTGTTGATGCCTCAAAGATCGCAGCATCAAGCAGAAAGGGATTCTCCCCAGTAAACTATCCCAATTAGATTGTCCACCGTTTGGTATGGGGAATCTGTCCGGTTAGCGGTTCCGGCTACCGTTAGATTTGGAGATTTGCTTCTTTTACACCAGTTATGGCCCGATCCACCGTTCTTTTTTATTTTTATTGTTAAAATGATATGCAAGTGCCTAAGCTAATTTAATCTAAATGCAGAGCTTGAAACAAATATGTGTCTAAGACTGAAATAAATCTAATCTATCCTTGCAAGGAGAAAACTGTAAATATGAGTAATGTGCTGAAAGAAATATCTAAAGATCAACAGATAACCATTAAACCACAAAGATACATCTACAGCAGGAGATTAAAGATATAAAAGATAGCTTTTAATCCATGTGAAAGCATTCTATTACTCATTTAGGAAAACATCATAGCACAGAAAATAGTGAGATCATTCATCAGACAGAAACAATTTCGAACAGCAAGGAAAGATCTCATAGTAGTGTCAGAATGTCATAAGAATAATCCAGCATGCATCAAGTCCACATTTCCAGGAAAAAAAAATGTCTCCCTCAGGCTCTTTATTAGGCAAAAATCGCTTCCCTGGAGCTAATTACAAAATAGTTCGTACAAGCTAAGAAGCTTCTTTTCCCTGCCCAAAATTCCCCTCTATTCCTTCTAACCTTCTATTTATAACTTTACAAAGTGCCCCTTGGGCTGACAAGTGTACCCTAATTCCATAACCTCCTTCCTTGGCTTTCATCGTATCCTTTCAAAGCCTATGAATACGTGGAAGGTTTTACAAATAGGACAAAACTAGGGACTAGCTGAACTTTTAAACCAATTATACAAAGGTAGAATTTCAGCCTTTTCGCTTGCTTGAAACAAAATAAGAATGATCTGTCTATTATGTTGGGGCTTCTTCCTGCTGACTTAAAGACACACCTCCACCAACTGTCTCGCTTGAAATTACCAGGCCATCTACACTTTGAATGTATGATGTCCATTGGTTGATATCCTTTACGATGAGCTTGATACGAGAAGATACTGTTGCCTGCGACGCTATTTCATGCTTACGAAGGTCCAATTTGATCAACACTTTACCCTGTGTGGCCTCTTTTTCCATTGCTTCCACGAAGTAAATATGTATTGCAGGCTGGTAGATGAACTATTGAAATTCGTCCTGAGTTAATACCTCTATCTTCTTGATGTAAGCCAAGTCATCGTCCAGCTCATTCTGTAACTCGAACACTCGGTCTTCTTCTTTTGGGAAATCATAAATGAAGGTGGGGATAACCAGATGACATTTGCTAAGCGATTCCCTGAGTGCGGAATAGATGGAACAAAACTTGTGGACTATCCTTTTGATTTCCAAACTTATCTTGGTGCCGCAATCTATGGAAAATTCAAGAATTCCTATGTCCACGTCCAACTCATCTCCTGTAGCAGCGCGTAAGTGTGAAGGGAGTTGAGATTCTCCCTTTTTCCACTCAGATTGTCGCTTCAGATCCTCTTCATGATTTGCAAAACTTTCTCGGGTTTTTAGAGCTTTGGTTTCAATTGTTGTCATTTTCATCATCATCTCTTTCATGCTCCAAATCTCTTCCGAGATCAATACTAGAAGCTGATGGATTTTAATCTGCATATCACATGCTTGTTTGTGAAATGCGGCCAAATTTTATTGGTCCTCCGCTGCCTCTTTGAGCTGTCTTGCTAGTTGTTCCTTTTCTTGAGTCAGCCCTTCATATTCATGCTAGTGGAGCTGAATCTGCTGAGCCCTGTTTGCATCGAGTTCCTCCAACTCTGTTATCCGAGCTTTCAGATTCTTTAGTTCATCTTCAGAGATAGCCAATTGCATTTCTAAGGAGTTCTTCTCATTTTCAAGTTAGAGAAATCCTGTATTTAGCATCAGATGTTCTCCTAATAACTCATTGTATTTCTCCTTCATATTGTTGGCTTCCAACACCTCTCTTTTTCTATCATCTTTGATCTTAAAGCATTGCTCTCTGTAATGCTTTATCTTTTCTTTCAAGAAATCAATAGTGGCTTTAGTCGCCTCAGCTGATGCCACAATACATTGGGATTGAAATGTGGGGTTGACATCAATTCTTTGGACCATTATTTTCTATGTTATCCACAACTCATATTCATCCTCCTTGGTTTCCACATTCTTTGTCATGCCCTGTATTTTATGTACCCTCCTATCAATAATGGCCTTTTTCCACTCATGGAAATAAATGGTATCCAGGTCTGCTACTTTGCACTGCTTCCTAGGGTTATATGGGGTCAGCACTAAGCTCCCTGAATGGGCACCTTCTTCCTGAGCTACCCCTGGAGTGCATATCAATGGTGGGTCCATCTCCAAGTCTGTCGGAGTGGATGGCTCCGGTTCGAGAAAATTCTCTATATACTCTTTCCCTTTCTCTCCTTCAGACTCTCCTTGCTTCCTCTGCAATCCATCTGCTCCTTCAACTAGGTGCCTTTGCTCATCCTCATGCTGCTGCTCGGAGGCTTTCTCTTGGGATACCTTATCTTCTTGTTTTTTATGGATCCTAAAAGCCTCTTCCTGCTGTGTCAACTAAGAAGTTTTCTCTTACTACTTCCTTACAATTTCCTCTTGTTGTAGCTTGGCAGCTAGCTCACCTTGAATCCTTGCTTGTTTTTGGGTCTGCTGCTGCTTGAGAGCTTGCTCTTGGAGCACTCTGTCCTACTCCAATTCTGATGGATCCCCTGATTGTGAAGCCAATGCCTCCCGCTCTCTTTGGATCAAACCGACAGGTTTGGGGCTTACATCTTTCACAACTTTCATATTGTAATGCTTCCCTAACTCAGTTAGGTTGTGGGTGCTCCTGCAAAATTCCTCGTCTCAGTCTGCCGCATGACCGTATTCAAAGGAGATCTTGAGGTCAAGACAATGCCTACTTACTACACCGTTGGGGTCATGTCTTCTGAAAGGTACTGAGCCAAAATGGAAAACTTCTAAGCCTTGAGTGTAATTTTCCCCGTCTCTTGCTCTTGGGAGGCTGTAATCTCCTATGGTAAATGGCATGGGAGGATACATGCTCTTCCTCTGATCTGTTAAGAACTTGCTTATTGCACCGGTGTCGAAGAGTTGCCTCACGGCCTCCTTATGATTTTAAAAATCTGTAACATACCGAGGGAACATGAATGGCGCATGAGTTCCCCCACTCATTTTGATGTATGTACCTTCTACACTGTGATAATAGTTCCCAAACTGTTCAATGATAGGCATTGCATTCTCTGACATACAATCTGTCTCTTGCACGAAAATAAGCTGGTACAATGGCATGATAAATCTCCCGCAAACCATCTTGTAGTGGTTTGCGAATTTACTTGCCCATGTACACTGATAGGCTATGAAGAGAGCTGTTTCATTTGGCTTCCATGAGCAACCCAAATCCGGGAATGAATGCTTGCTTAACAAGCAGTCAATCAGGTATGAAGACATGAAGAAATCTGCCTTCTTTTGGGTTAGTCCTCCTTGGGCTGCTGTCAACTGTGAGGCCAAGCTGTCTGAAATTATTTCAGCCCAGTTGAAGATGGTACCTTTCATGGCTATATGAAACATCACCGGCACCCATCCGATCTTAAACACATTTCCATTAGGCATGCCGAAAAACTAAGTCAACATCAGGATGATGAGTCTATAAGGGGTCTTTAGTAGGCTGCTTTCATATTCATTATTCTTCCTCCTCCTGATCTGTCTGTCATTTATTGTCATCTTGCGTGCAGCTTCTAGTGGGTCCATTTGATGCTTTGCTATCCATTCATCGTCCAAAGAAGCCTTGGGTGCAGGAAATCTGTAGGCAGCAGTAACATGCTCAGGAGAGAAAGATGCCAGGCTCAACCCATTTTATCAGTCATGAGCCTTGTGTCAGTCTGGATGTTAGGAATAAGCCATCCAATAACTTCGGAACAAGGGAATAGCTATGGCCGAGTTGTTTCCTTATGCAAATGAGACCTTCTGATGTTGGCATACACTAGGGAATCCTCTATAGAAGTTGTCAAACTATCTTGAGCTATGATGAATCTGTATAGATCAGCCCATTGAAATTCAGGAGCGGAGCTCCCAGGGGAAACACCAGTGGTAGCTTGCGTGTCATCAAACATCGTGACGAGAGAAGTATCTAATAGAACTTCAACCTCTAAGTCTGAGGTTACTTTCTGATTTGCCTTCTTCTTTTCTAAATTCCTATGCATGGTAATCCTGTGGTGAGCAAGGCCATACCAAAAGACTTTAGTTAGACCACTATTCCAAGCATTAGAAACACTCTATGACAAAGCCAAAATATAACATTTTCACAAAATAGAGGCTGTCTTAAACAATCATAATTATCTTCAATTCATGTTTAAGCTTAATTTAGCAATGTCCCTTCATGCTAAAAACAAAGACAAAACATCAGGACAACGGGCAAGATCATTTTGGGTCTGCGCCATTCATTTTCAGTGTGCAGGTATCCTTTGAATTGTGACACAAACTTGTGTGATTCTAATGAAGATTTCTGTGCTGGCACCTAAATTAAGCTTTGCGCCACGCTTGGGATTCTACGCGCGCAAATATTAGCGATCTAGTATGCATTAGGGTATAAGCGGGAATTTATGTGCTAAGAGTTGAACGTTCTATGCACGTCGGTGCCTAAAATTATTCAGGTGCCAAGTGATAATGCATTTCCTACACTGAGACCTAAAATATTTCATGCGCCAGTGCCATAATGTCATTTGTGTGCTCAAGCTAAACACATTCGCATGTGCTATCCTAACCTTCTTTTTGCGCTAGCACTTAACATAATGTACGCGATATTGTCTATGCGTCAATGTTTAACATTTCATGCGTCGGCAGCTTATAGTGGAAGCTATGCTGAAGATGGATAAGTTCTGCAGCCGCACTCTTTATCAACTAAGGATTGGGACATAACTTCAAGTTTCTAAATGGGCTTGATTAGTTGGTTTAACACATCCCCATGGCAGCTTCGGCCGAGCAACGTGGGTTTTACACAACCTCGGCATGAATAAACCTCGCTCTTGGGTGAGCAAGGTATCTTGGTGCTTATAGCATGAAACATTAACTGCAAGGAGCAAGAAAGGTCGAGCCTTATGCGTAGAAGATGCTTGGCAGGGAGCTTTGCAAACGAGGCTTTGGGATGCTGCGGCTTCTACGGGTTTGAGCGAAAAACTCTGCGGGCGCTAAAAATACCGCTGGGACAATTCGACCTCAATACCAGAGCACTTCATACTTTTAGAAAATAGAGACTCTACTCAAAGAAGAAGATCCTCAAACCAAAACAAACTCTTACACAACCAAGAAAACACATAAAACTTTCAAATGCGGTCGTGGGGAGCCACGGGTTTTGCTTGGAGAATGAAAGCTCTATGAGCAAAACCAGGAGAGCCGAAAACACAACAGAGGGGAAAGACTCGCGTTCCTGTGAGATGGGGTCGTCTCTGCCCTAGTCTGAAAGTGGTGGCTTCGCATCCTCATAGGAAAAAGAATACTGATTGTCCTACGTCCTTTCTAGCTTTCATGCAAAGAAAAACGAAGGCGGCTTGAGCTACTCAAACTGTGCGTGGGTGATTTTTTTAACCTACTAATCCAAGAGCAGGATTGGGAAAGATCCTACCTGTCAGTATGGCGAGCATTCCGAGACCCTAACTATTTGTAGTGAATGGTAGTCTCGAACTTAAACGCAAATGGTGAGCGCTCCGAGTGCAAATGACTAAATAAAAACCCAAAACACCGCTGCATGCGTTAAATAGGGGGAGAGTTAAATGCTCTCGTATGTTTAAAGTTGGTAGGGTTATGAGCATGGTGCTCGAGAAATCTATCATTAAGAGTGGAACATGGTTTTATTAAAGGCCTTACCAACTCCGCCGGTGCATAGGGATCAAGGAGATCTTTTCACGCTGAGTATTGATTTTAGCTTTCGCGCCAAGCAAGGAGCGTAATGTTTTGCACTATGTGGCAAGCGCACGTTCAAGGATAAGCTTTGTGCTCAAGCGGCCATCTCGGAATTAGGGTTGCGCTTGAAAACCGCACCAGGCATGAGTTATCATGAAAGATGAACGTGGATTTGTAGATGGGAAGGATAAGAGCACCTCCTGAGCTTGTGGTGTCGACTCTATCATCACAGTCTGCGCTGGGGAGTGACTCGCCAACTTTTAATTCTTCTAGGGAAGTGAAGCATAGCTCCAAGGCGGGATGATAATGATAATTCTTGCGCCTCAAGCGACCAAGAAAAATTATCTCTCACGCTAACGGTGGCCGTCTTATTACGCCAATAACAGACTTGGGACTTGTCAAAAGGGCGGCTGAGTTAGAGCTAAGGTACGTGCCAAACGAAGGGTTTGTGATTATAGTTTGCGCGTCAGCGAGGGACTTATGGTTAAAGGTGCGTCAAAGCCGCGGCGGAGTTAAGTATAAAACGTGCACTACAGCGGGGAAGTTGAGACCGGAATCTGCGCTAAAGGAAAATGATGACTTTGCCTTAGATAAAATGAGAAAACTCCTTTGGTAGCAGGCGATGAAGTTTTTCCTAGTCAGAGGAAAAACCGAAAGATGAAGTAAAAGCTTTCTAAAAAAATGTTAAAAGGAGGGGCCCCAAATAAATTCAAACTTTTTGGGGAGGATGTTGCAGCAACAACAAGTTGGAGAGACCTAGATCAACGTGTATTGGATCGTTGTTTCGATGCTCTGTGTGAGTGGAGATCGATTTTACTGAGGGTAGCTGTGTTGGAAGGTAAGAGGAGAGCTTAGGATCAGTATGACCTGGAGGAGGAGCAGCTAGAGGAGGCGGCTGACCGTGATGAGGATGATTAGGTTTCTTGTACCTGCCCCCAAATGTTGGTGAGCATATGGGGTTGTTTTTGTTGATACATATTTTGTACAGCTAGTGTATTTTTTGTATATTTGGGTGCTGAGGGAACTCTTGACATTATGACTATGTGATGATATATATATATTCATGCATATGGATGCGTTTTGATTATACAGTCGTGTTGTGGGGAAAATGTACCTATAGTTCAGGGGAGAAACTACCAACTAACGGTGATAAAGATAGACTTACAAGCATTCTGCAAGTACAACAATTAAATGAAGAGATTAGTGTTTAGAGATGTAGGAACCTCATTCAGAAGGTTGATCCTAGCTTTGCCTCCCTCGCTCTTCAATGCTTATCCAGTGTCGCAATTCCCAGACCTGCAAAACAACTTGATACCCTTCTCAAACACATTTGACTACATATATAAGACTTATATCCATAATATAAAGAGTCATCAAACTATAATCAAACAGTAATCAAATCTAAGACACATTTATAGGTCATATTTGGAAAGAGAAGAACGTCTGATCTTTATTAATGAATGAAAGCAAGTACATACAGTTATACCTTCTTTCAAGCTTGACACTTCACAAAACCTAGATTCAAGGTCTCTTGCTTCTGTTCTCCAAGGATTCCAGCCTCTAATCAACTGTGCTAGGGTTTACCAAAAACTAAGCACAAGAGAGGGGGATGAGGGTCTCCATTCCTCCAGCATAACTTTGTAATTGGGCTTAGTCCCCTCACATGGCCCTTCTACCCTCCTTATATAGTCAGTGAGGAAGAGGAAAAGAAGTTATAACCGCTCAAGAGGTTTCCCAACCAACTTAACTTACTCGAATTTCAAGATTTTGACGAAAACAGGGGTGTACTCTACTCTATAGTAGACAAAGTACCGTACATATAGATTTGAGCACTAGTTTAATGAAGCAAAGTAGGGTACACACGCTACTATCATGCCTGTGTACCAGTGCTCATGTTGAAAAATGGCCGAAAACAGGCTTTTCTGCTCATTTTCAGGAGATGGTTTGGTCTGGAAAAATGTTCCTAGGGGTCATATACATCAAATGGGTCAAGAATGAGGTAATTTCAACCATTTTTAGTGTCCCAAATGACTCCTCCATCCACAAATGTCATTTTGTGTGATTGAACTTGATCTCAAGAAGTGTCGTCAGGAGACCAAGGGATGCAAGTGTCATCACGGACGGAGAGGTGTCATTTCAAGCTATAACAGATGCCCCCTAATGTATGAGGTCAGAGGGAGAGCGGGAAACAATGGCTGAAATACATTATAAATAACAAAGAGTTGAATCATGGAGGAATGGAGAAACCAATAATCATAGGCTCAAATGAAGTACCTGAAAGCAAAGGCAATGTCAGACAGACTTATCTTTGGGGTAACTGTCCATTTTCAAATGGTGGAACATGACCTCCAGGAGGATACAATAATGATACAAAATACTAATGCATATATCATGGCCACTAAAATACAAGCATGGATCCATGAGGAACATAAGTGTAAACATAGCCACATAAATATAAGGTGGATCTATGTCAAAATTAGAGAACATAGCCATATAGAACAAGCTGGATCTATGTCTCATCAAGAGCCCAAAAAAGTGTGGCTCAGTATTGCGCAACTTGGGTGATAACATAAATGAGGTGATGCTATCGAGGATCCCAAGGTCTTCATCCAAAAACAACCCAAGGTACAAACCTATCCATGCGAATAAATGAGTTGATGTCGAACATGGGAGGTATCGTTTGATTACCGGTCATTGATGTATACCGTTAACAAACGCGAGGGTGTCCACCAATAATGAAAATGGAACCCAAGGTACCTAGTACATTCAAGCAAGTGCGAATAAGTGGTCTTGCCGTTGAACACTTGAAGAATCCATTGGATAGGAGACATTGATGTATTCCCATCTATCCAATAGCGAGGGAAACTGCCACTAATGACTGCAATCCCCAAGGTACTAACCGAAACTCTAAACTTCATTCCCAGAGCACAATGAGTTGAAGTCGATGGGAAGAAGTCCGTTGGAAGGGAGGCCTTAATGCATCCTCCATCATCCAACACGAGGGACACTCAACATGTATGAGCTGATTTGGAGTAGGACTAAACACATGATGAAACATACTGACACCAAGGAATGGCCGACACATGAGGTTAAGGAAACTGCAGAATGGCTGACACAGGTTGTATCCTTGAACAGTGAGCACGATACAAGAGTGACTTAGGCAGCTTTTAACACAAAGGGACCACGACGCAAGTCTATAATTTAGGAGACATTAACAGATTCTCCATATGATTGTAAGACTAACCAAATGGAGGAGTAAGAACTCTGATATCAGGTTTATCCTAAGGCCAACACTAGAACCCAACTTGTTTGATAGACTCAAAATAGGTTCTTTGTTCAAGGAGATAGTTGACTCATTGCCATCATATTGAAAGATATTTTAACATTCTTCCCTTCCCTTTCCTTTTTCATTTTTTAACGAGCTTGACAAAGAACTAAAGCATGCTCGATGGTATTTTCATATTTAAGGAGTTTGAAAAACCTAGAAGAAAACTCCATACACCTATCCGTGGATTTTATATCGAGCTCGGATTGGTCTATGCTCGGCGGTGTTTTCTTGCTTATAGAGTTGAAAAACTTAAACAATCCTCTATACACCTATCCGTGGATTTTATATCGAGCCCGAGTAGGTGAGTGCTCGCTTGGTGTTTTCACATTTCGAGAGTCTGAAAACCCTAAAGATGACTCCAAAGGTCCTTTTTCGTAAAGTTAGTCTCCTTCCCCGAAAAAGTGTAAAATAATGGAAGAAGAACTCTTCTAGTGCATACAAGAGTATACCTTTTCCGTAAATTATCCACCAAGGCCCGGAAAGGGGGTAATTCTATACCTAAGTGGATGTCGGTTCAGTTATTTTAACGAGCCCGAAAAGACAACTATGCTCGGCAAACTTTTCCTATTTAAGGAGTTTGAAAAAGGCTTAAAAGAACTCCATAGGGATCTTTTCCATAAAGGATTAACGAGTCCGGAAAAGTAAACTCATGACCTCCTTACTGTTTTTAACAAGCACAAAGAAGATACAGAAAATTCTCACAACTTCCTTACTATTTTTAATGAGATCGAAGTGAAGATGAAAGAAATGCTCATAGCCTCCTTACTATTTTTAAGGAGCTCAAAGGAAAGGTGGAAGAAATTCTCATAACCTAATTACTGTTTTTAACGAGCTCGAAGTAAAAGAAGAATGCTCGAAATGGGAGGAGACGAGTGTCAGGGACATGCGAAACTAGCTCCAAGCGCATGGAACAAAGCTATTCCTAATGCAAGGAACATGAGCAAGATAAGTACACTCGGGGTGTGTCTCCTCCAGGTAAAAGGTGTCAAATTGTGAGGGAAAAATGATACAGGGCTTAGCAGAAATGAGATCAGATATGGAGGCTTATATAACGAGCTAAAAGAGTGGAAGCCGGCATCAGGCTCATTAGCGCAAGCGAGATCATAACAGATGCACATACAACTTGAACATAAAGATGGGATCCTTATCAGGGATGGCCAGAAATAGATGAGGAAGAAATATATGAGGCTTCTTCTCAAAGTCATGGTAAATCTAAAAAGGCTCCCAAGCCTAT
Source organism: Larix kaempferi (assembly GCA_027924585.1). Taxonomy (NCBI): domain Eukaryota; kingdom Viridiplantae; phylum Streptophyta; class Pinopsida; order Pinales; family Pinaceae; genus Larix; species Larix kaempferi. Next base: position 4,834,759 of record BSBM01000986.1, on the reverse strand, counting down.
GAAGAAAACTCAGCATGGGCACCAGAATGGCATAAGGGTGCTGACTAGGGTGACCCATGTTAGGCAGGCTCTGCTGTTGGACTGGTGCACGATGCATAAAGAGATGGCTAACACACCAATATCCAACAGGTTCGACCCTTTAACGAATTTGGATGGCAAAAGATTCAAATGCAACATAACAAGAGGGAAGCCTAAACCTATATGCAAGGTTCCAAATATACCTGCCAGGTCGCACAAGGTGTCGAAAATGACCAGTAAACAAGTATACATCCAGCTAAGAATCCTATCTCCAATTAACATTAGTACTAGGATCATATCTAAAACATATGTAAGGACATACCCGATACAAGTCACTGTGGTATAAATACTTTCAACTTCACTATCATCAACAACAGGCATAAACAAGGCATAGTTTTCAAATGAAGACTCTATGGTACCCTAGCCCGAGGACTTACAATCAACATGATCAACTTCAGGATGAAGATCAAAGTTGAAGGACATGATGGAATCTGCAGAAACAAATTCATCATCACGGGATTTGAAAATTCTAGAAGCAGAATCAAACTCAACAGGAACACCGATTTGCGGATCTATAGGAGAGTTCAAAGACTCAACAGTAGGAAGATCTGGCTTTAAGGTCAAACCGGGGCTGGACATGACTGCGACTGGATCAACATCCAAGTGAATGGAAGACTGTACTATAGACTATAGGAAAACATCATCGGAAGGAAGCATATCATCCCAAATAGAATACATATCTAAACATTCAGATGGAGGTGTCACTTGGTCAAAAGATGGGACTAAGTCCTGAGAAGGTAAGCATGAACTCAGAGACTTCTTCTTAGTAGCAGTTGAACTCAAGGAACAATATGCCACATAAGTCCCATGTGACATAGTAGTGCCTAATGATGAGGGATATGACTGGTCTACAGTCGGGTAATAAGGAGGATCAACGAATGCAATCTGGTCGATAGTGACGATGCTTTCATTATGAGGGAAATGCATCACACGAAAGAGTGTAGACACCACAGCATGCATAGCATAAATGTAATCACGCCCGATGATCATATCAAAATCCACAAGGTCCTTTAAAACCATAAAATCAACTAAGACTATTTTTCCACCCAAAGTAATAGGTGCAATCCAATCGGTTCACTAGGTCTTCTATCAAAGGTCAAGTTACGACCAATTAGCAACTGGAATAACATTAGGGAAACCCAAATCTCTCCAAGCATAAGCGGATAAGATACTAATAGAAGCTCCTTCATCAACAATGCATCGATCAACCGTATGGTTCCCGATATCAACCTTTATCTGGAAAGGTGTCGAAGAAGGAAGATGAGGCTCGACTAGACTATTCCAATCAAAGGAAACAATCGTAGGGCTTGGTAGGGGTTCACATGGCACAGATGAAGTGCCCCCTTTTTCAGGAATATCCAAACTGGTAATGCAGAAGACTTCAACAGTAGGTGCATCAATCTCTGAAGGACTGATGGGATCGGTCGAAGATTGCATCGATTCGATCACTTCACTCTCCGAAGGAAGAGTGGGGTCGACCAAATATTGCATTGGTTCAACCACTTTATCAAACAAAGGTTGATCTGACTGCAGGGAATCTATAGACAACTCAGGAATAGAGGTTCCTTCAGACATGGACGACACTCTGCGTGCCTCTGGAATGGCAGGGCATCGGTGAGTAAGGTGATCTCAAAGTTTACAAGGGAACTTTGGTTTCCGTCCTATAGGTTTAGAATCCTTTACAACGTCAGGACTCTCATCATGACTAGCATTGGCTGACAGCTTGCCCCTAGCATGACTCACAGAGGCTGGTTGCTCATAAGCATCAGACTTTTGAACTAAGGACCACACTTTTTGCACTTCTGGAAGTACAAGGCACAAGTAAGTAAGGTGATCTCCCTCACAAAACTTACAAGGGAACTTAAGCTTCTGTTTGTTTGGTTGGTCGACAATGTCAACTCCCTCAACATGACTTGCAGTGGTTGATCTGGTGTCTCCAGTATGACTCACAGGAACTGGTGACTTGTCATTAATATGACTAGCAGTGATCAATGATGTGTCCTCAACATGACTGACAGTGGTTGAAGACAAACTTTCAGTATGATTTTTAGTGAATAAAATGTTTCTCCCAGCATGACCTCCAGAGGCAGGGTAGGTGCCCCCTGCATGACTTACAGAGGTAGGATGCTTGCCCCCAGCATGACTTGTAGAGGCTGGGTTGTTGCCCCCTTGTTTTGGCATCTTCTTCCTATTCTTCCTCCGTCTATTCCTTTTATACTGTTGGCTACTAGTATTGATACTTTCGACACATGAGGTAGAAGGAGGAGGAGAAAATGTTACTGGAAAAGGAGGCACAGGGTTCTGATGCTCTTGATTTGAGGTGCTCACAAAAGAAGCGTTAGGAGCATGGAAGGCATTCAGAGTGGAAAACAACCAAACTGGTAGCCCTATAGTGAATCCAGGAAGATTCATAGTAGCCATTAAGGGAGCACCAATTTTTCCAATGAATGGAACAACACAAGGATCCCCCGGAACAGGGGTACCTTGATTGGCACTCGCTGGAACGCTAGACATAGTTTCCTGCTCGAATGAACAAGAAGTTTTCTAAGGAAAACTAAAACAAGTAGCACAAAGAGCACACCACTAAAAAAGGTCCTAGGTAAATAAAACCAGGAAAACAGATGCCTTCCGGAGAAGAGTCTGGGATGATGAGGGCCCAAAATAGATCAACGAAGGATGAAGGACAGTTACCCGGGGTCCACAATACAATGACTAAGGGTGCAAGCACTGGAATCACCCAACCACCCTCCCAAAGACCTGCAAGGGATTTACTCCCACATCTGTCCTAGGTACAACAGATATACCCTCCGCTGTCACCTATGTATGAACCTATGGTCAGATACTAAGCATACCACAACACCGAAAACTCCTGGGGGAACAGTCATTGGTCGAATCCGAAGGCATGGGCAGGGTAACTGAGCCCAAAACTCAAAAGAGTCCCCAAACGTGATCCAATCCTGGTATATGCTCGAAACATAAAGTAGGAGGAGTATTCCCAACAATCTGATCTCACAAGACCTACTACATAGATCCCAGGCAAGCTTTGAATGAAATGGGTTTACTTGTGATAGTCGAACTACGATTTTTGCGTAATGTGTGATCTTGGGTGGTTTAAGGTGTTTTAAACTCAAGATCCTAACCAAGACTAGTTGGTGTAGTGTAACCTAGAAAAGAAAATGTTACTAGTACATTTTATTAGAGTTCATTTTAAAGGTTACTTGCTTACTCAAAAAGGTAGTGGGTGTGTGAGAGTGGTTATAATAGAGATAGAGTACTGAAAATGAAATATTTACCACCAAACAAATCTTTTTCTTTTCAATGCAAGTCTTAAAATTCTGATCTAGAATGCATGTACAAATGCAATTTTTAATCTTTCGAATGCAAAAAAGGTAAAAATAAAGTCTAAATGTACAAAATTAAACTCAAAACCTAAGAATGCAACTACTCAAGCAACTAGGTATGCAAAAGAAAACTTGTTCTTTTTGATGCAAAGCACTCTCAAATATTTTAAGCCACTTGCAAGGTACTCTATTCAGAAAATGAATCAAAATTCTTTATGCTTTCAAAGGTAAGAAACAAAACTGAAACTAACCTATTATCAAAGCAAAGCAAAGAAACTTTTAGGTTCTCTTTATGAAACAGTAAAAGCTACCAAATATGACTTTCAAATTCTTATTGATGTAAGCATGCCAAACATTGGGAAAAGAGTACGAAAACTACTTTTAGACCCAAATGAAGCAAATGACCTACGAAGAAGTATGGTTTGGTAAAGTCAGGTATGCACATAAACAATGCAAACAAGGTCTTGAACAACAGGCAAAACACTTGAGCTTTCACTACAAAAGAAAACTTAAAAGCATAAGGGAGGATAAAAAACCAATCTAAAAGAGAAATTTCACTCAAATAGATACAAACAGGGTCAAAAAGACTCAAGAGGTTTCAAATCCAGTGGAAATGGGGCAAGCAGGTTCAGTCAGACTCAAATTAAGGTACAAAACACCAAACGGGTCCACAACCGCCCAACTTGGGTCAACGAGCCCCAAAACTTTCCAAACAAGCCCAAATTGATCAAAATAGATTCAAATCATGAATGTAGGATCAGTACACGGATAGGAGACCACTTACAGGGGTTTAACACAGACCTAGGTTCATCAGGGACCACAAAAATGTAGCCAGAACCCCCAGATCTGGGTCCACAACCCAAAAAAATCAAAACTTTAAACCCATATTTTGAGCGCTACTGTGTATGAAGGAGACTAGCACCCAGGGTGCTACTGTAGTGCACAACAGTAGCGTACAGGTTTAAAAAATTGAAAAAATGGGGTTAAAACCCCTAACACCTGGGTCCACAATGGTTTGTAAGGGTCGGGAAGGGTCTATAAAATCCCAGCAGGGTCAAATAGAGCCTACTAACTGATCCTAATAAATAAAATGAATAAAGACCATCAAACAAGACTGAAGAAATGACCTTGGATACCCCTATGAAATTAGGCTTTCCCTAGCGGAGTTGCCATTCTGTTGTGGGGAAAATGCACCTATAGTTCAGGGGAGAAACTACCAACTTACGGTGATAAAGATAGACTTACAAGCATTCTGCAAGTACAACAAATAAATGAAGAGATTAGGGTTTAGAGATGTAGGCACCTCATTCAAAAGGTTGATCCTAGATTTTCCTCCCTCGCTCTTCAATGCTTATCCAGTGTCGCAATGCCCAGACCTACAAAACAACTTGATACCCTTCTCAAACACATTTGACTACATATATAAGACTGATATCCATAATATAAAGAGACATCAAACTATAATCAAATCTAAGACACATTAATAGGTCATATTTGGAAAGAGAAGAACGTCTGATCTTTATTAATGAATGAAATCAAGTACATACAGTTATACCTTCTTTCAAGCTTGGCACTTCACGAAACCTAGATTCAAGGTCTCCTGCTTCTGTTCTCCAAGGATTTCAGCGTCTAATCAACTGTGCTAGGGTTTACCAAAAACTAAGCACAAGAGAGGGGGATGAGGGTCTCCATTCCTCCAGCATAACTTTGTAATTGGGCTTAGTCCCCTAACATGGCCCTTCTACCCTCCTTATATAGTCAGTGAGGAAGAGGAAAAGAAGTTATAACCGCTCAAGAGGTTTCCCAACCAACTTAACTTACTCGAATTTCAAGATTTTGAAAAAAAACAGGGGTGTACTCTACTCTATAGTAGAAAAAGTAGCGTACATATGGAGTTGAGTGCTACTTTAATGAAGCAAAGTAGGGTACACACGCTACTATCATGCCTGTGTACCAGCGCTCATGTTGAAAAATGGCCGAAAACAGGATTTTCTGCTCATTTTCAGGAGATGGTTTGGTCTGGAAAAATGTTCCTAGGGGTCATATACGTCAAATGGGTCAATAATGAGGTAATTTCAACCATTTTTAGTGTCCCAAATGACTCCATCCACAAATTTCCTGTTGTGTGATTGAACTTGATCTCAAGAAGTGTCGTCATGCGACCAAGGGATGCAAGTGTCGTAATGGATGGAGAGGTGTCATTTCAAGCTATAACAAGTCGTGTATGCACATGGATGCACATATTATCATTGCTTTTATGTCTTGTTGCACGTGGATGCATTTGTATGTTGTTTGTTTTCCCATGGAGTCATGTTCGATGCACGTGGATGCAATACTATTGTTTTTGTATGCTCGTGGAGGCACATGTTATGCATGTGGATGCAATACTATGATGGTCTATTTAGTTTGTTTATTTTGATTTTTATATGCCTATATGGAGCATGTTGTAGTGTCCTACATGTTTTGGTTGACGTGCCAATATAGAATGTTGTTAGCCATTTGATCTTCTACACTGTTTAGATTTCTTGGGACATGAGTGAATGAAATGGATTCAAATTGTCAAATCATTTGTTTGGTGCGTAGGAATTTTCTAAATAGAAAGGGATCACGTACCGGTAACAGTTGTTGAGCTGGGAAACAAGGAGCCAGGAGTCCAGGAAGACACTAAGGTGACTAATGCCCATTTGGAGAGCAGTGGCTAGTAGGCCGGTCACGGCATGGTACTCAGCTCAGTTGTTTGTGGCAGCACCTATGCACACTCCGTCGATGTGGATCAACTCATGTGAAGGGGAATAAATTACCCAAGCTACTGAAGCGAGATTTGGAGACCAACGACTTGTACCGTCGAAAAAATCGATATGGTAGAGTGGACCAAGATCCATTTGTTTTCATGTAGGAAAAAGTGAAAATGTAAGGTTTTGAAAGTTTATAGCGAAAAAATGAATTAAAAACTGTACAATATGGACTGTGGTGTCCAGGATATTTTTTATGGGTAGAATCGTTTGAGGTACAACCCATTATGGGGGTTGCACATGGGATTTCCTTCTGAGTCAGTCAAAAGGTATGCCCCATGTCCAAGGCAAGTGTGTATGATATATGGGCCTTGCCACATGGATTCGAACTTTCCTTTTCCCATTTTGCCATGGGCTTGGTTGTAAACGAGTACAAGGTCTCCTTCACTGAATGCTCATGGGTGAACATGTTTATCGTAATGGAGTTTAGATCTATTCTTTGCGGCTTCGATTGTTTGGATAGCTACACAATGATCTTCGTCGGCCTGCTCTAAAAGAAGTAAGCGTTCTTCAATTAGTGAAGTATCCGGGAGGAGTTCTATGGAAATTTGTAATGTTGGTATCTAGCACTCAATGGGGAGGACAGATTCCACGTCATGAACCCAATGGAAGGGGGTAAAGCTGGTAGTAGTTTTGGTGGACGTGCAGTAAGCCCATAATGCAGGAAAAAACATATGATGCCAATTGGATTTATGTCTGACAATAATGCGCTGGAGGATAGTTTTCAAAATTTTGTTAACAGCTTTGACTTGGCCGTTCCCTTGGGGGTAGTAGGCCGAGGAGAAATGATGTTCAAACTTAAGGAGTGTTGACAATTCTCTCCAAACAGAGTCCTCGAATTGAGAGTCGTGGTCTGAGACAAGTTTCTTTGGTACTCTGAAACGAGCAATAACATGGTTGAGGAAAAAACGGGCTACAGTGTCGGCTTTGCCATTGTAAGTAGGCATGGCTTATGCCCATTTGGTAAAGTAATTGATAGCCACAATAATGTGTTTATGGCCACCAGCTAATGCAAGATTGCAATCCATGAATTCAATGGCCCATTTGCAAAATGGTCCAACAGTCACTACTGGATGAAGGGGGGCGGGGGGGTTCTTTCCTTAGGGGAAAAAAGCTAGCAGTTTTGGCAATGTTTGACTGCTATGATACAATCAGTGAATAAGGACGACCAAAAATAGCCTGCGCGGATTACCTTTTGGGTGGTGGCCATTCCAGAGAAATGGCCGCTGCAAGCACCGCTATGACAATCATTAAGGACTTGTTCTGCTTCTTATTCGCAGAGGCACTGTCATAGGATGGTGTTGACACTGTTTGAATAGAGGACATCGCCTATGAGGAGATAGAAAGGGGCATGATTGTAGATGTGACGACGTCTGTCACGGTCGATGTTGGATCCAAAATTCTGTGTGCAGAGGTAAACCAAAATATCGATGTACCAAGGGTCGTCCGGTGAGATGATGAATAAATGGTCATCAATTAGATTGGTTTTGATAGCTGGTGATGACGATGAGGATGGTAGGTCCATAATGAGTTGAGAAAGTGCTAAATCTTTGGTGCTCTTAGGGGTTTTTAAAAATCAGGTAATATTCTTGTATGATAATAACCCATTTGGCAGCACGGCCTTGCAGAAGGCGGCGATTCAAGAGATAGACCATCGGGTTGGAATTTGCAACAACCGTAGTATGGTTGAGGAGAATGTAATGGGGCAATTTCTGTACTGAAAAGACGACGGCGAGGGCCATTTTCTCTTCATGTGGGTAGTGCAGTGGTGGGCCTGATAAGGTTTGGCTCATATAGTAAATGACATGCTCTTGACGAGCGGATTCTTCCTTGACGAGTACTCTCAAAACGACGTAATCGGATGCCGAAATGTAAAGGATAAAGTCTCTTGTGAATCCTGGAAGAGAAATCAAGGGGGCACTTGTAAGTGCTTTCTTTAGTTCTGTGAAAGCTCCTTCTACTTGGTCGTCTCATACAAAATGGGTATGAAGGCATAGAAAACGGAGAAAACTGTGTACTGTCGTGGCATAATCTGGGACAAAATGACGGAGGAAGTTGGAATTCCCCTGAAGGATTTGTAGCTATCTAAGTGTACGAGGTGATGGTAGATCTACTATGGCTTGGACCTTTAGAGGGTCGAGGCTGATCCCTTTTTCTGAAATGATGAAACCCAACAGACGGCCTGCTGGAACGCAAAAGAGACACTTGAGTGGGCTTAAACAGATTTGGTATTTGCGACAGCACAAGAATACTTGTCGGAGGTCGTCTAAATGGTCGGATTGTTTCTTAGATCAAGCTGTGAGGTCGTCTAGATAAACCAATATGATGTTAATCAGGTCATGAAAACAATAAGTCATAGCTCGCTGAAAAGTGGCTCCAGCATTCTTTAGACCAAAAGGCATGACGTGATAGGAGAAGGTGCACCATGGGGTAGTGAAAGTGGTCTTGTATTGATCTTCCTTGCGGATGTGGATTTGGTTATATCCAGAGAAACCGTCCATGAAAGATAGTATCTCGTGCCCCGCACATGCATCAATTAGCTGATCGATAAATGGTGTTGGGAAGTTGTCTTTGGGACAAGCTAAATTGAGGTCTTGGAAATCAGTACAGACACGTATGGTGCCTACTTTCTTGTTGACTGGAACCGGGTTAGAAACCCAGGTAGTATAGGCAATAGGGTGTATGAAACCTACTGCTTGAAGCTTCTCAATTTCGGCTTTCACGGCTGGAAGCTTGGATGGGTGAATGGGGTGTTGTTTTTGGCGGACTATAGATATGTTGGGCCAAGTATCTATATGATGTTCCACAATTGTAGGATCAAGGCTAGGCATATCGGTGTAAGACCAAGCAAAGACATCGCGAAATTCTTGGAAGAGTTTCTTATAGGCTTGAGTTTCCTTTTCAGTGCATGATGCGCCTAAAGAGATAAGCTTAGGTTTTTTGGGGGTGGTGGAAATGTCAATTTTTATGATCGGCGAAATGTTGGCCATATTACCTTCTTCAAAAGCATCTCGAACTAGGATAGGATCTTTGAACCAGTCGACCTTGGTTGGTAATAAATCTTTGGATTCAACGGACAGTTGGTTTGCCGTGGTGGAGGTAGATGACTCAGGGATGAAGTAGGATTGATGGTGCATATCATCCCAGGGGTATTCTAGTGTTGTTAGTGTTTCTATGATTTCCTCATCGGTACGGAAGTAGTGCATCATGAAATCAATTGGTTTAGGCTTGTAGGTAGTCGAAATCATATAAATGGTATTGATTTCTTCTGAATGGGAATATTCTGGGAGGAATATTTCCTTACTGAGCGGGGGGGATATCTCTAGGTCAGCATTATTCAATTCGTATAGTGCTGCTCTATAATATGGGAGATCGGGGCAGTGATGTGAATATAGGCCGTAGATGCCACAGATCGCACAAGGGTGGTTCATACGTAGCGATTTATCGCAAGGATGAGGGGGTAGCTAAAGTTTAACAACCAGAATGTTTGCGTCGTCATCCAACATATTCATGTGTTCTTGGAGTGCCGATAGTTGTGGACATAAATGGGTAGCATGGCCTATATCGTCGCACAAGGAGCACTTGGGGGGTACGTGGATTGTTGGGGGATTATTCGCTAATTTGGGGGTCGTTGGGGGGGTGCGAGTTGTGGGTCCAATGGTGTAGGTTTGTGGACCTCTGCCCCCATTGTGGCGGGATTGAGGGGGGACATAACTAGATGTTGATGTAGTGGCCCTTGTTGGAGGTGGTCGGTTTTGGGGGTTCGGTACACTAGGTGGTGGACGGTTTTGTGGGTTCGGTATGCCAGGCGGTCGAGGGTTCAAAGTATTAATGGGTTGTACCAATTGTAAAACAACGATCGGTGTCAGGGGAGGGGTTGGGGAAGGTAGGTACCATACAGGTAATCCTAACGTTAACCCTAGAAGGTTAAGTGTAGCCATTACTGGCATGCTGACAACTCCTAAAAATGGAAACAAGAATGGGATAGTGTGAATCGGTGTTGTTCCGATATGACTAGGAACTGTGGTTGGTTGTAGCAGTCATTGAGGTTGTTGAGTATGTTGTTTTGTGTTGTGCGAGAGGGTGCACAAATCAAGTATTTCAGTTATCCGCAGAGGGGGTGGGATAGATGGGAAAGTGGAGGTCATGGGAGTATCCGAATATATCCTGGGTCCGACTGAGGAGACGAACGATGTGGATGCACTCTGAACGGGTTGTTCAATCATAAGGAGAACATTTTCAGGTGTCGCGGTGGCATTAGGATCATAGTATGTTATCTGGTCAATTTTGATTATGCGTCCTTCGTGGGGAAACATCATGAGGCAGAAGACGGAAGAAGTGACAGCTTTCATTTTATACATGCAGCTTCATCCCAAAAGGAGATTGTAATCAAGTTGGGCATTGATGACCTCTATATCTATGAGAACCAGTTTTCCCCCAAGCTATATGGGCATGTTAACTAACAGGCCCTGCGGTTAAGTTGCACGACCATCGTAAGCTCGCAATGCGGTAGTGGATGGTTGTAGTGTTGGGGATCCAAGTTTCTGCCAAACAAAAGTCAACATAACAAAGGTGGAGGCACCTTCATTGGTGATGCATCGATGAATGACAAGGTTTCGGATAGACACAGAAACCTGAAAAGCTAGTGATGAAGGAAGATGAGGTTCGGCTTGGTCTAAATCAAAATCCATCATATTGGAGTCATTAGGGTCTATGGCACCAATGGAGGACAACAACAATTTTTTTCTATGTAGGACAAGTTTTTAGGATTTCTAGAGCGGACATAGCAGCAGGGGACTAGCCGAAGTCTTCTACAATGTTGTAGTTCGAAGCTGCACGAGTGTTAGGATTGTTGTTGATCCATCTTAAAGGGAAGCGAGGGGCTTTTGGACACCCGTCCATGGGCATATTAGGTATGCGTAGTGGCTGATCAGTTGGGAGGGTACTTGATGATGGCTTAGTAGGTGTGGTTTCAGAGGCAAGGCCGTATTGGTTGCAGCGAGATTGAAGGTTGACATCATTTGATGACATCATTAGCAAATGGTGAGTGTTGGACTTTGTATGTTGGTAATCGATTGCCGTATAGGTAATTTGTTGTTGTTGTGTAGCGGATCCTTGTGGGGGATCCATTGGACGGGTTTTACTACTCCTTGGTTGAGTAGAGGATTTTGCAATATCGTGGGTTGCGGTTGAGGAGGTGGTGCTGGCTATACAGCGTGTCCTTGTCATTGGACACCATCGGTCCAGAGTTGACGTGCTTGGTCCAAATGGAGGCGATTATGCGTGTAATGGCCATATACACTGCATATGGAACACGGGTGGTTTGTTCTCAAGTTAGGATTTTTGCCCTGTTTTGGTGGACGATCAAGGTTTTGATTTGCAGGAGCAGCGTTATTGTTATTGGGAGGATTAGGTGGCTGTCCTCCTTGGTTTTATTGTTGGTTATTTCTGTGGTTGCGTCCTCTTCCATGATTCTGTTGACCTCCTTGATTACGCTGCTTGTTCTATTTTTGAGGTTGGTTTTGTTGTGCGTATACATGCCCTTGGGAAGTAGGTGGGTTTTGAGGTCATGCAGGTGTTGGAGCAGGATGTGGTGGATAATAAGCAGGAGGGTTCTGAGGTGGATCTGGTGCTTGTTGTGGTTGTCGGTAACCTTGAGGTATTAGAAGTGTTGGAGTAGGAGGTGCTTCCTATTGAGGGTAATAAGCCAATTGGGCTTGTGGATGAGTCAGAGTCCGATTGGCCTGCTGGTTATAATATGGAGGTGGTGCATAAGCTGATGGTGCTTTCCCATAACACTGCAGTGGACATGAGGGTCCATAAGTGTGGTGGGTGTGCATCACTGGAGCATACAAAGTTGTAGCTCCAGAATGAGATGTAGCCCTAGAAAGGTCTGGGGTGTTGTTTGTACTCATCATGGTGAAAGGTTTGTTTTCTATCATAACTTGGCCGATGATACCGTCGGCGGCATGGGGTGCCCCCAACGCGTCATTCTGGGATGGATCGTCGTGCGGGGTGTTAGGTAATATTGTGTATAAATATCTAGACTGGGCATATATCAGGTCGAACTGCTGAGCTTTTAAAATGGCTTCTTCTTCCGACTGGGGTCATTCAGAAGCTACATCCTTGGCTATGAGAGGGAGGAGTGATTTTAGGAACCAATCCAGGAAGATACAGTCGTCTAGCTTAATATTCCTGAGACTACGGCATTTACGCCACTCATGTATATGATCTGTGATATGGGTGGCCGTATTCTGTCTACAAGACAGTAGGATTTCTACTCCTGCATCATAGCGTACGGGTAGTTGAAAGAACTGTAGTAAAGTTGAGGCGAGGGATGTAAACATGGGGTGCGTCCCATGTGGCTGGTCAATATACCATTTGGCTGCTAAGCTAGTGAAAGTTTTTTGTAAAATTCGGAGTCGAATAGAATCATCAACTATGGAGTTTGAGGAACACCATAGGTGAAACGACATGATATGGTTTTGGGGATCTTCCCCAGCCTTCCCTTAAAACTTCACGATGTCTGAAGGGAGCTTTGTGGGCATGGGGGGCCAAGTAGGGTCATGTCTAATGGGATCATTTGTTAGCCTTGCCAAGTCTGGTAGGTTAAGGTTGGCCATAAATGGAAAATTGGAAGTGGGGTGTGACATGGTTGGTGGGGCATAAATGCTAGTGGTAGCATTATGAATTGGGACATTGCCCCCAAGGGAGAGATTAGTTGTAAAAGGGATGTGCCCTCCACCTAAAGATGTGTGAGAGGGGCCAGCGCCTCCAAGTGAAACATGAGTTACAGATGGGTTTGGGATGGTTCCAGTAATTACTGGGATCTGAGTAGTGGCGGTGATGATAGGTGTAGGTCCCATGTTGGGAATCGCTAAGGGAGGTGTGGTAGTTGTGGCTACCATGGTGGCCATTGTGGTGGTAGGGGTGGATGATGTTCCACCAACAGTCCCTGTGAAAAAGTTGTCATAATGTGAACTAGCCATGGGGCTAGTGGGACTGGTGTATGCGGGATTTTCAGATTCTTCCTTAGAGTCAGATGTAAAATGAGGCGCATCGGAATCGGATGATGGGGTTCTATGCCAATGACGTGTGGAGTCAAGGGAACCATACTATGGGGGGTCTCCCCAGAAGCACCGAGAACGTCTCAGGGAATCAATGGTGATGGTTCTCTATTAAAATTAACTGGTGGTGGTGAGTGTGGAGCTCGAAAAACCTGAATGCAATAGTGTGTGCAGGAGGGGAGCGTAAAAAATAATGGCACTCAGGCCAAAAACCAACCTCAAAACACTTACTATAACAGTTGTGCTATAGTAAGTGGATTAATAAAAAAATGTGGTCAGAAAACCAACATGCAAATGGCTCCTAAAAATAGAAAAAAGGTGTACTCAATGACCAAAGGGAGGTAATGGAGCATGGAAACACCTAACCAAAAAGTATTATGACTCAACAAGATATATCCTCAGCAAGGTGATGAAATCCAAGTTAGACAATATAAATTGTACAACCAAAGGCTAGATATCCCCCTACCGGGAGGGATACTGGGTTGTCAATCCTATAAAATGGGCCACTAAGATACCCCGTTCCGGTTGGGTGAATCTGTAGCTCTTGTTCTATCACCACTGTACTCCCACAAGGGTGGTATAATGAGAACAACGAGTAGGTATCCTTTGGTGATAGAATAGATTGCGGTATTCCACTCAGGCCTCTGGAACCAGTCTGGCTACTTCAACCCTCCTAAGAAAGAGGCCTTCCCGATGAATTGGTTTTAAACCGTGTCAACAAATAATAAGGGATTTTGGTACCCTAAATGTCAACCAATATGTCTCAACATGTAAGTGAGTGAGGGGTGTTATTTGGATACTTATCCCCTCATTCCTACCTAACTACAATATTCTTTTTGTGTTCCCCAAATGGGGTTAGAATGTTAGTTGAGTTAAGAGAATTTTAAGGCTCACTTGAAATTATTGTGACAGATTGTGTGCTGGTGTGGTTGTATACCAAAACAATTTTCCTTGCATGGGCAATTTAATTACAAACTAAAATAATGATTTCAATTTGCAAAAAAAAAAAAACAAATGAAAGACGCTTTCAAATGTAAATGCTTTATTTCAAAAAATGTGGATTTTTCAAAATTTTCAAGGTAAAGCAAATAACAAATCAAGAAATAAGTGGATTTCTAAAAACCTTTCTTGGGAAAAATATTGAGCAATTCAGAAATATGATTCTAACTTTGCAAAGTATGAAACTTACAACCTGAAAAATACTTAACAAATCTTTCTTTCACTTAACTGAAAATTTTCAAAAGGATTAGTAAATCATATAACAGAATATAAATTTATAATGCTGCAATAATAAAACACTTATGCTGTCAAAAAATTGCAGAAAATAAGGCTGGAAAAAATGGGTCGATTGGGAAAAATCTCGGGAAAAAATGGGTCGAACGAAATAGGAAATATCACGAATGTGAGATGAAAAGCCGCGATGTGAATCACAGAGAGGTGGGAAAAAACCGTGATGAGAAGTGTGGAAAAAGGCCGAACAGCCGTGATGGACCGCACGGGAAAAAAGCCGAACAACCACTAGGCCGCGTGGAAAAAAGCCTAATAGCCGTGATGGGCCGCGCGAAAAACATGTGCGAGGTCATGATGCGCAGCGCGACTGTGGGTCTGAACGCCGTGATGTACGGACGGAAAAAAGTCACCGAAAAATGAACCCAAAAATTGAAATTTTGGGTTGTTTTAAGCTGCAGAACAGGCCAAAGGCTAGAACAACATTGAAGAGGCTGACTAGTATGGTAGATCTACAACTTTAAAGGGAAAAAACAACTAAAATATAGATCTAAATCAAATATTTTATAGTTCGAAACCCAGCGAAGTCGCCAAAAACCGTTGCTTGGTTTATCAACCAAGCATGTGCAAGGATGCACCTGCTAACTAGTAGCAGCAGTCTCAATGTAAAAGTAAAAACTACTGTAAATAACAGTAAATTTGATCTAACATTAACATGTGCAAAGAAATAAAAAACTAGATTTAAGAACAATAAACAATGAGATCTATGAGAAAAACAAGAAATTAGAAAATTTCATCTTTTGTATTACCTCAAATGGTGAGGATGGTAAGTTTGAGCAGCTCCAAGGTTGGGGTGCTCCAATGTCCAATGGTCTCTTCTTCTCTAATGCTTCAATGGGGATCTTCAAACTCTAAAAGGGAGGCAATGGCTCTCAAAAGGAATTTGGCAGCATATGGATAGGATGAAATGTGGATGAAAAGTGAGCCCCTATCACCTTTTTATAGTTTTTTGGTGATGGGGAATACCATTATGGTTTGAGGAAACCAATGGTATTGACCAAACTGGTTTAGGTTTCTTTTTCCCTCTTTTTCCTTTTTTTTGAATATTTTTTGAATATCATTCCCTTTTAATTGATTTTTGGGAATTTTAGACCCTTTTTTTAGGGTTTTTTGTGTTTTTTTAAGGAAAAATACATATTTTGAGTGGAAGAAGATGGGTTTGGGTCTTTTTGGTGACCTTTTGAAGGTTTTAGAGGCTCAAATGGTGGAAAAAGTGAACAAATGGGTCATGTGAATAAGGAAATGAGCTAGTGAGCACTTTTTGGGTGTTAACATTCCCATGTCACTAGCACGGGAACAATCGATGCAAAATTTTTGGTGGACGAAGATCTCGTCCCAATAAAGATAGAGAAGATCCCAGGTAATTAATATACGTTGATCAAGTTAGTGTTTATAATTTCATTGTAATATACTGATAAAACATTTTTCTTCTACTAATTATGATCATGGCATGATTGTTTTGTAGGAAATGATCTTTTCTATAAAAAATGAATGACTTGTCCTTGGATATCTTCGGGTCCACCATCTGAACAAGGTGGGATAGAAAACCGAAATATTTAAAAGATGAGATCACTAATCAATTGGTTGGCCTGTTTGGCGACAAGTCCTTCAATCAACCCAAGATCCTCAAAAAGGCTGGACAACATATGAAGATTGTCCAAGACCAATATAGGATCCACCTGGAAAAAAACCATAGGTATGAGCACCCTCCAATGATTCTAGCAATGGAGTGGAAAGCTCTAGTGGAAGATGGAAAGGATAGGGATTAGAGAAAAGAAGGAAAGATACCACCAGGCATAGGGAGGTATCCAATACTTTCCGCAATGTAAATCTAAACCTTATTATTATTGATTTCTATATCGAATTTGGAACATCTAACATATTTCAACACTTGCATAGGCTATCAGACACATCAAAGGCCACAAAGGAAAGACTGGAAAAAATAGGTCAGCGCAAGCTTGGGCCTGGTGGTTATTCGAATTTGGTGGCACGAATTGTAAGTTTCAAAAAACTAATAATGCTTACAAATAATAAATTGCAAATTATTTTTTGTTTTATTGCACCGCAAAATGTTAATTAATGACGTTATGCAAATATGCAGGTCGACCGATTCAAAGAAGTGGCCACTGAGGAAAACATGAAGCTTGGCTTCCAACATGGCTTTGAAGCTGTTGTTGATTGCCGAAAAAGCTTGTTTGGGAAAACACAGTCTTATGGTACTAATCCATCCGGTGCACAAGTATATAGAATCTATATAGTTTAATAAAGATTTATAGCTTCTGCAATCTATTCATTATAAATACTTGACATAAAATATTGACTCTGTTTTGAGCTCGAAAGCAATGATCCCCTTAATGTCGAGGAGGGACAACAACAAATCAAAGATAATGCTTCGAATCCTGGTAATGAATTTATTCGTATGCTACAATTTTATGTATAGCATTGCAGATGGTGAACATTAATTGTAGCTCACCATATTTCAACTGTGGAGCATGTAGAGGGTGAAACTATATAGGTTGAGCCTGGACAAGAACATGAACAACATGATGTGGCCACAACAGGTAAAAAAACACCTTTGTAATATTTTTTTTAAATGAAATACTTGTAATTACAATAGAAAAAAATAACGATGTAACATTTTCACATTGTTGCAGCAAATATGAACCCCTTGCCACAAAATCCACGTCTCGATTAGCACTCTAGGATGCAGACATCACGACAAGCGCCTAATGAAGAAACAAGAATTGGAGGAGAAAGTCCAGATCAAGATGGTCTTCTTAGAGATTATGTACTACTAAAGAGAAGAAAAACTAAAAATAAGTGACTGGAAAAACTTCATCTAATTATTTTTTATAATAATATATCGTCCATGATTTTTGGCCTAATGAATGAATGAATGGTTTAATGGTTTAACGATTCAGTGTAGTAAATTGTTACCTTTATTGAATGTTAGCTTTTATTGAATGAATGTGTTGACTGAATGAATGTGTTGATTGAATGAATGAATGGTTTATTGAATGTTATCTTTTATTGAATGAATGTGTTGACTGAATGAAACAATGGTTTAATGAATGTTAGCCTTTATTGAATGAATGGTAGATGAAAGTTCATGATGAAATATGCATGAATTTGCACGTATTTGTTTTTCAAGTACATGCATTGGGTATGGGGAATTGAGAGTGATGTGAGGGGGGGGAGGGGCCATAAGAGCTTTCACCTTCACGTGGTTGGCCCTGTTCAGTAGAGAATATTAAATTATTCTTGAAACAGACAGGAGCTCAATGAATGGCTACGATTCTGGCTTTCTACAACCCACTTGCGTGTCATCTAAATTTTGACAATTTCTTGGATCTTGTTGTGATGTTTGGTTTCTCCTCATAACCAATTTCGAGTTTCCACAACTTCAAAGGCTGAGTAAATGATGCAATGGAATCAATATCCTTAACCTTCTCTTTAATTTCCTTGGAATCTCCTTGAGATTATTTGAATGAGATATGTCTCAAATCCTCTAGATCATTTGCATCCTCTCCATTATGTCCAATCTTCTTGCAATAGAGAATATATATCCATTCTTTTTTCTGGGGAGAATAATGTGGAGAGTGAATATTAAAGAGGATGAGAGGTTGTTTGTATCCATAACCCAAGTATAAGAAATTGTCTATAGAGTTATAAGAAAACGGAAGGCCAACACTATCAACAAGGTGGACATAAGTCCATGGAGGACATCAAGGGAAACTCCTATTTAATTGTTGTCATTTATCTTCCAAGTGAATATTTCCTTAGTGTATATGTATTAGATATTGGTAAACAAACATTAATTATAATGGGGGTTCATTGGAACTCCATAACAGTCGTTGGAGAAAATAGATGTTGCATAGTTCATGAAGGTTGTGTTTGCACACATAGGTTACCATTCAAATTGGCATTGTTATAGAGATCATTGAGTGAGATACAAGCATTGGAGAATCATTTCCATGTCATAATAAATTGATCCTAGTAGAAGAGTGAATACCACACTTCATTTGGTGCACTTGTTGCGTGATGAAATCTGGTTGTTGGGATCTTGCAGAATAAGAAAAGACCTAAATTTGACTTGGTTATCATTTAATTCCAAGATGGATTGTATCCAAGTATAATAATGAAGAGATACTTGCACACCAAAGATGGGAATGAATTATAATTGAATATTTTGAATAAGAATATTGCTTAGAGTCAGGGTTAGTGAGAAGACTTATGCACTGTGGGAGCAAGTGGAGCTAGAATTAGAGCTAGAACCATAGCCATAACTAGTAGAATAGTGAGATAGAGCCAAACCTCACGGGTCTACTAGTAGATCGTGGATTGGTAAAAAGCACATCAAATTATAGAGCCTCGAGCTCTTAATTACTCATGTATATAGAATTTTCACAAATTGAGCCATTAACAAACTTAATTTGTTGTTATGGTTCAATATAAAAGGTAGATTGTCGAGACTGAAACATGTAGCGAGTCGCAAGGCTCTAGTTGACTTAGGATTGATTCCAATTCCCCTCCATCCCATACCTATATGTTGTCGTGAAAACTGTTGAAAAACAAAATTTGATGCCCATGCCCCTATGATGCTAGCGTTGCGAACTTGCTTGTTATGGACGATTTTTTTTAATGTTTTTTTGAGCTATGTAATATTTTTTCTTAGGCACCTAATGTCCATCATTATTACACCTCTCAAGCTTGGATGGTTTCCCTCTCACAGGTTTGAATTAAGGTTTTGGTTGGTTTTATATGTATATTTTGGTTGTAGGTTTATTTTAGCCTCGTTTTGCTTAGTGACTTATTTTTGTACATTGTTAACATTAAGTAATTTTCTCATGGTTCTAGTTTTATTTTAATACTATATCTAGTTACAAAGTCTTGGACTATGCATAATATCATGCAGATGCCCCAATATGGTTATTGCATAGTCTAAGTATTTTTTATGTATAATGAAGTGTGGTCTAAGCCTGAAAAATACAACAAAATAGTTGTTATTTTAATGAACTGCAAAATTAATGTTACATATATATCAAATTAATGTGTTCAAATTCATTTTTATTGAAAAGATACCATTTTATCATGTAGATATTAAGGAGTTCTCAATTGTTTAAGATTGTAAAAATTTGGATGAGTAATATTTGTTTCTTGCATTTTGTTGGGAGAAGGGTTTATTTAATTATACTTGTCAATTGAACTACAATTTTTTAAATTTCCCTTCATCTTTGAAGGGCTCCAAGAACAAATGCCCTTCCAATCAAAATTAAGACCCACCATTCAAATTTGATCACAACATAATAGTGTATTTAAAAAAAAAATACAAAAATGTTGTCGGATATCTGACATCCACTTATAAGATATCCAACATTCTTTCCATACCATCGATGGCTAAGAACGTCAGATATCATCCATTTTTACATGGACATCTCCTCGAATCTCCGACGACCACTTCTAATATATCCGACGTTCTTGCCATACCACCGATGGCTAAGAACGTCGGATATCGACCATTTTTACATGGAAATGTCATCAAATAACCGACTTCATATTAAGTGCTAGTCGTTGGAAATCTAACTTTATATTAAGTGCTAGTCGTATAAACTGATGTCATATCCATCGGAAGTTGGTGTCGTATTTCCGACGAGGCGGCCTACCATTGGATATCGGCCGAATTTGGACCGACATTTAAAAAAGATGAAGGTTGTCGGATGGTCGACAACAAGATGTAGAAAATACGACATATATGCCGTCGGATTTTGGGTCCAAAAAACCTAGTGAGATCATGGCATCTCTCTTTGTCCTCAGATCCAGATGGTTCACTCTCTTTCTTTCTAGCACATGCAGGTACTGGAAGATTATTTTTTTCAAGAAGTGAAGCCATGAGATGTATGGTCTTCTTCATACATGAACTCTTAGGATGATATCCTCTATTGCAGTATGTGCATTTGGATTTACCCTTTTGATATGTCTTGTCCTTATTAGGATTCGAAACTCCATCTGACTCGTTTGGATCCTCCTTCTTCTTTTGTTCATTCGACTTCCTATCAGAATTTTTTTGTTTTCCTTTACCATTCTCTCTTCTCATCTCAGTGGCTACAAGAGCTTAATCCAATTTGGTTTTTATCACTCCCATATGCACTAGATTCTCCTCCTCAAGTGTGAGAGATTGGATGAAGTCTTCAAGCGAAGGGAACTTCCATTTTGGAATGGACAACTTTGCTGACTAGAAGGTCGAAAAAAACACTAAATAATCAGGGCCTAGCTTCGATAGTATGGCAAGGATGAGTTTTTTTTCTTCCTTCTCAATCCCATACCTCTTCCATTGTGAAATCAAGTTCTTGAATTTGTTGAGAAACTCAGTGATAGTTTCGAAACTGCTTGGGCTCAAGGAGATGAGCTCATTTTCTAACTTATGACCCTTCAAGTCATCCTTCTGGACAAGAAGAGATTCGATCTTGTCCCAAACCTCCTTTGGAGTCTTAATATCAATAACATCAAAGTGTAGGTCTTCATAAATGCTAAGTAGTAGCAGTCCTACTGCTTCATCAAGCTTGTCTAAGTACTTGGATTTCTCTACTAGACCAATGGGCTCAACTACAGAGCCATTCACCACTCTAAAAATGCTCTTCGACTTCAAGAAGATGTCCATCTTTTCCTTCCATTCGAAGTAGTTGAATGAATTCAACTTGAGATCCATGATACTAAAGAATTCAAAGTTGAAGAGGGGATAGTCTTGCAAAACAAATGAGAATTATGAAATGGAGATCTACTGCAATTTGAATTGAACATTTCCTTAGTAAAGCGAGCACATGTGATTGGGTCCTTCACACCTGGCTAGACCTCACTAGATTTATCCAATGAATTCAAGGGAATATCACCAGGATTTGTTCTGGAAACCTAGAGGCTTCTGGTGCTCAATGAAAGACAGTTTCTCAAAGAATTGCTGCAACTCCTACTGCTGCAATTCGAATAGTTTATTCCAGCTCTGATACCATGTGACAATTTGCAGGAAGATCTCATAGCTAGAACAAATCTCACTAATCTCACTCAGAATTGCAGAGAAAAAAGAAGAATAGATTGAATCCATAATCACTCATAAACACAGAAAATGGAGAATAAAAGTATAATCATACATCAGCTGTGAGATAGAACTATGAATAACTGAATACAATAAAATAACTGTCAAGAGAATTTGAATTGATCTAAGGTCATTCGAATCATTCTCAGTTTGTATCTATTGATGTATATGTAACTTCAGAATGTATTTCACATATATGTATATTGTATTCCTATAGAGATGTTATTATTCCTCTATACGGAAGTGTTTGTATTCCTATAGAGATGTTATTATTCCTCTACATGGAAGTGTCGTCATTTATATTGTAAGTGTCGTAACTTATACTTGATGGGTTATTAGACCACCTTGTTGGGGTCGGCCCTGTATAAGTCATGTGGGTCGAAGGTTTATTAGACCACCCTATTGGGGGTCGGCCATGTGGGTCAAAGGGTTATTAGACCACCCTATTGGGTGTTGGCCGAGTCAGCATTATGTTTAAGTGGTTAAGTTGAGGCCGACCTAGTTGAGTAAAGGTCAAGTCAAGTTAGTGTATAATTAGAGAGTGTGTCTCTTTCATTTTACACATTCTATTCTCTCACTCACACTGTGGAGAGTGGCGCACTTGTGTAGGAGGAGGCTCTGCTGCTAGGAGAAGACTATCTCTTGTATTCTGGTTGTATCATTGCTCTCTCTATCTCTGAGAAAGTTATTGGGGTTTTTCACCTTTATGGTTTTCCCCAAGTAAACTCTGTGTCTCTTGAGTGCTTGCATTATTGTGCCCATGATTGATAGGCTGTAGATTTGCTGTACATGTTGTTCTCTCAGTTAAGATCCTAGATCATATTGAAGTAAATTCTGAAAATTTAACATGGTATCAGAGCTAGCCTGAAATAAGGCATGATATGGCATGTATGACACTTCTTGTACTTACGATGCTAGGGCTTGATATAGTAAAAACCAGTCATCGTAGCACTTTCGCTATAAATACATTTTGGAGAAGTTTTAGGATCTGAAACTTTTATAGGTCGAATATAAGATCCCCATGTACCTTGTGTCCAAAGGAAAACCTCTAATTCGTTGTATGTTGTGATTTATGATATGTACAATATAGGGTTTCTGCCTCTTCCAGATCTGAGTCAAAATCAGGTGACCTTAGGAAAAAGGTCATAACTTCGGATAGGAATCTCCAAATGAAATTTAGTAAAATGTGACAGGTATTGCATAGACTGTAATATCTTAAGAAAACGTTTCAGAGGCTGAAGTTTAACCAGTGACACGTGGCACGCCGTACAAGTTCGCTCTCCTGTATTATCCCATAAACAGGTCACGTTGCTACACTTGGCATAACTCTCTCTCAAAGAATCCAATTGAGGTCAGACCTATCGGGATGGAAATATAACAGGTCGGGATATCTCAAGAAACTTTTTCATATCCTGTGGATCGAAAGGTTTGGAGTTACACCAGAAACAATCAGGTACATATTTCTGTCAAAACAAAATTATTTTTGAGCACCTTCATTCATGGCTTCCGGAATTTATGGCTTCGGAGAAAGTTGGAATTTTTGTAATCGGAGACCACGGTTGTATGCTACTCATCAAAATCAAAATTTAGAGATCAAGATCATAATTTTTGGTTGGGCAGAAGGCCAGGCTTTATTAGACCCTAGTTCGGGACTTTGATCAGAAAAATTGAAAATTAGGGCTTCTGCAAAAATGGGAATTTTTGAAATCTGTGACCACGGTTGGAAGCTCCTCATAAAAATAGAAGCTTAGAGCTTTGGATCAAAATTTTTGACTGGGAAGAAGAGTGGGCTTCATCAAACCCCAGTTCGGGGTCATGTCCAGTGAATCCAGAAGTTTCAAAGGCAAAACTGAAGAGTGAAACTTTGCAGTTTTCAAATTTTGAATATACCAGCTTGATCAGCTCATCAAGGTGCATATTTCTATCCTTTCGGAAGTGTGAAATTCAAAGTTTGAATTTTTGGGGTTTCTCTGACAAACCCTAATCCAGCTCCAGGTCCAATTCTTGCAAATCAAGTGGATTGGGTTAATCCTGGAATAAGATGGATTGGTCACCTGCATAAGTGAACAAGTTCCTGTTTCAGAGGGAGATGAGGCTAAGGCCTTACATAAGAAGATTACAAGTGATCTCGATAGGTATGACTCATTGAGGTATGTTTTGAGATTTGTTCATGATTAAGTCTATGGTATGTTTGTCTTCATGATTATTACGGTTAGTATAATCTTGATTTGAGATTTGTCGTATCACCTTAACAAAATTATGAATGCATGACAGAAGATATTCATTGATTAGGGTGTTGACACTTATGATTGTACTAATGAATTATGGTGTTGTATGAGGTTTATGTTGTTCGCTAAAATAAAAGGTACACCAAGAAATACAAATCATTTTCTACTTCAAGAACATGTGATCATGGTGACATGAAGACAAAGATTCATCCATTGTCATGGATCACATAGAAGATCTACTTTCAAGGTATGTATAACTTGGTCCCACAATGGTTAACCTATGAGACATGTAGGTTACTAGCACAAGTCACTGAAGAGAACCAGAAGACATTATGCAGGTATGTTAGACATAACTAGCTAGCATGCTAATCCAGGTATGTTTTTGCTATATCAATCTAGAATCCTACCTTTTGTTAGGATCTTATACTGTTGTGTTGATGATAGTGATTATTCATAAAGTCATAGGTTTGAATAGTCATGGCTGTATGCATATTAGGTTTCTTACCATAATTGATGATATGACTAACTAGAAGAATCATGAAGGTATAGGTTTGAGTAATCAAGGGTTTATGCATTGATGATTTAACTAATCAGAAGAGTCCTATGATCAAATAAGAATATGCATGAGTAAAAGAACACTTCCTTGAAACCTTGAATACTAATGTTTATTATCTGTGAATGATCATGACTATACATGTTTAAGATTATTGTGTTTTGATAGTATTAAGATTATACTAATAAATGTGTGATTATGTATGAGACCTCAAGGATAACACAATGATGATACTAATAAGCATGCATAGTGATTAAGGATGGATGTAAGTTCAAGGATAGGTAATCCAGGAAGCAAAGATCAAGAGGGAGCACACTCCAATTGTTCCTACAAGAAAGCAAAGGAGCAAACTTCAGTAGTTTCTGCAAGGATGTAGATATTTAGAGGGAGTTGACCACTTCTCACAATCCACATCAGAATGGAGTTGCAAATATTCAGAGGGAGTCCACCCAGCAACCAAACAAAGAAAAGTATTTGACTTGTCATTTCTTACATAATGTTATTCAATGATGTATATGCTTATGTTCCTAGAATTAGGTTGTGTATTATGCATATTAGAATAGTTGCATTGATGAACAATATACTACTAACACACATGGGTAAGTGGCCTATGGCACTGTACAACATTCCATTGCTACTTATCTAGAATGAAACCTCTTTGCTGACATGTTGGGAGTTGTGCACACTCTTAACAATGTTCTGGTAGAGATTGGAAGGCATCTAGAAAGTTACAGGATATGGATAAATGTTGTATTGAAGCATTGGCTAAGATAATTGCATAACTGTATGACATATTTCTTTATGTGCAAGAATTTGTTCTGAAAACTATGAGATGTTTTCTAATCATGAAATTTAACTTGTTGTGTAGGAAAGATCGTATACCATCACCTACAAAAGAAGGACTACAACATTTGTTCAGCAACAAAGTTATCAATTGAAAATATTGAAGACATTGAAGTTCCCAGGATTTGGGAAGAATGCCATGATCAAGGAGTACCAGTTGATCACGAAGATGTTTGGGATGTAGTCCCAAGACCTGAAGGGCAGTCTATAGTGACTTCCAAGAGAAGCTACAATATCAAGCATGCTGCAGGTGGTAGCATAGAGACTTTTGCTCTTGTATCCAGATACACTTCCATTAGATCAGTACTTGCTCCGGCTGCAGTGATGATAGAGAAGATACACCATATGGATTTCAAGACAGCTTTCTTGAATGGTGTAGTTGAATAAGAAGTGTACATGGAGCAGCCACTTGGTTCTGAGACACATGACAGGGAGTCATATATGTGCAGAACTTGGTATGGTAGGATAGACATCTTTCTATCCAGTTTGGGCTTTACCAAGTGTAAATCAGATTCCAACCTTCACTACAAGGTTGAGGAAGGCAATCCAGTGATACTACTATGTGGATGACCTGTTTGTAACAGGTAAGGATAGATTGATTTTCGACATGCAGTGGAATCTTGCTGCCAAGTTCGAGATGAAGAACTTGGGGATGATGCACTATTTGTTTTTTGGCATGGAGGTGTGGCAGAGTGCATATGGAATCTTCCTTGGACAAGGGAAGTATGTAGTAGAGATCCTGAAGAGGTTCAGGATGATGGACGGCAAGGCTATGACCACACCTATGGCATCAAAACTGAAGCTTCTATGTGATGCTTCATCTGATTCGGTTGATGTCATGATGTATCGTCAAAGGATTGGGTCTCTTATGTACCTGATGAACACGAGACTAGATATTTACTTTGCGGTGAACACATTGAGCCAGTTCCTGATGGATCCAAGAGATGTTCACCTAGTTGCTCTAAAGCATATTCTGAGGTACCTGAAGGGTACAGTTGACTATGGGATCAAGTATGATGCGAATCAAAAGTTTAACCTACAAGGTTATGTTGATTCAGATTGGGCAAGCAGTGCTGCAGATAGGAAGAGCACTTATGGGTGCTACTTCAGTATGGGATCAGGTGTGATGTCTTGGTTTAGCAAGAAGTAGTCCTGCATAGCACTGAGTACAACCAAAGCAGAGTATGTTGCGATGGATGAGCAGGTTGCAGATGTATTGACCAAGCCATTGGCCAGAGTGCAGTTTGAGTACTTCAGAGAGAGGCTTGGTGCACTTTAGATCGAAGTTCCTTCCAAAGGGAAGTGATGAGTTCGAAAGATGGAGATGCACATGAGCTTTTCTGACATGGTTTATGTGTTCTCCCTTGGTCATGATGTAATTGCTGAGCCATTTTTCACATGGTGGTAGATGTGTTCTCCCATGGTGAAAAATTAAGGGCTGGAGCCTTCCCCGAATGGTGGTAGATGTGTTCTCCCATGTCAGTGGTGTAAGTGCTGGATGATGTGCATCTAGGCTGTGCTTCGTGGACGATGAGATTATCTGAAGAGGACAACGCTATGATGGTCAGGAGGATCATGGATGATGAGCATCAGGACGATGCTCCAGTTACTACTTTGTATATGTATATGCATGATGTTGGATTCTTGTTGTGATCAGTTGGATCATTTATGTATATATGTATCATGTTGGATGCTGGATATGATCAATTGAATCATTTATGTATGTATGAATCATGTTGGATGTTGGATATGATCAGTTGGATCATTTGTATGTATTTTCTATATGCATCATGTTGGATGCTTGGACCATGTATCTATATATGTATTAGGTGGATACTGAGATCATGTATGTTGATATGTATCAGGTGGATACATTGTGTGGATCATGTATCTGTGTATGTATCAGGTGGATACATTGTATGATCAGGTAGATCATGTATAATGATATGTATCAGGTAGATACTTGGTATGCATTAGGTGGATGCATTGTATGATCAGGATGATCGTGGATGACGAGCTTCTCCAGATGACATGCATCAGGACAATGCAGTGATGATGATCAGGATGATCGTGGATGACGAGCTTCTCCAGATGACATGCATCAGGACGATGCAGTGATGATGATCAGGATGATCATGTGTACATCATGATGATGTATGGTGAGTATCAGGATGATACTTTTTGGTCGTGGATTAGGTTGTGCAGATGAGCATGTCTGGGAGATCCTATAGGTCGGATTTGTGTAACCGTAACATCCTAGGATTCTCTTTCGAGACATTGCTCTGGGAGGACATGTAATTTGTGCCCTAGGAGATCTTCAGGTCGGAGTTGTGTACCCGTAACATCCTGAGATGCTCTTGCGAGGTTTTTTCCTATGGCATGTAATTTTCTCCTAGGAGATCTGAACATGATGAAAAAGGCCTGAGATGCTTCAGCCAGGTTTTTCCATGACCACATGTAATTTTCTCCTCGGAGATCTAGACAGGATGAAAAAGGCCTCAGATGCTTCAGCCAGGTTTTGTGGTGGACCACATGTAATGTGCTCCTAGGAGATATGATAGGTAGAGATGTGTGCTCGTAACAGCCTGGGATGCTTCAGCCAAGTTTTGTGGTGAGATCACATGTAATGTGCTCCTGGGAGATCCGACAAGTAGAGCTGTGTGCTCATAACAACCTGGGATGCTTCAGCTAGGTTTTGTGATGGGTCACATATAATGTGCTCCTGGGAGATCCGACAAGTAGAGCTGTGTGCTCGTAACAGCCTGGGATTCTACCTCCAGGTTTTGTGATGCACGTAATAAGTCCTAAGGATTCCACAGTATGGCCAGTGATGACGAAGACCTGCAGGTGGTGGGCCTACATCTAGTATGAAAAAGGATTGGCTATGTAGAACTTCCTATGACGAGTAGATTCAGAGATTGATTGAGATAGCAACAGCAGTGACGATGATGATGACTCGATGACGATTATCTAGTGACGATGATCCAAAGAAGATGACTTGTGCTAGAAGACCTATGTCGAGAAATACCTTCCTAGTTAAGAGGGAGTGTTGATGTATATGTAACTTTGGAATGTATTTCACATATATGTATATTGTATTCCTATAGAGATGTTATTATTCCTCTATACAGAAGTGTTTGTATTCCTATATAGATGTTATTATTCCTCTATATGGAAGTGTTGTCATTTATATTGTAAGTGTCATAACTTATACTTGATGGGTTATTAGACCACCTTGTTGGGGTCGGCCCTGTATAAGTCATGTGGGTCGAAGGGTTATTAGACCACCCTATTGGGGGTTTTCCATGTGGGTCAAAGGGTTATTAGACCACCCTATTGGGTGTCGTCCTAGTCAGCATTATGTTAAGTGGTTAAGTTGAGGCCGACCTAGTTGAGTAAAGGTCAAGTCAAGTTAGTGTATAAATAGAGAGTGTGTCTCTCTCATTTTACACATTTTATTCTCTCACTCACACTGTGGAGAGTGGTGCACTTGTGGAGGAGGAGGCTTTGCTGCTAGGAGAAGACTATCTCTTGTATTCTGGTTGTATCATTGCTCTATCTATCTCTGAGGAAGTTATTGGGGTTTTTCACCTTTATGGTTTTCCCCAAGTAAACTCTGTGTCTCTTGTGTGCTTGCATTATTGTGTCCATGATTGATATGTTATAGATTTGTTGTACATGTTGTTCTCTCAGTTAAGATCCTATATCAGATTGAAGTAAATTCTGAACATTTAACAGTATCTTGGATAATATTGGAGACATCATCCAATTAGTAGCAGTAGTCACAAATACTCAGAAGTCAGTCAAGTCAGTCTAACTAAGTCTAACTGATCCATGTGAGCACAAATCAAGGGATGGAGACTCCAAGGAGGGCGCATGAAGTTGTCATAAGGTCAAGTGGCACTCCAAAATAGACAACTGGGAGCTACAGGAACTTAAACTGAGCAATAAATGCAATAACTGGTCAATCAATGCTCTAACCGACTGTTAAACTCCTGGTAGGTGAGATAAGGCGCATATGTCCTCCAGGTGAGGAAAACAAGGTGCATCAGGTAGGTAGTAGGTCTACTGAGGGATGAAGACAGGCTCTAGGGTGCTGAAAATAGGCTCCAAGTGCTGGGGAGACCACCATACCGATGAATGGATGCATGCAGATGCATGCATGATGACTGGATGCATGCATGCATGCAAATATAAAAAATGATGGTGATAATATTCCAATAGGAGGGATACTGAGGGTTGTAGACAGGATCTAGGGGGATGAAAATATGCTCTAGGTATTGGGGATACCACCATACTAATGACTGGATGCATGCATGATGACTAGATGCATGCAGAATTCACGCAGGCATGCAAATATAAAAAATGTTGGTGAGAATATTCCAACATCCCCTCTCAAGCTATACTATGAGGAATCAACATAAGAAATAATGGTAGGGCCCTGGTGACTGAGACCAAAGGTCACCCTATAAAACAATCTAAGTAAATAAGTGAGGAAAGAGGGAAAACCCGGTGGGAAGAAATCCCTCCCTTAAAATAGACTAAAGGATGCTAATGTAGAATGGAATCATTCACCCCAGAAGGAGGAAAGTGACCTTCTTTACTGAAGAATGATCGATCGACAAGGAGTGGATCACTGTGTGAATGATCAATGTGAGAATGATGAAACCTTCTATTATGGAAACCATGTATGGTTCTCCTTTGATCAAGTGGATCACAAAAATGATCTCCGACAGATCTAAGAGTAATGGTTTCCCATTTCAGAAGAGGAGGATCATCAGGTTCTTGTGGAACTAGATCTCCCATTCGCTCATCTTCACTATCAAGTGCTAGATATTCAAGTTCTTGTGGATCTGGATCTAGTATTCTCTCAAAAGGAGTTATCTTCCTCTTCGGAAGAAGTGGATCATGCTCCAAAAACATGTGTTGCTCAGGATTTTAACCTTATAGTGAGGAGAGACACTACCGACTTAGCGGCGTTGATAGGCAAATACATTCATTAGGTTGCATCTAGTTCCTACAAATGAAAGAGATCAAGATATAGGAAGACGTACCTTTAATCGACGGTTGGTCCTAGCTTTCGCTTGGTCTTCTGCTTGATCCTTTCCTATGGTGAACCTGCAACACAAAAGATACCTTCCACAGCGTATCTTGAATATATAAATATGATGAATATTGAAAGCAAATAAACATCAACAATAATCAGATAGTAAGCCAAATGAATATGCAATCTAGTAGGCATTCGATTTGGGACAGGAAGGTTATTTCGACCTTTTTATTGTCAAAGAAACATGAAATCAGTACAATATACCTGACGTGTCAAGATATTTCTGCAACCGAGTCCTGGGCTCTTGCTCTTCACAATGACTTGGGACTTTCCTCTAGCGTAACAACCCTTAAGGCCTTCTTTTTGGGTCTAGTTCTAACCTCCTCTCATGGATCCTCCTTGTATTTATGGGACAAGGTAGGGAGTTGGATTCAAGAGGTGGTTGAATTGGGAGGTTGGGGAAGTTGTAGAACCAACTTCAACTAATCCCAATTCGTAATCTTAATATATATTTTTATTTCATCTTAAGATGTGCACGAGTTTCTCAAGGCATAGTAGCGCACAGTATGCAACTTCACTATTTTACAACATGCGTTTGCAACTTTTCTGAGGTGTGCACTAGTTTCACTTGAGTAAAGTAGGGCATACTAGCAGATGTGCGCTGGTTTACTGCCCACAGAGTAGAGAACATGTTAAAATATCAGTGAAAACAAGGGTTTTCTCAGCTGAAGAGGGTAGTTCTAGTCCATACATCATCTAGGTCAACCTAGCTCTTCAATCCATGTTATCCTTTTGTGTGATCAACAGATCAATGTGATCACTGACGGAGAAGTGCATATTTGACCTATAACAGATGTCCCCTAATGTGTGAGGTCAGAGGGAAACGATGGTTGAAATACATTATAATTCCAAGTCAAAGGAGGAGCAAGAGACCGCAGAACCAAGTCACAACAAACACCTGAAACAACGATCAAGGTCAATGAGCAATTACAATCTTGACATCATATATATGTGTAGCATGATCTCCAATACATAACTAGGAGATGTATATATATAGCATGGCCACTGAAATACAAATGTGGATCCATGTCAAAATGAGAGATCATAGCCATAACAATAAGCTGGATCTATGTCTCATGAAAAGCCAAAATGAGTGAGGCTCAGTCTTGCGCAGCTTGGGTGATAACATAAACAAGGTGATGCTATCATAGTCTCAAGGTCTTCATCCAAACAACCCAAGGTACAAACCCTAACCATGCGAATAAATGAGCTAGAGTCGAACATGGGGGATATCGTTTGATTACTGGTCATTGATGTATACCGTTAACAAATGTGAGGGCTTCCATCGATAATGATAATGGGGTCCAAGGTACCTAGTACGATCCAACAAGTGTGAATAAGTGGAATTGAGGTCGAACACTTGAGGAACCTGTCATATAAGAGACATTGATGTATTCCCATTTCTTCAATAGCGAGGGAAACTGTTGTGGGGAAAATGCACCTATAGTTCAGGGGAGAAACTACCAACTTACGGTGATAAAGATAGACTTACAAGCATTCTGCAAGTACAACAAATAAGTGAAGAGATTAGGGTTTAGAGATGTAGGCACCTTATTCAGAAGGTTGATCCTAGCTTTGCCTCCCTCGATCTTCAATGCTTATCCAGTGTCGCAATGCCCAGACCTGCAAAACAACTTGATACCTTTCTCAAACACATTTGACTACATATATAAGACCGATATTCATAATAGAAGAAGACATCAGATTATAAACAAACTGTAATCAAATATGAGACACATTAATAGGTCATATTTGGAAAGAGAAGAAATTCTGATCTTTAGTAATGAATGAAAGCAAGTAAATACAGTTATACCTTCTTTCAATCTTGGCACTTCACGAAACCTAGATTCAAGGTCTCCGGCTTATGTTCTCCAAGGATTCCAACCTCTAATCAACTGTGCTAAGGTTTACCAAAACTGAAGCACAAGAGAGGGGGATGAGGGTCTCCATTCCTCCACCATAACTTTGTAATTGGGCTTATTCCTTTCACATGGCCCTTCTACCCTCCTTATATAGTCAGTGAGGAAGAGGAAAAGAAGTTATAACCACTCAAGAGGTTTCCCAACCAACTTAACTTACTCGAATTTCAAGATTTTGACCAAAACAGGGGTGTACGCTACTCTACAGTAGACAAAGTAGCATACATATGGAGTTGAGCGCTACTATTTCAACACTGGAGTCACGCTCAGAAGGGTTTGAGCGCTACTATTTCAACAGTGGAGTCACGGTCAGAAGGGT
Source organism: Larix kaempferi (assembly GCA_027924585.1). Classification (NCBI taxonomy): domain Eukaryota; kingdom Viridiplantae; phylum Streptophyta; class Pinopsida; order Pinales; family Pinaceae; genus Larix; species Larix kaempferi. Next base: position 4,802,138 of record BSBM01000986.1, on the reverse strand, counting down.
TTGAGCGCTACTATTTCAACAGTGGAGTCGCGCTCATGTTAAAAAATGGCCAAAAACAGGCTTTTCTGCTCATTTTCAGGAGATGGTTTGGTTTGGAAAAATGTTCCTAAGGGTCATATACATCAAATGGGTCAAGAATGAGGAATTTCAACCATTTTTAGTGTCCCAAATGACTCCTCCATCCACAAATGTCATGTTGTGTGACTGAACTTGATCTCAAGAAGTGTCGTCATGTGACCAAGGGAAACAAGTGTCGTCACGGACGAAGAGGTGTCATTTCAAGCTATAACAGATGCCCCTTAATGTATGAGGTCAGAGGGAGTGCAGGAAACGATGGCTGAAATACATTATAAATAACAAAGAGTTGAAACATGGAGGAACAGAGAAACCAAGAATCATAGGCTCAAATGAAGTACCTAAAAGCAAAGGCAATGTCAGACAAACTAATCCATGGGGTAACTGTCGATGTTCAAATGGTGGAACATGACCTCAAAGAGGATACAATAATGATCCAAATATTGATGCATATATCATGGCCACTAAAATACAAGCGTGGATCCATGAAGAACATAAGTGTAAACATAGCCACATAAATACAAGGTGGATCTATGCCAAAACTGGAGAACATAGCCATAGAGAACAAGCTGGATCTATGTCTCATCAAGAGCCCAAAAAGAGTGTGGCTCGGTCTTGCGCAACTTGGGCGATAACATAAATGAGGTGATGCTATCAAGGATCCCAAGGTCTTCATCCAAAAAAAACCCAAGGTACAAACCTATCCATGCGAATAAATGAGTTGTTGTCGAACATGGGAGGCATCATTTGATTACCAGTCATTGATGTATACCGTTAACAAATGCGAGGGTGTCCACCAATAATGAAAATGGAACCCAAGGTACCTAGTACATTCAAGCAAGTGCGAATAAGTGGTCTTGCCGTCGAACACTTGAAAAATCCATCAGATAGGAGACATTGATGTATTCCCATCTATCCAATAGCAAGGGAAACTGCCAGTAATGATTGCAATCCCCAAGGTACTAACCAAAACTCTAAAATTCATTCCCAGAGCACAATGAGTTGAAGTCGATGGGAAGAAGTCCATTGGAAGGGAGGCCTTAATGCATCCTTCATCATCGAACACGAGGGACACTCAAAAGGTATGATCTGATTTGGAGTAAGACTAAACACATGATGAAACATACTGACACCAAGGAATGGCTGACACATGAGGTCAAGGCAACTGCAGAATGGCGGACACATGTTATATCCTTCAACAGTGAGCACGACACACGAGTGACTTAGGCAGCTTTTAACACAAAGATACCATGATGCAAATCTACAATGTAGGAGACATTAACAGATTCTCCAAATGATTGGAAGACTAACCAAATGGAGGAGTAGGAACTCTGAGATCAGGTTTACCCTAAGGCCAACGCTAGAACCCAACTTGTTTGATAGACTCAAAACAGGTGCTTTGTTCAAGGAGATAGTTGACTTGATGCCATCATATTGAAAGATATTTTAGCATTCTTCCCTTCCCTTTCCTTTTTCAGCTTTTAACGAGCTTGACAAAGAACTAAAGCATGCTTGACGGTATTTTCATATTTAAGGAGTCTGAAAAACCTAGAAGAAAACTCCATACACCTATCCATGGATTTTATATCGAGCCTGTATTGGTCTATGCTCGGCGGTGTTTTCTTGCTTATAGAGTTGAAAAACTTAAACAGTCCTCTATACACCTATCCATGGATTTTATATCGAGCCCAGATTGGTATGTGCTCGGCGGTGTTTTCTTGTTTATAGAGTTGAAAAACTTAAATAGTCCTCTATCTACCATCTCGTGGATTTCACATCGAGCCTGAGTAGGTGAATGCTCGCTTGGTTTTTTCACATTTCGAGAGTCTGAAAACCCTAAAGACGACTCCAAAGGTCCTTTTTCGTAAAGTTAGTCTCCTTCCCCGAAAAAGTGTAAAATAATGGAAGAAGAACTCTTCTAGCGCATACCAAAGTATACCTAGAGTATACCTTTTCCGTAAATGATCCACCAAGGCCCAGAAAAGGGGTAATTCTATACCTAAGTGGATGTCGGTTCAGTTATTTTAACGAGCCCGAAAAGACAACTATGCTCGACAAACTTTTCCTATTTAAGGAATCTGAAAAGGGCTTAAAAGAACTCCATAGGGATCTTTTCCGTAAAGGTTTAACGAGTCCGAAAAAGTAAACTCATGACCTCCTTACTGTTTTTAATGAGCTCAAAGGAGATAAGAAAATGCTCACAATTTCCTTACTGTTTTTAATGAGATCAAAGTGAAGATGAAAGAAATGCTCATAGCCTCCTTAGTGTTTTTAATGAGCTCGAAGGAAAGGTGGAAGAAATGCTCATGACCTACTTACTGTTTTTAACGAGCTCAAAGTGAAGGCAGAATAATACTCGTAACCTACTTATTGTTTTTAACGAGCTCGAAGTGAAGGCAGAAGAATGCTCGTAATGGGAGGAGACGAGTGTCAGGGACATGCAAAACTAGCTCCAAGCGCATGGAACAAAGCTATGCCTAATGCAAGGAACATGAGCAAGATAAGGACACTCAAGGTGTGTCTCCTCCAGGTAAAAGGTGTCAGATTGCAAAGGCAAAATGATACAGGGCTTAGCGGAAATGAGATCACAGATGGAGACTTATATAATGAGTTAAAAGCGTGGAAGCCGGCTTCAGGCTCATTAGCACAAGAGGGATCATAACAGATGCATATGCAACTTAAACACAAAGATGGGAGCCTTATCAGGGATGGCAAAAAATATATGAGGAAGAAAGATATGAGGCTTCTTCTCAAAGTCATGGTAAATCTAAAAAGGATCCCAAGCCTATGAGAAAAACTCAACATGGGCACCAGAATGGCATAAGGGTGCTGACTAGGGTGACCCATGTTAGGTAGGCTCTGCTGTCGGACCCGTGCACGATGCATAAAGAGATGGCTAACACACCAATATCCAATAGGGTCGACCCTATGGCGAATTTGGATGGCAAAAGGTTCAAATGCAACATAACAGAAGGGAAGCCTAAACCTATATGCAAGGTTCTGAATATACCTGACATAGTCGCACAAGGTGTCGAAAATGACCAGTAAGCATGTATACATCCAGCTAAGAATCCTGTCTCCAAGAAACATTAGTACCAGGATCATATCTAAAACATATGTAAGAAAAGACACGATACAAGTCACTGTGGTAGAAATACTTTCAACTTCACTATCATCAACAACAGGCATAAACAAGGCAGAGTTTTCAAATGAAGACTCTATGGTACCCAAGCCCGAGGACTTACAATCAACAAGATCAACTTCAGGATGAAGATCAAAGTTGAAGGACATGATGGAATCTGCAAAAACAAATTCATCATCACGGGAGTTGAAAATTCTAGGCACGGAATCAAACTCAGCAGGAACACCGATTTGCGGATTTATAGGAGAGTCTAAAGACTCAACAGTAGGAAGATCAGACCTTAAGGTCAAACCGGGGCTGGAAATAACTGTGACTGAATGAACATCAAAATGAATGGCATACTATACTATGGACTCTAGGAAAACTTCATTGGAAGGAAGTATATCATCCCAGATAGAAAACTATGTAAACATTCAGATGGAGGTGTCACTTGGTCAAAAGCCGCGACCAAGTCCTGAGAAGGTAAGCATGAACTCAGAGACTTCTTCTCAGTAGCAGTTGAACTCAAGGAACAATATGCCACATAAGTCCCATGTGAAATAGTAGTGCCTAATGACGAGGGATCTTACTGGTCTACAGTTGGGTAATAAGGAGGATCAACGAATGCAAGCTGGTCGATAGTGACGATGCTTTCCTTATGAGGGAAATGCATCACACGAAAGAGCGTAGACACCATAGTATGCATAGCAAAAACGTAATCACGCCCGAGGATCATATCAAAATCCATAGGATCCTTTAAAACCATAAAATCAACTAAGACTATTTTTCCACCCAAGGTAACAGGTGCCTGACGGAGGAATCTGATCGGTGCACTAGGTCTTCTATCAAAGGTCAACGGCCAATTAGAAACTAGAATAACATTAGGGAAATCCAAATCTCTCCAAGCATAAGCAGATAAGATACTAAAATAGGCACCTTCATCAACAATGCATCGATCAACCTTATGGTTCCCGATATCAACCTTTATCTGGAAAGGTGTCGAAGAAGGAAGACGAGGCTCGACTAGACTATTCCAATCAAAGGAAACAATCCTAGGGCTTGGTAGGGGTTCACATGGCACAGATGAAGTGCCCCCTTTTTCAAGAATATCCAAACTGGTAATGCAGAAGAATTCAACAGTAGGTGCATCAATCTCCGAAGGACTGATGGGATCGGTCGAAGATTGCATCGATTCGATCACTTCACTCTCCGAAGGAAGAGTAGGGTCGACCAAAGATTGCATTGGTTCAACCACTTTATCAACCAAAGGTTGATCTGACTGTAGGGAATCTATAGACAACTCAGGAACAGAGGTTCCTTCAGACATGGACCACACTCTTCGTGCCTCTGGAATGGCAGGGAATCGGTGAGTAAGGTGATCTCCCTTACAAAGTTTACAAGGGAACTTTGGTTTCTATCCTATAGGTTTAGACTCCTTTACAACGTCAGTACTCTCAGCATGACTAGCATTGGCTAATAGCTTTCCCCCAGCATGACTCACAGAGGTTGGTTGCTCAGAAGCATCAGAGTTTTGAACTAAGGACAACACTTTTTGCACTTCTGGAAGTACAGGGCACAAGTAAGTAAGGTGGTCTCCCTCGCAAAACTTACAAGGGAACTTAAGCTTCTGTTTGTTTGGTTTGTCAACAATGTCAACTACATCAGCATGACTTGCAGTGGCTGATCTGGTGTCTCCAGTATGACTCACAGGAACTGGTGACTTGTCATTAATATGACTAGCAGTGATCAATGACGTGTCCTCAACATGACTGATAGTGGTTGAAGACAAACTTTCAGTATGATTTTCAGTGACTAAAATTTTTCTCCCAGCATGACCTCCAGAGGCTGGGTAGGTGCCCCCTACATGAATTGCAGAGGCAGGGTGCTTTCCCCCAGCATGAATTGCAGAGGTTGGGTTGTTGCCCCCTTGTTTTGGCATCTTCTTCCTATTCTTCCCCTGTCTATTCCTTTTAGACTGCTGGTTACTAGTATTGCTACTTTCGCCACATGAGGTAGAAGGAGGAGGAGAAGATGTTACTGGCAAAGAAGGCCTAGGGTTTTGATGCTCTTGATTTGAGGTGCTCACAAAAGAAGCTTCAGGAGCATGCAAGGCATTCAGAGTGGAAAAAAACCAAACCGGCAGCCCAATAGTGAATCCAGGAAGATTCAAAGTAGCCATTAAAGGAGCACCAATGTTTCCAATGAATGGAATAGCACAAGGATCCCCCGGAACAGGGGTACCTTGATTGGAACTCACCGGAATGCTAGACATAGTTTCCTACTCAAATGAACAAGAAGTTCTCTAAGGCTAACTAAAAAAAGTAGCACAAAGAGCACACCACTAAAAAAGGTCCTAGGTAAATCAAACTAGGCAAACAAATGCCTTCCGAAGAAGAGTCTAGGATGATGAGGGCCCATAACAGATAAACAAAGGATGAAGAATAGTTACCCGGGGTCCACAATACAATGACTAAGGGTGCAAGAGCTGGAATCACCCAACCGCCCTCCCAAATATTTGCAAGGGATTTCCTCCCACGTCTGTCCTAGGTACAATAGATATACCCTCCGCTGTCACCTGTGTATGAACCTATGGTCAGATACTAAGGATACCACAACACCAAAAACTCCTAGCGGAACAGTAGTTGGTCTAATCAGAAGGCGTGGGTAGGGTAACTGAGCCTGAAACTCAAAAGAGTCCCCATACGTGATCCAATCCTGGTATATGCTTGAAATAGAAAGTAGGAGGAGTATTCCCAACAATCTGATCTCACAATACCTACTGCATAGATCCCAGGAAAGCTTTGAGTGAAATGGATTTACCTGCGATAGTCAAACTATGATTTTTGCGTAATGTGTGATCTTGGGTGGTTTAAGGTGTTTTAAACCCAAGATCCTAACCAAAAATAGTTGGTGTAGTGTAACCTAGAAAGGAAAATGTTGCTAGTACATTTTATTAGGGTTCATTTTAAAGGTTACTTGCTTACTCAAAAAGGTAGTGGGTGTGTGAGAGTGGTTATAATAGAGATAGAGTACTGAAAATAAAATATTTACCGCCAAACAATTCTTTTTCTTTTCAATGCAAGTCTTAAAATTTTGATCTAGAATGCATATGCAAATGCAATTTTTAATCTTTCGAATGCAAAAAAGGTAAACATAAAGTCTAAATGTACAAAATTATACTCAAAACCTAAGAATGCAGCTACTCAAGCAACTAGGTATGCAAAAGAAAACTTGTTCTTTTTTATGCAAAGCACTCTAAAATATTTTAAGCCACTTGCAAGGTTCTCTATTCAAAAAATGAATCAAAATTCTTTATGCTTTCAAAGGTAAGAAACAAAACTGAAACTAACCTACTATCAAAGCAAATCAAAGAAACTTTCAGGTTCTCTTTATGAAACAGTAAAAGCTACCAAATATGACTTTCAAATTCTTATTGATGTAAGCATGCCAAACATTGGGAAAAGAGTACAAAAACTACTTTTAGACCCAAACGAAGCAAATGACCTACAAAGAAGTATGGTTTGGTAAAGTCAGGTCTGCACATAAACAATGCAAACAAGGTCTTGAACAGCAGCCAAAACACTTGAGCTTTCACTACAAAAGAAAACTTAAAAGCATAAGGGAGGATAAAAAACCAATCTAAAAGAGAAATTTCACTCAAATAGATACAAACAAGGTCAAGAAGACTCAAGAGGTTTCAAATCCAGTGGAAATGGGGCAAGCATTTCAGTTAGACTCAAATTAGGGTACAAAACACCAAACGGGTCCACAACCCCCCAACTTGGGTCAACAAGCCCCAAAACTTTCCAAAGAAGCCCAAATTGATCAAAAGAGGTTCAAATCATGAATGTAGGATCAGTACAAGGATGGGATACCACTTACAGTGGTTTAACTCAGACCTAGGGTCATCAGGGACCCCAAACAATGCAGCCACAGCCCCCAGATTTGGGTCCATAGCCCAAAAACTCAAAAAAATCAAACCCATATTTTGAGCGCTACTGTGTATGAGGCATACCAGCGCCCATAGCAGGATGGGCACTATTGTGCAAAGGAAAAGTAGTATATGGGCGCTACTGTGTTGTACAAACAGTAGCATACAGGTGGAAAAAGTTGGAAAAATGGGGTCAAAACTACCACACCTGGGTCCACAAGGGTTTGCAAGAGATGGGAACGGTCTGTAAGAGATAAGGAGGGTAAAACAGAGCCTACTAACTGATCCTAATCAATAAAATGAACAAAGACCATCAAAAAAGACTGAAGAAATGACCTTAGATACCCCTAAGCAGTTAGGTTTTACCCAGCGGAGTCGCCATTCTGTTGTGGGGAAAATGCACCTATAGTTCAGGGGAGAAACTACCAACTTACGGTGATAAAGATAGACTTACAAGCATTCTGCAAGTACAACAAATAAATGAAGAGATTAGGGTTTAGAGTTGTAGGCACCTTATTCAGAAGGTTGATCCTAGCTTTGCCTCCCTCGCTCTTCAATGCTTATCCAATGTCGCATTGCCTAGACCTGCAAAACAACTTGATACCTTTCTCAAACACATTTGACTACATATATAAGACTGATATTCATAATAGAAGAAGACATCGGATTATAAACAAACTGTAATCAAATCTGAGACACATTAATAGGTCATATTTGGAAAGAGAAGAACGTCTGATCTTTATTAATGAATGAAAGCAAGTACATACAGTTATACCTTCTTTCAAGCTTGGCACTTCACAAAACCTAGATTCAAGGTCTCTTGCTTATGTTCTCCAAGGATTCCAGCCTCTAATCAACTGTGCTAAGGTTTACCAAAACTAAAGCACAAGAGAGGGGGATGAGGGTCTCCATTCCTCCAGCATAACTTTTTAATTGGGCTTAGTCCTTTCACATGGCCCTTCTACCCTCCTTATATAGTCAGTGAGGAAGAGGAAAAGAAGTTATAACCGCTCAAGAGGTTTCCCAACCAACTTAACTTACTCGAATTTCGAGATTTTGACCAAAACAGGGCTATACGCTACTCTACAGTAGACAAAGTAGCATACATATGGATTTGAGCGCTACTATTTCAACACTGGAATCACGCTCAGAAGGGTTTGAGCGCTACTATTTCAACAGTGGAGTCGCGCTCATGTTAAAAAATGGCCAAAAACAGGCTTTTCTGCTCATTTTCAGGAGATGGTTTGGTCTGGAAAAATGTTCCTAAGGGTCATATACATCAAATGGGTCAAGAATGAGGTAATTTCAACCATTTTTAGTGTCCCAAATAACTCCTCCATCCACAAATGTCCTGTTGTGTGACTGAACTTGATCTCAAGAAGTGTCGTCATGCGAACAAGGGAAACAAGTGTCGTCATGGACGGAGAGGTGTCATTTCAAGCTATAACAGAAACTGCCACTGATGACTACAATCCCCAAGGTACTAACCGAAACTCTATACTTCATACTCATAGCATAATGAGCTGAAGTCGATGGGAAGAAGTCCGCTCGAAGGGAGGCCTTAATGAATCCTCCATCATCCAACATGAGGAACACTCACAGGTATGAGCTGATGTGGAGTAGGACAAGTAACAATATGAAATGATTTGACACCAGGGTGGCCAAAACATGAAGTCAAGGTAAACTGCAGAATGGCCAACACTGGCTGTATACTTGAACAGTGAGCACGACACAAAGTGACTTAGGAAGTGCTCAACATGAAGGGGAAATGATATAAGCCTGCAATGTAGGAGACATTAATAAACCCTCCATATGGTTGGAAGAATAACCAACCATGGGAGTCAAAACTCGGAGATCAAGTTCACCCTAAGGTCAAAAACTAAAACCCAACTGACATGAAAGACTCAAGTAGGTGCTATGTTCAAGGATATGACTGACTTAATTGCCTTTAAAACTAAAAAATATGTGATATACCCTTCTTATCCCTTATTCTTTTTGGTAAAAGAATGTCCTTCTTGTTGTTTTAATGAGTCCAAGAAAGATAAAAAACTCAATAAGTCCAACCATGTAAAAGTGTTAACGAGCCCATGGGAGGAAGACTTAGGACCTTCTTCATTGTTTATAGAGTTTGAAGAACAAATAGAAGATTACTCTATAGTACTGATCTCTGGATTTTAATATCGAGACGAGATCTGTTCTTGCTCGCCGTTGTTTTCAATTTTAAGGAGTCTGAAAAACTTCAACAATAACTCCATACACCTACTTGTGGATTTTAATATCGAGCCCAAGTAGGTTAATGCTCACCTGTGTTTTCCTATTTATAGAGTCTGAAAAGAAAAAACAATCCTCTATATACCCTCTCGTGGATTTCACATCAAGCCCGAGTAGGTGAGTGCTCGCTTGGTGTTTTCATGTTTCGAGAGCCTGAAAACCCTAAAGAAGGCTCCAAAAGGTCCTTTTTCATATAGTTAGTCTCCTCCCCTAAAAAAGTGTAAAACAATGGAAGAAGAACTCTTCTAGCCACATATGACTAAAGTATTCCTTTTTTGTAAGTAATTTGCAAAGCTCCAGAAAAGGGTTAAACTTATACCTAAGAGAGGATGGACCTTCAATTCCTTTAACGAGCTTTTAGAGAGCAAGTTTGCTCGGCAATCTTGTCATATTTAAATAGTCAAACAAGAGCATGAAAGAACTCTATAAAAATATTTTTCGTAAAGTTTTTAGCGAGCCCGGAAAAGTAAACTCGTGACCTCCTTACTATTTTTAACGAGCTCAAAGGAGATACAGAAGAATACTCATAGCCTCGTTACTGTTTTTAACGAGCTCGAAGTGAAGGTGGAAGAATGCTCGTAGCCTCCTTCCTGTTTTTAACGAGCTGGAAGTGAAGGTGGAAGAATGCTCGTAACCTCCTTACTCTTTTTAACGAGCTCGAAGAAAAGGTGGAAGAATGCTCGTAACCTCCTTACTATTTTTAACGAGCTCGAAGAAAAGGTGGAAGAATGCTCATTGGTAGATCAATGTCCAAATGAACGGCAAACTGCATTATAGACTCTAGGAAAAATTCATTAGAAGGAAGTATATTATCCCAGATGGACACATATCTAAACATTCAGATGGAGTCATCACTTGGTCAATTGTCGGGACCCAATCCCTAGAAGGTAAGCATGAATTCAGAGGCTTCTTCTCACTAGCAATTGGACTCAAGGAACAATATGCCACATAATTTGATTGTGACATGGTAGTGCCTACTAGCGAGGGATATACTTGGTTTATAGTTGGGTAATAAGAGGGATCAACAAATGTAAGTTGATCGATAGTGACAATGCTTTCGTTGTGAGGAAAATGCATCACACGAAAGAGTGTAGACACCACATCCTGCATAGCATATACGTAATCACGCCCTAGGATCATATCAAAGTCCTAGGGTCCTTTAAAAACATAAAATCAACTAAGACTGTTTTTCCACCTAAAGTAACGTGTACTTGAGGGAGGAATCCCAATGGTTCACTAGATCTTTTATCAAAAGTCAACGACCAATTAACAGTTGGAACAAGGTTAGGAAAACCTAAATCTCTCCAAGCATAAGGGGATAAGATACTAACAGAGGCTCCTTCATCTACAATACATCGATGAACCGCATGGTTGCCGATATCAACCTTTATCTGAAAAGGTGTATCAGAAGGAAGGCGAGGCCCAATTAGACTATTCCAATCAAAGGAAATGATCCCAGAGCTTGGTATGGGTTCACTCGACACATATGAAGTGCCCCCAATTTCAGAAACATCCGAACTGGTAATGCAGAAGACTTCAGGGACAGGTGCATCAGTCTCCGAAGGACTGATGGTATCGGTTGAAGATTGCATCGATTCGATCACTTCACTCTCCGAAGAAAGAGTGGGGTTGACCAAAGATTGCATTGGTTCAAGCACTTCATCAACCAAAGGTTGATCAGTCTATTGGGAATCTATAGACAATTCAAGAGTAGAGGATCCTTCATACATGGACCACACTCTCTGCACCTTTGGAATAGTAGGGCATAAGTGAGTAAGGTGATCTCCCTTACAAAGTTTACAAGGGAACTTTGGATTCCGTACTATAAGCTTAGACTCCTTTACAACAACATTACTCTCATCATGCCTAGCATTGGCTAACAGCTTGCCCCCAGCATGACTTGCAGTGGTTGGTTGCTCAGAAGCAGAAGACTTTTGAACTATGGACCACACTCTGCACTTCTGGAAGTACAGGGCACAAATAGGTCAGGTGGTCTCCCTCGCAAAACTTACAAGGGATATTAAGCTTCTATTTATTAGGTTTGTCGACAATGTCAACTTTCTCAGTATGACTTGCAGTGGCTGATTGAGTGTCTCTAGTATGACTCATAGTAAATGGTGACTTGTCATTAATATGACTAGCAGTGATCAAAGATGTGTCCTCAACATGAGCAATAGTGGTTGAAGACATGTTGTTAGTATGATTTGCAGTGAACGAAAATTTGCTCCCAGCATGACCTCCAGAGGCTGGGTAGGTGCCCCCACCATGACCTTCAGAGGCTGGGTGGGTGCCCCCGGCATGACCTTCAGAGGCTGGGTGGGTGGGTTCAGTATGATTTACAGTGACTGAGTGAGTTCTCCCAACATGACCACCAGAGGTTGGGTAGGTTCCCCCATCATGACCTCCAGAGGTTGGTTGCATAAGTTCAGTATGATTTGCAGTGACTGAAAGAGTTCCCCCAACATGACCTCCATAGGTTGGGTGGGTGCCCCCAACATGACTTCCAGAGGCTGGGTGGCTGCCCCATTGCTTTGGAATCTTCTTCCTATTCTTCCTTCATCTACTCCTTTTAGACTACTGGTTACTAATATTACTATTTTCACCACATGAGGTAGAAGGAGGAGGAGAAGTTTCTACTAGCGAAGCAAGCATAGGGTTCTGATGCTCTTGATTTGAGGTTCTTACTTGAGAAGCATCGGGAGCATGCAAGGCGTTCGGAGTGGAAAACAACCAAACTGGTAGCCCTATAGTGAATCCCACAAGATTCAAGGTAGCCATTAAGGGAGTACTAATGTTCCCAATGAATGGAAAAGCACAAGGAGCCCCTTGAACAGGAGTCCCTTGATCGGTGCTCATCGGGGTGCTATCCATAGTTTTCGACTCAATGGGCCAGAAATCTCTAAGGCCAACTAAAAACAAGCAGCACAAAGAGCATACCGCTAAAACAGTTCCTAAGTAATCAAACTAGGAAAACAATTGAAAATACTCTCGGAAGCAAGTCTGGGATGATTAGGTCCCATAACAGACTAAGAGAGTATCGATGGTCAGTTACGTGGCGTCTTCCAGAGATCCACTGGGTGCAAGCATTTGAATCACAAAATCGCCTTCTCGGGATTACTCCCAAAGGGTTACCTTCCTCATCTGTCCGAGGTGAAGTGGGAATAACCACCCACTCTACCTATGTAGATCCCTAAAAGTCTGATACTAAGGCTACCATCAATACGAAATAGCCTGGGGGGACAATCATCAGCCTAGTCGAAATGCATGGGCAGGGTAGCAAAGCCCGAAGTCTGAAAGGACCCCCGTACGCAAGTCAACTCTAGTTTATGGTTGCGAGGAAAGTGAGGGGATATCCTCAACAATTCCATTCTCCCACGGCCTTGTGCTTAACTCTGGTTTGAGTAGAGCATCCCAGGACTATTTGATAGAGATGGATTTACCTAAATGAAATTCGTACTACGATCGTTGAGTAATGAAGCCATTTTCGGATCGTTTAAGGTGATTTAAGTCCAAAACTGTATCCTAAGCTAGTTGATGATGTGTATACCTAAAAAGAAAAATGTTGCTAGTAAATTTTATTAATATTTCTTTTTAAGGGCTACTTGTTACTCAAGGGTTGTAGTGCGGTGTGTGGAATGGTTTGTATGAAAGTAAAGTGCATGTAAATTAATGCTTTCAATTCACAAAAACTTTTTCTCTTTTCTGTTTATATTCTTTCAAAAAATCGAAAACTAGGCAATCCTAAAATCAAACTTCTTTTTGTATTTTTCTTTTAATATTTCAAATCAAACTATGCTACTTCAAAATAACGAAAGACCTTTCTACTAAGCTACTTGAACAATTTTTTGTCTTTTCTAATAATTGTAAGAGAAAGAGAACTTGTACAAAAGCAAGTAAGATCTAAATTTAAAGTGTGCGCAAGACAAACATCTAAATGGCTCAAAAAAAAGGAATCAAAAGACTCGAGGAAGACTCAACTTACCAGGTTTTTGCAAAAGAAAAACTTGAGGCTTGGAAACAAAGTGAAAAAGAAGCAGGGAAAAGAGACACTCATGACGGAAAGGCAGACCTAAACAGGTTGCTCCTAAGCATCAAAACCCTAAGAAAACACTAAGCCAAGCAAAACGTAAGCAAGCGAACTAAGAATGACCTTACTAGCACACAGACTCAAAAGAAAGATAACTAGAAAGATTTGACTCACTTGGACTGGAATGACAAGACAATCAGAAAGTACCTAAACCAAGCAACCTTTTGAAAGCAACCCTAAGGACTCAAACTTGACGTGAAACCCTAATGGAAAGGATAAGACAAAGTGAAAGCGTGCTAAACGTTGCAACAGACAACAAACGTTAAGAACGCAGGTTTGTATGACTGCAACAAGCAACTAGGGTAGAAGTATGCATCTATGTCTAAAGGAGAATAGTGCACGAACTTCAAAAAGGGATAGAAATCAGTAAAGACACTTAAACAAGCACTCAAGCAAGCAAAAACAAACTAAAAGACTCAAGAGAGGTCAACAAGACTCAAAGGAGACATGGAAGTCTCAGGGGTCAGTCAAGGAGGCAAAGCAATAGGATGGAAGTAGAAGCAAACCACTGGAAATCAAACCCTAACAACAGACTGGAAGACATAGGAAAATGCACTACTGTGCAGTGCAGAAACCAGCGCACACTAGAAAAGGTGTACTACTATTTAGTACACAAACCAGCGCTCATCAGGAAAGATTCGCTACTGTAAGTAGGGTAAACCAGTGCACATGTCTCAGAAGGGAAGAAACAGGCTTTGCAACAGTGGACTAAGATGAATCAAGCAGTAAGGAATAGGTGACAAAGACCTACACGACTTCTCAGAGAATCAAAAACTGAAAAAGGGATTGGAAGAAACCCTAAACTAGGTCTCCTAGATCAGAATAACTACTGGTTACTCCCCAGTGGAGTCGCTAGTTTGTTGTTCAAGATTTTAACCTTATGGTGAGGAGAGACACTACCAACTTAGCGGGGTTGATAGGTAAATACATTCATTAGGTTGCATCTAGTTCCTACAAAGGAAAGAGATCAAGATATAGGAAGATGTACCTTTAATCGACAGCTGGTCCTAGATTTCGCTTGGTCTTCTGCTTGATCCTTTGCTATGGTGAACCTGCAACACAAAATATACCTTCCTCAGCATATCTTGACTATATAAATATGATGAATATTGAAAGCAATTAAACATCAACAATAATCAGATACTAAGCCAAATGAATTTGCAATCTAGTAGACATTCGATTTAGGACAGGAAGGGTATTTCGACCTTTTTATTGTCAAAGAAACATGAAATCAATACAATATACTTGACGTGTCAAGATGTTTCTGCAACTGATTCCTGGGCTCCTACTCTTCACAATGAATTGGGACTTTCTTCCAACATAAAAACCCTTAAGGCCTTCTTTCTAGGTCTAGTTCTAACCTCCTCTCATGGATCCTCCTTGTATTTATGTGTCACGTCCCCATTTTGACCCCCCTTTGTAAATGATGTAAATATTGTAACTTAATCATGGTGAGGAGCTCAAGGCCAAGGCCCCACCATTGATTTAGCGTTTATGTATCGGCAATTAAAATAGATGCCTATGGTTCTTGTGCGAGATGGGCACAATGTATATAAGACATCATGTAAATACGAATTTTAATGAAAAATACCCACAACCGGCAATGCAATGCAACAAAAGAGATGGGGCATGGTTCTACAAGGAATAGGGAGGGAAATTATTCAAACCCTTGGGCCAATAGTATTAATCCATGTGTCAATGGGGAAACCCATAAACCACCAACTACCCATTTTGTCTCATGTACCCAATCATTTAATTTTTTCCAAGAAATTGGTTAAGGCAGTTAATGCCTTGGGAATGAAAGAGTATGGGCAAGCCATTTTCGTGCATGGGCAAGCCATCAACTTGGAAAATCGTGTTTTTGCTTGTGGGGCAAGAAACCACCCACGAAATGGTGCCCAAAGCCATGGGGAATGGGCAGTCTTCATTCACTCACGCAGTGGGAGTTAGCTGGGCCTTTTCCATATACGTTTTTCATCAAAACCCTGCATTTTTCCATGCCTGGGAGTCGTTTTTGCCTGGTATAACAGTTGGGAGAGGAAGGCCACGAATTGGGGACTAGGAGGGAGGTCGTTTTTGCCCCGAATGGACCCTGGACGTTTTACAAAAACGGATTTGGCTTCCTGGGTTGTTCCCCAACCTCCCATTTCGTTTTTGTGGGTTCCAACGTTTTTGCTGAGCTAGCTGAAACCCCATCTCATGCATCTACCTGTAAAAACGTTTTATCCTGCCCCATGATTGTGTTCTGCTGTAGTGTGCATCCTCATTTTTGGTTTGAACCTGTGAATTGAAGTTTTGGAGTGGTAGTGGAAAGAAGTAGCTTGATAAACCTAGTGGGGGAGACAACCTCTCAAGAAGATCAAGAGGGCTTTGGTTACTCTTCTATGCATACCCTGAGAGCACTAGATAGGGAAGGTATGGCTTGAGGGACTGTATAGCAGAGAAAAGAATACTTCCTGGTGCTGGGTGTGTAGGTATTGTGGGTGCCAAGCTAGATAGATCTTGCAAAGGTTATCCCTGGCTCTGTGCTGGAGCTCACTAGCTTAGCAATTCTTCCCTCCCATGTCCTAGCAGCCTGATAAACCCAATTGCAGATTGGCTTGGCTCATATTGGTGTATGCTTGGCTATGTGTGAGTCTGTTGTTCCCTGATTCCTTGTAGAGATCATGCCCAGCTCGGGGGTGGCAGTGGTGCTGAGAGATTGAGGAGCACACTGGCCTACGGTTGGGTGGAACGTTGCAGTTGCATAGCCAGTTGTGTGGGATTACTTTCGTATAAGATAAGTATCCTCTTGTGTTAAATTGCAATTACTTATTTGATGAACATCTTAAATGTATGATGGATGTGAAATTCTCAATATTCCGCTGTGATTTTCTTAAAAACCATACACTTCCATCTATCTCTGTTATACTATGTTCATGCTTATGATTAAACGTTTCATAGGGCTAGCCGCCCAGTTCAATATCGCATCTGTTATGCATTTGTATATGTATACATTCTTTTTGATTTGAATGCTTGTTGAATGTGAATGGGGCTGGATGCCCGGTTTAACCGTCACGATCCTCTCCATCTAGCTGGTTGGATGGGAGGGGACGTGACATTATGGGACAAGGTAGGCAGTTGGATTCGAGAGGTGGTTGAATTGGGAGGTTGGGGAAGTTGTAGAACCAACTTCAACTAATCCCAATTCGTAAAATTAATATATCTTTTGATTTCATCTTAAGATGTGCATGAGTTTCTCAAGGCATAGTAGCGCATAGTATGCAACTTCACTGTTTACAACATGCATTTGCAACTTTTCTGAGGTGTGTGCTAGTTTCACTTGAGTAAAGTAGAGCATACTAGCATATGTGTACTGGTTTACTGCCTAGAGAGTAGCGCACATGTCAAAATTTCAGTGAAAACAAGGGTTTTCTCATCTGAAGAGGGTAGTTGTAGTCCATACATCATCTAGGTCAACCTAGCTCTTAAATCCATGTTGTCCTTTTGTGTGAGTGATAGAGCAATGTGATCACGGATAGATAAGTGCATATTTGACCTATAACAACATGTGCTTGAGTTCTCCAACAATGGATGCAAGCGAATCTGCAGGCTTCCTGAACTTGCTCTTCCTACCAAGCATGGTGAGAACAAATCCAAAAATATGAAGATCATTATGGAGCATGTGATTCGAACCAACTGAGGTAGAATCAACTCCATTAATGTGTAGATAGTTCTTTGATATCTCCTTTGAACCAACATATGTGAGATCATAACCAAATGAACTAGGATATGCATAAGACTTGAACCCAAGCGAATGATGGTGTCATCCATCTTCGGTGAAACTCTGAAAACATGTGCCAATGACAAAATAGGAGTCCATAGGAACCATTTGATCAAGGAGGGAGAATGCATTTCCTCCCAAATCTGATTTTACCTACAAAATAATCAGTAGTTCATCATCTTGCACATCAATAGGCTCATGCGAAGTAGAGATTTTGAATGTATTTTCAACTTCTAGAGTAGTAGCTGACATCTTTTGCTCAAAATTTGAATCAGATGATGGATCAAATCCCGAAACCATGTCTTGTATTTCAACTCTATCTTGAAAATAATCATCATGAGAGATGATTGAGGTTGAATCATGAATAAAGAGAGCACTAGAGGCAGTACTACTGGGCTTGATCTCCAAAGGGCTAAGATCATCCTCTTCCTTCTTTCCAAATAATCTGTCCAATCTTGTCCAGTTATCACTTGGATGTTCTGCAGGATCAATGAGGTATTCCATATTGGAATGCAT
This sequence comes from Larix kaempferi, assembly GCA_027924585.1. NCBI lineage: Eukaryota > Viridiplantae > Streptophyta > Pinopsida > Pinales > Pinaceae > Larix > Larix kaempferi. The sequence goes on along the minus strand of BSBM01000986.1, from coordinate 4,784,374 downwards.
AACAGTACATATTGTTGTTGAGGCTCTGTCACAATCATCTAGCCAATCTTCTTCCCCTTCATAGGAAGAAAAATCTCTCTTAACACCAATACACATATTGAAAAGACCATATCTCTTCATATAAGCTATCATCTTTAGTTTCCATTCTTCATAGTTGTATGAAGAGAGAGAAGGAACTACTTTCATATCCATAAAAGCTGTTGTTGAATTTGAATCTAATGTTGCAACTGTAGAAAACTGCTGCAACTGCAGAAAAATTCGAAACTACTGAAATTGCAGAAAACTTTGAATAAACTGAAAAAACAATGGAGATCCATAGTAGCTGGTGAATTTGAATATGTTGAAGATGGATTCGAATGATGGAATAAACATGCAAAACAAATGAAATTGTTGATAGAGATTTGCTGCAAATCAAGAGGACACTGCCTTAGGACAATGAGAACCTATAACTAGATCCTTCACACCTGGCTAGACCTCACTGGATTCCTCTAGTGAATTCAATACAATTGCACCAAGAATTGCCGTGGAAATCTAGAGGCTTCTGGTGCTCAATGAATTGTTGCAACTAATGCAACTACTGCAATGGCTATAATTTCTACTGTTGTAATTTGAATAGATGGATCCAGCTCTGATACCATGTGATAATATGCAAGATGGATCACATAGCTAGAGAAAATATCACTAATCTCACTCAAGAATAATAGAGAAGAAGAAGAATAGATGAATCAATAATCACTCATGAACGCATAAATGGAGAAAATGCAGTATAATCATACATCAGTTGTAAGCTGGCACTGTGAAAAATGAATACAATGATATGGTTTTCAAGTGAATTCGAATAGGCTAAAGATCATTCAAATTCTCCTTAGTGTGTAGCTTGGATAGCATTGGAGACATCATCCAATCAGTGGTAGTAGTCACAAATAGTCAAAAGTCATTCAAATGAGTCCAATTGAGTCTAACTGGACCATGTGAGCACAAATTAGGGGATGGAGACTCCAAGGAGGGCGCATGAGGCTGTTAGTAGGTCAAGTGGGAGTTATAGTAAGTTAAATTGAGCAGTAAATGAAAGAACTGGTCAATCAATGCTCTAACTGACTGTCACTGATGCAAGTGGTGTAGTAGGGTGCATATGTCATCCAGGTGAAGAAAAAAAGGCGCATCAGAAAGGTAGGAGGACTACTGAGGGATGAAGACAGGCCCTATGGGGATGAAAATAGGCTCCAGGTGCTGGGGAGACCACCATACTGATGCCTGGATGCCTGCATGATGACTGGATAGATGCAGAATGAGTGCAGGCATGCAAATATAAACAATAATGGTGATAATATTCCAATAGTTATCAATATGACATAAGAAATTTTCCCACATGGAAGCTTTAGTGTTATTCAGGTCCCCCATCCCAGTCTTTTGTTCTCAATTATCAATATTTTCTCTCCTCTAACATCAACAACATCATCATTAGTCCAATACACATTTACTCATGTTGCTATTGAATCCAACTTCATCCCTTTGTCTAGTAGTTTCAAAGTCGACCCCTTGGTCTCATCTTATTGTAATCAAGTTTGACATAATTTCATGAATATAGGGATGCATATCTCATTTCTATAAACAACCATTTTTTATATGTCGTCTAACATTTTTCCACTTTAAAATCATCACCAACATCTTCCCCATGAGTTTTCCTTTACTCTCAACAATTACTATCTTACTATCACAGTTTGGAATATCAACATGATGGAATGAAACAATGATGTATTTCAGTTATACAAATTCTTTCTAACCTCACACATCATTGGGCATATGTTATTTCCCAAATCTTCCACAAATGCGACATTTTAGTAATTATTGTAGAAGTAAATCATCAACATATACCATGCAACTGGTTAACAACATACTCATCAAATTCAAAATGGGAATCGAACCTTAGAATTGTAAAAGTCCATAATTTTGTACAACCATGCAATTATTCTCAAGGAATGCACATGAATTCATGCGGGTAAAGTCTCGAAACCCACATGATTGTACCAGTGGATGGACCATTAACTTTATACACCACATTCAATGCTTCAGATACATGTCTCGAAGATTCCACAATAGTCATGTTTACCATCGATGTTTCGAATCCACGACATGACTCATCATCATGACAAAATGTCACGTTAGAAGAGATGGTGATCTTAAAGTATTAATATTCAGTATTAATATTTAGTTTTAATGATGTAGGGATAAATGTGTGTCGGCTCGGGAATTAGGTTTAGGGTTGGAGATTTACTAATTAATGCATTTTATTTAGAAATTAAAACTTAATAAAATACTATTAAAAATACAAAGTTAATAAAAGTTATCTAGGTTAAATTGAGTACTATATATATATATATATATATATATATATTGTAAGTAGGGGAATCAACAACTGGGAAGGGGATGGTACTCGTGTGACACGAGGTCCAGGGATCCAATCCCGTCCACTACCACTATACCCCTAGGTGCACCCACACAGCCCGAAAGCATGGGGCATGGGTAAGTTGGGGTGATTTGAACTCGTGACCTCCATTTACAAGATTTCCTTCATATCAAGCAAATCGCTAGTTGAGCTACACCCCTGCGAGCAAATTGAGTACTATATTAATATTAACATTAATATTAATACTAATATTAATATAGTATTAATAGATACTTAATACTATATTAATAATAACCTATCAATATAAATATTTTATCCTAACTTAATAAAGATTTTTAACCTACATAATTTTTATTAACTTTGTATTTTTAATAGTATTTGATTAACTTATGATTTCTAAATAAAATACATTAATTAGTAAATCTCCAACCCTATACCTAATTCCCCATCCGGCACACATTTATCTCTGTATCATTAAAACTGAATATTAATACTTCAAGATCACCAACTCTTCTAACTTGACATACTCTCTTGATGATGAGTCTTGTTGTGGATTCAAAACATCGATGCAGGTAAACATGACTACTATGGAATCTATGAGCAATGTATCTAAATTCAATGGCCACAAAAATCTTGCAACAAACATTCAAGGCTCTCAACCAAATTTTGGCTCCAAGAATTCAAATTGGTCTCTTCACATGCTTGGGAGCATTCAATAGCCCCATACTTGTACCTCAAAGGAGAGAATCATCATTTCTCTCTTCCCCAATAATATCCCCTATGATTGACATCAACAAGTATATCGCATTAGGAGGGTCGTACATTTCAACGATTGTAGTGTTCCAAGTTATGGTTAAATAAATTTATCAATATCACATACGCAAGTTTCCCACCCAAAAACTTCAACATTATTCAGGTCCCCCACTCTAATGGGTAGTTTGCAATTATCAATACTTCCTCTCCCCTAGTATAATCAACATCGTCACCAGTCTAAGACACATTTAATCATGTCAAGATTGAATCCAACTTCATCCCTGTGTCTAGAAATTTCAGAATTAACCCCTCGGTATCCTCTTATTGTAATCAAGTTTGACATCATTTCATGAGCATACATATTCCTATCTGATTTGTATAAACAATCTTTTTTTTGTGTCACTTATCAATTATCAACTTCAACAAACATCGCCAACATCCTCTCCATAGGTAGTCCTTTACTATCAACAAGTATTGTCTTATTATCATAGTTTGGAAGATCAACATGAGGGAAAGAAAAAATGGTGTATTTTAGCTATACGGATTTTTCCCCCCGAGACACGCTTCCTCTATCTGTTGAATCCATCAGACCCTCCAGACCTGTAGTTGTCAGCGCCTCTGCTGTGTTGCACAACCTCCACCTGTGTTGACATCTGTCATGATCCCAACCACCTGCAATAACTGCTCATAACTTCCTTAGCAACCCTGAACGGATACCAAGTACTCTGTTTTACTTTGGCGTGTCCTCCTGACACTGCTACAGTAGTCGGTCTTGTCACTACGTCGACCATATTGTCTGTCGTCATCCTTCGACATACCCATCGGCTTCACTTCGCTCTTAAGGATTCACCAGTCCTCCCCTTCCTCCTCGCTTGGCTCATTCCCAAAACCTGTCAGTGTCGTGGTTCGACAACATGTCGACCTACGATGCCTTCTACTGCAACCCTATCGTCTGTCGACCTTTGACATGTCGACTCTTGACCTTTCGCATCTTCTGTCGATCGCATATCAACTGCTCTTGCTCGACTCATTGACTTCGACAGCCAATATTCTTCCACACCAGTAGTCGTCGGCACTCCCTCTGGTCGACTCCTCTGTTGATCAACTTCGACTGATCTTCCTAGGTCTCGATGCTCCTGCACCAGACTCCCCAGGTGAAAAATAAATCCACTGCTCCATCAGTATCCTGAAATATTCTTCGAAAATCCATGTCTCCTCCTACAACTCATCATCTTTCCATTGCACTAAGTACTCTTTCCTTCGTGAACTACGGGTATGCCCGACTTTGCGTTCCTCTATTACTTCTGTGATGTATTCTTTGTGTCGATTTGGCATCTACACTGTCCAGTCGATGTTCAACATTTCTGCACTTCCGCTACTTGAACCTTCTTCAAACTTGTACAGATTTGAGACATTGAACATTGGTGAAATGCTCAAGTCCTTCGGTAGCTCCGACACATAAGCGTTGTCGAAATATTCTTCAGAATCTTATAGGGTCCAATCTTCTTCAGCTTTAGCTTTGTTGTAGGTACAACAAATCCCATGTTTTCTAGAAAACATGGGAGCCCCAAATTTTTATATGCAAAGAAAATGATTGAATCCCTTGGTCATTTTGGGGTTTTTCATCATGCTTTCATCGCTTTGCTTCAATTTGATTAAGTTAGTGATTTTCCCTTTCAAAATTTCATTAATTTTGTATGTTTTTGTGAATTGCGGAATATCAGGGTTTTCCAAAAAAGGTCAGTACGTTTCCACAATTCCGCAACCCGCAATGCGAATTATGGAAAATTGCTTTTTTTGGTTGTGAAATACTTGCTTTCCGCAATCTGCAACCCGCAATCGCGGATTGCGGGAAAGACTTTTAATTTAGTTGTGCGCTTTGCATTTCCACAACCCGCAATTGCGGATTGCGGATTGCGGAAAGGGTTTGAATAATGAATTCACGTATTGCGTTTCTGCAACCCATAACCCACAATTACGGATAGTGGATTGTAGAAAAATAATCTTTTAATAAGCGTCGTTTGCGATCCTGCAACCTGCAACCCGCAATGCGGGTTGTGGATTGCAAAAACCGTGGTTTGCTGTTTTTTTTCAAAAGTTGTAATCCTGCAACCCGCAATTGCGGATTGCGGATTGCGGAGAGATTGTGTATATGTCCAAAATCAACCTTCTGCACTTGTCCTCCACAACCTGAATGTTTTAATCTTAACCGTTGATTTTCCTCAATCCTGCGGTTGATATTGGATTGTTTTTGTTTTGAATGAACGTTTCGGTTCTCTGTTTTTCTCCACTATTGTTTATTTGCAATTAGATTTTTAAACCACGATTTTCACCTCCGGCCACTTATGAACTGATAATCATGGATTCAACTAATTTGTAATTGACGGAGTGTTAATATTTGACATTAATCATAAGTGAATTATTGCAATCTTATCCTGTCTTAATCCAATCCCCGTTGACGCATCCTGTGCGTTATTTCAACAAAGACGTGATAATTGCAAGTTCTAGACCGTAAGATTTTAATTATGCCAATTCATCACGCTCAGCCATTCCTGGAATATTTATTGTTTTCCTTTGGATATAGACGTCAATGTTGGTAATTTTTTGGTCGTCATATTGCAATTGAAAAGTCGTCTTGGTTAATTTTCACAAGTTTTCTTTCTGACAATTATATTGTGAGCAATATGCAGAGAGATCATAAATCTTTCGTCAGGTTTTTTGAAGAGAAAGAACTTCAGCCTCTCCTATATGAAGAACCTGTGTCGCCACCTTTTGATGCAGGTGTTCTTGATGAAAGCAGTGGTAGTGAAGAAGAACGTGAGATTCAATCCATCTACATACAGCTCCCTTAGAAGAAGAGAATGAAGATTACTGAAAAGCCAGTTGATCGAGACAATACTATTATCCAGGATTTTATAATCAATGAAGTACCTGTCACTCCATTAATCCCTTTGAAGGAGGAACAAGTGGCCGACTTTTCAGTTTTCGACAACATTGTTGATCATCATAAATCTTCTAAGAAATATTTTCCAGCTCCCTTACTATCTATCACAGACAGCTAGTAGTTTGTGGTTAACCTTCACAGTCTGTTATGAGATGTTTTCCTGAAATTATGTGATGAGCATATTTTGAAAATTTTGTGAAACATTGGGTATGAACCACTTTCTACGATGATATGATTAGAATAGTCTCATTTTGTAAATCCTTGTTTTCATGGGAAAACTATCCTTGTAGCAATTTTTGTAATTATTATTTAAAGGGATAGAAGTCTCATGGGGAAGGGGAGAAGATAATCACTAGAGAAGGACTGGAGAAACACTATTTCACTTGTGATATTGTAAATTTTTGCAGACCAATGAATCAAAGTTAGTTTCTTTCGGCCTCGTCTTTGTTTATGTTATCAAATTTATTTGATGATGTCTGATTTCTTCACCTTAATTATAAATCAATACTGTTGATTTTGAAGCCAATCATTAATGCATTGATCTTTGAGTTGGATTTGTCTTAATTCATGGTCTATGTGTAGTTATGTTTTAATTGAATTTATTTGATTAAAATATTTATCTATTTCTGCAAATGATTCACAGAAACTATTAAATCAATAATTCATGTTAATTTTTCAATTGGCATAAGAGCTACATGGTAATCTTGGATATGCTTGATCTTTAAACTATTATCAGTAATTTTCATTGCTTGATCGTATTTTGAAGTAGTAAGTTAATGATCTAGTTTTGCATTTCTTTTAAATTGGTGAAATGACTTATTAGAACTCAAACCAAGTTACCTTGCACACAGTCAATACACTCCCTTCAGATTAGATCTGACTTAGTTTAGATTTCCTTTAAGGTAGAGTTGTCTTAGGTTTAGATCCACTCTAGAATCAAGACACTTTGATATTCCTTCTTAGGAAGACAGATCCTTCTATGATCGAACCCCGTAAGTGCCAACGGAGGCCTTTGTATCTGTGGGATTTAACTACACCAAACAGGATGGGGATAGAACTATCCTTGCGTAGGACCTTTTGAAGCCTTTCAGTCTGGGTTTCCACCCTCTGTTGTTATCTTTAGAACCCATTCCAACACCTACACATCCAAGGCTTCAACAAATGGCGCTAAAAGGAAGGCCGAGTGTAAAGTATGCCTAAACGGAACACCAACAGACCTCCTCCAGCAATAATACCGATTGTCACCCATAGTCATACGTAGGAATCAACCTCTACGAAAAAACCGGTACAAGATCCAACCATCATTCCTGCTACCCCTGTGATAGAGCAGGAAACTAGAAGGGGTGACATTATTTTCGTATCACCCACTAGGAGACCACTTACACTAAAACAAATACTCAAAGGTTCTTCTGATAGTGTTGCTAGGTTACAACGAAGGATCGTTGAAGAGCGTGATAAGGGACTAGCAGCAATTCATCACCAGAACACTGATCCGCAAGCTAATAACTTGAATAATCAAAATTCAAGTTGCCCAAACCCTGAACAACATAATTCACCTCACCACAATCTGCTTCTCGATTTCGATCTTGATATATTGTTCGGTGAAACAAATTAAGACCAACCAAACGTTGCCACGGGTGGGATACCACTAACTCATCCTTCATCTTCATCATCCTCATCTGACGAATCATCTGATAGTGATTCATCATCCAGTTCAGATTCAGAAGACCTACCCATGGAAGAAGGTGGAAACAGACCTTGGCTGGACCAGGATGTTGTGTTCGTTGTTGGTGAACAACACAGACTACCCAAAAATCCTGAGAAGTGGCTCCCCAAGTTCAATCCTGATGACAAATCACTTGCACTTGATCACATCAAAACTTTTATGCAGGACATTAGGCTTAGGAGTTTCATTCACAAAGATTTAGTTTGTAGGTTATTCCCATACACCTTCGAGGGAAAAGCATCCACATGGTACTTTTCCCTACAATCCCGATCCATTCCTTCATGGGATGACTTCGAAAAATTGTTTATCCATAAATTTGGAGATGATAAGACTCCAGAAGACTTGGTTTTAGACTTATCCACGATGAAAATTAGAGGTAAGGAGAGGGTAAAAGATTATAATCAAAGGTTTTCATATTTAAAAAACAGAATCCCTGTTACTCTTCTTCCTACAGAAGAATTGCTAATTGCTTATTATGTTAAGGGTTTACATGTTCCCATTTTTATGTGGGTAAAAAGAGCACGAAAAGATAATTTGCAGGAAGCCTTTGTTGAGTCTATCCAGGTTGAGAAAGACATATATTATCTAAAATATAATCCTGATGTTACATCAGATCAACCTTCAACCTCTAAAAGAAAGCAAGAAACTCCTCCAAAACCCATAGTGCAAAACAAGGACCCATTTGAGATGATTGATATGAATAAGGAGTAAAGGATAGCCCACATAAGAAGCTTCCACTTCAGCACCCACACCAAACAGAGGTAAAGCACCAGCACATATGGACACTTTAATTCCTGAAATAGAATACAATCTAATTGACGACTTAAAAAGAGTAAAAGCTAATATTTCCCTTTTCGAACTTCTGAAAATCCCTGCAATGAGAGATAGTCTACCCAAAAGTATGATTTTCAACAAGCCCAGGGAGACTTAGAACAAAAATTTGGAAATATACTCTAAACCTGGAAATCAGAAACCAGGTAGTAAGAAAACACCTCCTTTCTTGCTTACTTTTGAAGTCTTCAATAGAAATGTCCATAATTGTATGATTGATTCAAGGGATTCATCAAATGTGATGCCTCTATCTATCTGCAAAAAGTTAAATGCCTCTTGGGAACCATGCCCTACGCAAATTTTCCAATTGGACAGATCCAAAGTAAGGGTAGTGGGAGAAGTAAAAAATGTCTTGTTAACAATATCTGTTGACCCCATAATCCACTAGACAGTGGATATTATTGTGGCTGACATTCCATAAATGTATGGCATGTGGTTGAGCAGAGATTGGTCAGAAGAGCTTAAAGGCTACTTTGCTACTGACTGGTCTCACCTATGGATTCCCTACAATGGAAGGCCAAACATAATTAAAATCAGCAAGGAGCCTTATATGAAGAAAATTGCCATAGACTTGAATTATCCCAGTGAGCCTGCTGCATACTTTAGCTCACATGTGGAACATTACACTTTTGATAATTTCTTTGGAGATCTGCCTGCGGATTTGTCACCAGCTGAGAATGTATAGAACTAGTTGCAAATTGTCAATCTCACTTCTGTTCGATTCTCAAGTACTATTGTCCATAATGTATATAATGTGAATACAAATTTTAGGTTAGATTTAAATGCATGCACTCTATTTTTTGATGGCTCCATATCTAAAGATGGATTTGGTGCAGTTTGTGTCCTAATTGATCCAAAAGGGACCAAAACTATGATTTCCTGCATACTCGAGTTTGAATGTACCAATAAACTAGCTGCGTATGAGACCCTAGTCTAGGGACTCAAGAAAGCCATTGACATGGGTGCACAAGTAATCGAATGCTATGGAGATTCTGATATCATAGTAAAATAGGTAAGAAACAAAACACATTGTTTGTCTCCTTGATTGATTAACTATCAAAAATTGGTAAGAGATGTCACTAACTCGTTTTCTACATTTAATATCAAGTTAGTCCCAAGATCACTGAATTTTGATGCAGATTTTCTTGCTAATACTGCATCCAGGTTGATCCCACCAGAAGGCTTGTCCCCTAAACCTTTTTCAATTGAACTTATGTACATGCCTTCTATTCCTAATAATGTGACTAATTGGAAGGTATTTTATGATGATCAACAATTATTAGACTTTCTCACATCCCATGACACTTTTCAAGATGTCGCAATAGATGAGGCTGAGCATGAGAAGTCTTTGTCTAATCCTTCCAACCTTATCCCTAAATCAGTTATCAACCTGGATAAATTTTATGATTTGCAAGATAAGTTCAAGCAAAAGATCAACTGCAAGACCCAGAGTTCATCCCTCAACTATGAGCTAGTCAACCTAGGAACTGAACAGATCCCTTGTTTCATCAATCTAGGGGTTGATTGCTCTACTGAGGAGAAGAGGGAATTTATCAAATGCCGCAAGGAGTTCAAATATTTCTTTGCATGGACATACGATGAACTCAAGACTTTTGATACCAGTATCATGCACAACAGTATACCAATGAAACCAGAAGTAAAACCTTCTCAACAGAAGTTAAGGAAGATGCACCCCAGTTTGGAACCCTCTGTCAAGAAAGAGCTCGAGAAGCTACTAGCAGTAAGAATTATATTCCTGTCAAGCACACACAGTGTATTTCCAACTGGGTACCTGTTCGGAAGAAGAATGGGGAAATCAGACTTTGTGTTGATTTTAGAAACTTAAACGGAGCTTCCGAGAAGGACAACTACCTTGTTCCAACAATGGAGCAGATTCTACAGAAGGTGGCAGGTCTGAAATGTTTTCTCTCCTTTATGGATTCTCAGGGTATAACCAAGTTCTAGTTTCCATGGATGATCAACCAAAAACAACTTTTAGGACCCCTTGGGGAACCTTTGCCTACAAGCGAAATCCTTTTGGCCTAATAAATGCTGGTGCTACATTTTAGAGAGCTATGGATATAGCTTTCAGGGGTTTGTTGCACAATTCCGTCGTTGTATATTTAGATTATGTTACTATTTATTCCAAAAACTTACATGAACATTTTTCTTCTTTGACACAGGTTTTCGAACGCTACAGAAGATATGGAATCTCATTGAACCCGAAAAAATTGATCTTTGTAGTCACCGAAGGTAAGTTGTTGGGTTTTATTGTTTCGAAAGAAGGCATGATTATCGATCCAGAGCGCACAGAAGCCATTTTGAAGATCATCCTACCTGGTTCACGTAATGCCATGCAATCCTTTCTTGGTAAGATTAATTTTGTTCATAGATTTGTTTCGAATTTTGCTCAAATTGTTAAGCCATTACAACAATTGGTTAAGAAAGATGCCCGGTTTAAATGGTCTAAGGAACAAAGAAATTCCTTTGTTGAAATCTGAAGAGCCATTACGGAAGCCCCCATTCTGATGTCTCCATATTTTAGCAAAGATTTTATTATGTACACGTTTGCTACTGACTTCTCTTACGCAACTGTCTTGACGCAAAAACACGATAATGATGTTGAGATCCCTATTTCATTCATGAGCTCCACTTTCAAATGAGGAGAACTCAATTACTCCCAGATTGATAAACAAGCTTACGCGGTCTATAAATTTGTGAAACATTTTAGACCATATTTATTGAAATCTCAGACTAAAATCATAGTTCCTTATGCAGCTATCAAAAATGTACTGGTCCATAAAGAATTAGGGGAAAAGAGAGCCCACTGGATGACAACCTTGCAAGAATAAAATTTGGAGATTAGACCAGCAAAGATTGTGAAAGGCCAAGGCTTGTGTCTGCTAACCGCTCAATCCAATGATCCTATACAACAACAGATTAAGTGGGAACAAGAGAAGAGTACAACAATAGGTTCTGTTAATATTATCAAACTCAAGCATCTGAATGGTATGATGACATTAAATTCTTCCTTACCCATGGGTTTGCTCCTGAAACCCTTGACTTTAAAAAATGCAGAGCTTTAAGGTTGAAAGCTACACCATATCAATTCATAGATGGCGTTTTATTTAGGAAGAATTATGATGGTGTTTTTCTCAGATGTTTAGACAAGGAAGAAACTGATAATATTCTTTTGCAATTTCATGCAGAACCTGCGGGAGGGCATTTATCGGGAGAAACCACTGCACATAAGATCCTCAAGGTAGGATACTACTGGCCTACTTTGTTCAAATATGCATATTCATATGTCAGAAGATGTGAAGCATGCCAGAAGTGTGCTAGGAAAGTAGAGAAACCTGCTTTTCCTTTGCAGCCAGTGACTGTTCAGTTTCCATTTCAGCAATGGGGACTGGATTTTGTTGGACCCATCAACCCTGCTTCCTCCCTGTAGCACAAGTATATCTTGATAGCTACGGACTACTTTACCAGATGGGTAGAGGCAGTCCCCCTCAAACAATGCAATACAAACCAAGTGATATCCTTCCTTGAAATCCAAATAGTCACTAGGTTTGGTGCTGTTGAATTTTTAGTATTTGACAATGCGTCCTATTTTTCCTCCATTGATCTTACATAGTATGCCCTTGAAAAAGGGATAAAGATGAATTTTTCTTCCAATTATTATCCACAAGGGAATGGACTAGCAAAGTTTTTTAACAAGAACTTGATTAATATCTTAAAGAAGACAGTTTCTACTCACCATAAAGATTGACATACCCAGTTATACAATTCTCTTTGGGCAGACCAGGTCACCCCAAAGGAAGCCATAGCAAATTCCCCTTACTATTTAGTTTATGATAAGGAGGCCATCTTGCCATCCAAACTCATGATTCCTTCACTGCAATTGACACAGTCCATACAAGAGGATGATTCTTTCCCACTCCAACACATAATTGATATGTTACTCAAGCTATAAGAAGACAGGGAGAAGTCCAAAAACAAGCTTTATCAACATCAATAGTTGGTTAAGAGGTGGTTTGACAAGAAGTCCTCATCTGACAGGGAGTTTACTGTGGGGGATTAGTGTTGAAGTGGGATAAGCAACACAAGGACAATAATGATTACACTAAGTCCAACGCCTGTGGCTAGGGCCATTCATTGTTACAGAAAAGATTTGTCCTAGTATTGTCCGGTTGTAGAGACTGGAAGGCATCATAGACACCTACCCAGTGAATGTGCAATTGCTTAACAAGTATTTTGTTTGATTGAGTGGATTCACTTATTGTACATAAAGTGTGGTTTGTTTGATTTTTCTGCTTTATGTTCATTTTGATTTCTCTTTTGTACATTGGTTTTATTTTTGAATAATGCCCACACCTTTTGGAAAAGGCTATTGATCAGTATGTCTCAGGATAAATTAAGTCTGAAGTTCTAAGGTAAACAGTGTCAACTTTTATTCCTCTTATCTTGTAGTCGAAAATGTTTTCCATGAAATTAAAACAGTCAGTATTTGCAAAGATTTGATTGATACCTTCCCACCTTAATCAAATATCTTTATGGATGTGTTAATTTATTAATTGAAGTTGAGGAGGCAATTAGTTTTTCTTGCCTTATGTTTCATTAGTGAATGGAAACATATATTCATAGCCTTGTTAGCCTTACCTATTTTGGATCCCATTTTGATCACCTTGAACGTAATTCACCTTAATAATTATAGATTACAAGATGGGGGGTGTTATTACAAGCCATCCCATTATGTTCATAGATGTTTAAGTGGAATGACATCTCCATATCAAGCCACCAAACTTAGGGGATGACTTTCAGCTATTGATGGAAGGTGGAAAATCGTATCACAGGCCGGTCCATTCATGATCTGCAGAACATTGGTGAGTAACACTTTTGTCATATGGTTACCAAGCCATGGTAGTGTCTTGTAAGATATGCACTAATAAATTTTGTTTTCCTTTGTAAGAAACTTTGTTGTATATAAGGATAAGGGGGGTCTTATTACAATCCATCCCTACCATGATCATGGGTCTGATTTGGACTAAAATTACCACTTATGGTCACCAACCCATGGTAATTGCTTTTAGTGTCGAAGCTAAAAGATAGGGAGTCTCCTTACCGAGCTAGCTTGTTCAGTTTCTAGATCAGGTCTGTGAATGGTGTTGCCAATATATGATCACCAAGTTAGAGCAATGGCCTTATATCAACAAATGTCCTGTTTGTATATTTTCATTCTGTTTTGAAAGAAGAAAAAAAGGGAAAATGAAAGGTATATATTGTGAGTAATATGTTTGTACATAAGTAAATAATCAATAATGTCAAGGTGATTCAAGATTTGGTAACCCAGAATGGCTCTAGATTTGTTCTAAGGCTCATAAAAAACTGCCTTCCTATGACTGCATAATGGTAAAAGATTTATGTCTACTTCTAAGACTGCTTTGTCATATGAAGATCATCATTAATTGGTTTTGGAAAGGGACATATCAATCATATAACTAACTTTGTTATTTTGATTGTGTTTTATGAGAACATTTTGTAAATTACAGGTTAAATTATCAAGCTTGCTGACATGTCTTCCTTGTAATTGCAGATTTCATTTTCAGAGATAACTGGTTCTTCCCAGCTAGTCGCCATTTGTTGTAGGTACAACAAATCCCATGTTTTCTAGAAAACATGGGAGACCCAAATTTTTATATGCAGAGAAAATGATTTAATTCCTTGGTCATTTTGGGTTTTTTCATCATTCTTTCATCGCTTTGCTTTGTTTTGATTAAGTTAGTGATTTTCCTGTTCAAAATTTCATTAATTTTGTATGTGTTTGTGAATTGCGGAATATCAGGGTTTTCCAAAAAAGGTCAGTACATTTACGTAATTCCGCAACCCACAATGTGGATTGCGGAAAATTGCTTTTTCGGTTGTGAAATACTTGCTTTCCGCAATCCGCAACCCACAATTGCAGATTACGGGAAAGACTTTTAATTTTAGTTGTGCGCTTTGCATTTCTACATCCTGCAATTGCGGATTGCGGATTGTGGAGAGATTGTGTATATGTCTAGAATAAACCTTCTGCACTTGTCCTCCGCAGCCTGCATGTTTTAATCTTAACCGTTGATTTGCCTCAATCCTACGGTTGATATTGGATTGTTCTTGTTTTGAATGAACATTTTGATTCTCTATTTTTCTCCACTATTTTTTATTTGCAATCAGATTTTTAAACCACGACTTTCACCTACGGCCACTTATGACCTGATAATAATTGATTCAACAAATTTGTAATTGATCGAGTGTTAATATTTGACATTAATCATACGTGAATTATTGCAATCTTATCCTATCTTAATCCAATCCCTGTCGATGCATGTTGTACGTTATTTCATTACAGACGTGATATTTGCAATTTCTAGATTGTAAGATTTTAATTATGCCAATTCATCATGCTCATCCATTCCTGGAATATTTATTGTTTTCCTTTGGATATATATGTCAACATGGGCAATTTTTTGGTTGTCATATTGCAATTGAAAAGTCTTCTTGGTTAATTTTCACAAGTTTTCCTTCTAACAATTATATTGTGAGAAATATGCAGAGAGATCATGAATATTTGGTCAGGTTTTTTGAAGAGAAAGAACTTCATCCTCTCCTATATCAAGAACCTTTGTCGCCACCTTTTGATGCAGTTGTTCCTGATGAAAGCAACGGTAGTGAAGAAGAACTTGAGATTCAATCCATCTGCATACAACTGCCTCAGAAGAAGAGAAGGAATGTCATTGAAAAGCCATCTAATTGAGACAATACTATTATACAGGATTTTATAATCAATGAAGTACCTATCACTCCATTAATCCCTTTGAAGGAGGAACAAGTGGCCGACTTTTCAGTTTTCGACAACATTGTTGATCATCATAAATATTCTAAGAAATATTTTCCAGCTCCCTTACTATCTGTCACAGACAGCTAGTAGTCCGTGGTTAACCTTCATAGTTTGTTACGGGATGTTTCCCTAAAATTATGTGATGAGCATATTTTGAAACTTTTGTGAAACATTCGGTATGAACCACTTTCTAATATGATATGATTAGAATAGTATGATTTTGTAAATCCCTGTTTTCATGGGAAAGCTATCCTTGTAACCATTTTTGTAATTATTATTTAAAGGGATAGAAGTATCATGGGGAAGGGGGGGAGATAATCGCCAGAGAAGGATTGGAGAAATGTTGTTTCACTTGTAAACATGTAATTTTTTGCAAACCAATGAATCAAAGCTAGTTTCTTTCAGCATCTTCTTTGTTTATGTTATCAAATTTCTTTGATGATGTCTGATTTCTTCACCTTAATTATCAATCAATATTGTTGATTTTGCATCCAATCATTAATTCATTGATCTTTGAGTTGCATTTGTTTTAATTCATGGTCTATGTGTAGTTATGTTTTAATTGAATTTATTTGATTAAAATCTTTATCTATTTCTGCAAATGATTCACAAAAACTATTAATCAATAATTCATGTTAATTTTTCAATTAGCATAAGAGAAATAGGGTAATATTGGATATGCTTGATCTTTAAACTATTATCAGTAATTTTCATTGCTTGATCATATTTTGAAGTAGTAAGTTAATGATCTAGTTTTACATTTCTGTTAAATTGGTGAAATGACTTATTAGCACTCAAACCAAGTTACCTTGCACACAGTCAATACACTCCCTTTAGATTAGATATGACTTAGTTTATATTTCCTTTAAGGTAGAATTGTCTTAGATTTAGATCCACTCTAGAATCAGGACACTTTGATCTTCCTTCTTAGGAAGACAAATCCTTCTAGGATCGAACCCCACAAGTGCCAGCGGAGGACTTTGTATCCATGGGAGTTAACTACACCAAACGGGATGGGGATGGAACTGTCCTTGTGTAGGACCTTTTGAAGTCTTTCAGTCTGGGTTTTCACCCTCTGTTATTAGCCTTAGAACCCATTCCAACACCTACACATCTCAGGCTTCAACAAGCTTATTATAGGTTCCTATCGGAAATCTCTCCTTCCACAAATGTGCATAGACTAAGTCTCCTTCACTGAACGACTGTAGCCTCTTCTTCCTGTCGGCTCTCAACTTGTATGTCTTGTTACTCTTTTCTATGTGCTTTCGCACATCTTCATGCACTTCTTTCATATGCTCTGCGAATGATTCTACATCCATGCTTTTCCTTATTTTTGTTGGTAACTCGACCAAATCTACCACTCTGTGTGGACTTTGTCCTTGAACAATCTGGAATGGGCTCAAACCTGTCGACTGATTCACAGAATTGTTGTACGCAAACTCTACTTGCGCCAACACATTTTGCCACTGCTTGGGTCTGTCAGTTGTCAAACATCTCATAAGGTTTCCGAAACTTATGTTCACCACCTTAGTTTGTCCATCTGTCTACGGATGATATGCCGAGCTAAACTGCAACTTCGTGTTCAGTTTCTTCCATAGGGTTCTCCAGAAATGCCCCATAAACTCGGTATCTCTATCTGATGTGATACTCTTCGACAACCCATGAAATATGACTATATCCTTGAAGAATAGAACAACAATGCTTGTGGCATCACTTGTCTTTGGGGAAAATTTTAAGAACCCCCCCTAAATTTCTATGTATAATAAATGGGTGAATCCCCATGATATATAGGAAATTATGAAGGCTATTTTATCAATTTTATATTGTGTATATCTAATTTTTTGGTGAATCTCTCATTGAATTATATAATTTTGTAAATTTTCTGTGAATATTTCACTAAATAATAAAACCTTGTAAAATATTGACAAAGCTTTCACTAAATTATAAAACCTTGTGAAGTCTTGGCAAATCTTTCAGAAATTTTCTTCTTGGAAATTCATGTCCCCCTGCATTCCCATTTATAGGTCTATAAATGAAGTCCCATCCCCCAATGATGATGCCCCAAACACCCACAAAAAAATTATTTCTGCATTGTCGATCACAAGCTTCACAATCCCCATGTTTCTTAGGGAAACTTTGGATCTTAGGTGATAAGATTTAGAACCCTACTAGATGAAAATGGGTCACTATAATACCATATAGTAAATATCAACTGCCCTTCTCGTGTGGACATTAAGCAAGTTGCAAAATGATATTCAACCCATAAAATATGGGCGAATGTAACTTCATCTTTGATTTCCATGATCAATAGAAGGTGAAAGAGCCTTTAGAAACTACCATTTCTAGAAATCAGGGGCGAATGGGTGATGCCTAGTGATTTTAGTGGGCTAAAAAAGGTTTAAATCCATTTTTAGAAGGGCTAAATTGTTTTATCTTGGCTCACCTTTTTAAATTTGATGGGGCTAACCTCCTATTCACTAAAACTAAATAAGTAAAATGTGGGCTAATCATACCTAATGGGTGCTTAATAAAAAATAAGCCCATTAAAAAGTTTAAAACCCCTAAATTTATCCCATGGGATAAGATTAGCCCCTAAAATTTTCCTTGCTTGTCTTCTGACACGGAATATAGTGTGCCATCTTTGAAAATTTGTCAACTACAACAAAGATTGAGTCGCTTCCTTGCTGCGTCTTCGGTAATCCTAGCACAAAACCCGTGCTCAGGTGCTCCCACGGGGTATTTGGTACCAGAAATGGTGTATACAACCCCGTATTCTGGCTTCCTCCTTTTTCCAGCTGGAAAACGCAACAATGTCATACCCACTTACCGACATCTGTCGTCATTCCTGGCCAATAATACTTTTCTTCAACCAATGCCCTGGTCTTGTCGATGCCAAAATGACCTACTAATCCACCTTTGTGCAACTCTCGAATTAGGTTCTCCCTTATGGATCCTCTAGGAATACACAATTGTTGTCCCTTGAACAGCTATCCCTCTTGGATGAAATAATCCAAGTATGGAGTTCTGTTGACACTCCACAGTTCATGGCAAGCCTCCCATGCTTTCACAAAATCCTCGTCGGTTGCATACTACGCTTTCACCGAGTCTATTCCTGTTGCTTGAACTACCATCGTGTTCAGCAATGCAACTCTTCGACTCAGGGCATCGACAACCTTATTCGACATGATCGACTGATGTCGCAACATGAAGTGTATCCTTGCAGGAACTCGATCCATTTCATGTGCCGCTGATTCAACTTGGACTAACTATTCAAATACCTCAATGCTTGGTGATCTATGTACAACACAAATTCCTTGGGCAACAAATAATGCCTCCACTTCTTCAATTCTTGGACAATAGCATAGAACTCTTGGTCATAGACCGAATATTTCTGCTTCGCACCATCCAAATTCCCACTGAAGAATGCAATTGGTCGGCCCTCCTGGCTCAACACGGCTCCAATTTCCATCCCACTCGCGTCGCAATTGACTTCGAAAACTTTGTCGAAATCTGGGAGTGCTAACACTGGGCTCTCAGTGATCTTTTCCTTCAACTTTTCGAAAGCTCTCTAGGCAGCTTCCATCCACTTAAACTCCCCTTTTCTCATGCACTCTCTCAATGGTGCACACATACGACTGAATCCCCAGATGAAATTCATGACTGGAAAATCCATGGAAACTCCTTACGCCAGTTGCACTTGTCGGTTCCGACCAATCCAATATTTCCTTCACCTTTTCTGGGTCCATCACCAACCCTTAACCCGAGATTACAAATCCAAAATACACTAGTTCTTCCTTCATGAAGAAACATTTTTGCAGGTTCACCATCAGCTTCTCTTCCTGCAATTTCTGCAATACATGTTGACTATGCTCCAAGTGCTCTGTATTGGTTCGACTAAAAATCAGAATGTTGTCTAGGTAGACTACGACAAAATTTCCCAAGAATGGATTCAGTACCTCATTCATCAATCGCATGAATTTACTGGGTGAATTATTCAATCCGAATGGCATGACTAACCACTCATATAGCCCCTCCTTCATCTTGAATGTTGTCTTCCATTCATCTCCTTCTCTAACCTGAATTTGGTGATAACCGCTCTTCAGGTCGATCTTGGTGAAGTACTTCACTCAACTCAAGCAATCCATCAAGTCATCCATTCTTGGAAATGGGAACCTATACTTGATCGTGATCTTGTTGATGGCTTTGGAGTCTATACACATCCTCCATTCTCCACCCTTCTTCGGCGCTAATACCGCTGGTACTGCGCAAGGGCTCATACTTTCTCTGATCAATCCCCTGTCCAACAAATCTTGGACCTATCTATTGAGTTCTTGAACCTCTTCCAGAGTCATTCTATGTGGTTCCTTGTTTGGAAAACTCGATCCTGGAATCAGGTCGATTTGATGGGATATGCTTCTCGTCGGCGGTAATCCTGTCAGCACTTCATCGACTACTATGCTCCTGAACTCGTCAAGCATATTTTTGACTTTGACCGGAATCCTCTCCATTGTCGACCTCTCGACACATGGTCCTTTCAGAATGATGGAGAAACATCCCGACTGCTTTTCCTCCTCTGCAAGGAACTCTTTCGCTAAACACATCAGCACTCGCTTCTCCCAACAGTTTCTTTCTCCCTGCCTATAGTCGGCTTGCTCCTCCTGCTTCGGATTCAGATTCCTATGCACGCCATCCTTCCACACTGTGACTATGTTGGCTCGACTATCATAGATCATCTTCCAATCATATTTCCATGGTATTCCTAAAAACAAATGACATGCGTCCATCGGGATTACATTGCACAGTACACTATCCTCAAGCTTCCCGACCTTGAATTTTATCAGGCACTGTCTGGTCACCTTGACATGATGTCCTTTCTGCAACCAAGAGATATTGTATGGGTGTGGGTGTTCCCGACACTTCAAACCCTCTTTTTCGATGACCGCCGTCCACACAAGATTCCTTGTACTGCCACCATCAACTATGGTCTTGCAACACCATTCGTCGATCCGCACTCTAGTTCGAAAGATAGCCTTTCGCTATGGTGGCTCTTTCTCTTCATGTCGGTCGTCCAAAACCAACGTTTTCCTATCTGTCATGGAGCGACTCTACCTTTTCCCACTTTCATTGTTGTCGGATGTCGACTCCGCCCTCTCGTCGACGTGCTCATCTCTTGGACGTCTGGGTTTCGACTCCTCTACAGCATGTAGGTTCTCTGGGAATTCATATTCCTTATGTCTGACTCCTCGACACTTGTAACAGACTATAGCTGGTCTGTCAGCTTATTTTCTATTGGATGGACCACTTCAACCATACGCACCTCGACCGCGGTTCTCACGACCATCGCGTCGGTTATCTTGCGCCTTCTCCCTAGTCGATGTCCCTTCTGTTCGTCGGTTTTCTTCAACAGATTATCTCCTGTATCTACTACTTTGACCTTTCGCGTAAACAGTCTTCACACCCCGACCAGTCATCCTACCTCTGGTCGGTGCGGATTTCCTCGACTGTTTCTCTTTTTCCTTCAGAGCTAGTTGATAGGCGTCACCAACTGCTCTGAATCTTAACATGCTCAACTCGTCCTGTATCGCATACTTCAAGCCGTTCACGTATCTAGCGACAGTTTCTTATCCTTCATCGGTTTATCTTGACCTTATCAATAGTCTGTAGAACTCTTCCGTGTACTCCTTTATGGTCATCTCTTTTTGTCAAAAGTTCTGTAACTTTCGGAGCAAGGAAATCACATAATCACCCGGCAAGAACTTCCCCTTCAGCTTGGCGACCATCCTATTAATCATGTGTGTCGACCTTTGACATGTCGACTCTCGACCTTTCGCATATTATGTCGATCACATATCGTTTGCTCCTACTCGACTCATTGACTTCGATAACCAATCTTCTTGCGCACCAGTGGTCATCGACACTCCCCCTGGTCGACTCCTCTGTCGATCAACTTCGACTGATCTTCCTAGGTCTCGATGCTCCTGCATCATAATATATCCTTACATCTTGTTCCACATGTCTTCTTTTGTGTTATTTGAATGGAAAAATTTCTAGGGAGTTCCTAGACTCTTCAGATGAGTAGGATTTTCTATATGCATAAGGTGGTGCATAGTAATTTTTATGACTCTTAGTAGCACTCCTAGATACGGTATTTTTTAGGGGTGAAATTTTTCCAATTAGCTATTTTTTTACCTTTTTGATGAAGGAGCATCCTTCTCTCCATCCAAGTCCAATGTTTGGTCAGACCTTAGGGTCTTGACATTTTCCTAAGTGGAGGTATTTGATGAAATATTGTAAATAATACCATGTTTTAAGTGTGATTATAGATAGATGATGGTTCATTAGTTTAGTTAATTCATTGAGTGAGTCATGTAACAAAATCCACATCTAATGGCAACATTCGATGAATATCAAAGGATTTCATGATCAATTCATAGAGATAGGATTGATATTTTTCTAATATTATATTACAGTTGATGAGATGTAGGGGTGTGTTGAGTGTAACGTGGATCTAAACCATAATTGGTTTCAGAATCCTGCTGTATATATTGTGTAATCCTATGAGGCATAGAGGGTGTCCAAACAATGTAAATCTGGCCAAGAGAGCTGATCATGTTTGTATCAGGCCTAAGAGGATCAAAACACAGGTTCTGATGCAATGTGAATGTACAGGTGTCTCATGATTGAATGAAGAAAGATAGTTATGCATATCTTTGTATGAATGGATGAATTCATGTCTGAATTATGATAAGAGGATAGTTCTCTATATGCCTGAAATGTGATAAGGAAGCAATTGTCTGTGTGTTACTTGTGAAATATTAATAGTCTGAATATCTATTAAATATTGGATTATTCCGTGTGTATGCAGTAGCCTGTAAATTGGGGTTTTATATAATTGAATGTCGCAGAGATGTATAATTGATCTGTGTGTGTGAATGCCTAAGTGAATGTTGTAATTCACATTGTGAACCCTTGAGTCATCGATCACTGGAAGGATCTATGCCCTACATATATGAATCTGTAGAGGAGAAATTATGGAGATGATGATGAGATCTAGTGAAAGAGATCAAGTCCGGTGAAGGCCGATTGAGGTTCATTGATCGATTCTCTGATCAATCAACACATAGTCACAACAATTGAGTTTGACAGAGGTTGAACGATCTAGATCAAAGCAAGGAGATCGACAACCCATGAACCATTTCGCTAAGTGAACTTGCGTGGGAGATAGACCTCTGAAATCCCAAATTGAGTGTTCCGCATTTGATCGTAGAACAACGGACGAGAGAATCCGCGAAGTGATCAATAGCTCATAAAGGATTTTGCCGGAGAAAGAGATCGGGGGTTAATGGAAAATACAGACGCAAAATATCCATCAAATGTACCCTAAGGCATCTCATCCGACGTATTGCAGAAGGTTCATTGCAGAAGATTAATTGCAGGAAGAAGTTGTGGAAGGGTGACTGCAAAAGGAGACTGCAGAAGGAGATTGTAGAAGGCAATTGCGGAAGGTAATTATGGAAGGAATTTGTGGGAAGGAAAAAGAGGAAGGTGAGACCTGAAAAGTTTATGAAATCCATCTCACCGCCAATTTTAAGTCCTCCCTTCAATGACCTCTGTGGAAGAAAGACTTAGCTTTTTTTCTAATTTTGGAGGTTCTACTAAATTTGGAACCCAACTAATCCTGGGAAAGCGGGTTGGATTGGTTTTGTTGATCCCTCCTGTAATTTTATATTAACAAGTATGTACAACATTTACAATATCCATGGTCTCCTGCACCATATAAGTCTGGCATCTTGCCTTTGTTTCATTACATACACATTCACTGGATTGAAAAACAAGGTGTTACACACTATTTAATGACACCTTGAAAACAATATAAAAATGCATCTCTTTATTTTCACATGAATCTAAATAAACCTACAACTATAAATAGTGCAAAAGAAAATGCAACTGCAAGGCATCACTATAGTGCACCTAAAACATGAAATAAAATATTTTATTTTATTTTATTTGATTGTTTCAATGAATATGAGAGAAATTGAATGACAGGAGGGTGAAAAAGATTTCAAGGAGGGTGGAAAGTATTATTCGTATTGTAAAATATATGCACAACAATAGAAGTTTGGGACCTAGTATATCCAGAAACATATGCAAATGAGTTGTGCACATGATAACAAGAAGTCTAAGAGTAAAAATAACACCCCTTATGAGATACTAAAACAAGTCATATATCAAATAGAGAAGGAGGCATCAAGAATACTTATTATGTACAAATGGAAAATGGCATCCATGGACATCGACAAGATTCCACTAAAATTAACTAAGATGGGATGAAAAGGAGGAAGACAAAATTGGAACTAACATTGCATAAAATAGTTTGAATGATGGGATATAAAAGAAAGAGGGTGCCCAATGGATAACAATGGAGTTGAAAATTCATCTAAAAGAATTCTATGGGAAGGTAAAATGGAGAATAAAGAGAGAAAATAAAACAATAATACTACATGTCAACTTCAACATATAGGATGAGATCAAAGTGCAAAAGTAGTTGAAGCTTGGCATTCCATGGCGGGAATATAGGTATTTTAGCATAAATAAGAATTAACTCACACATTGTTAACAATCAAATCAACACCCCTAATCATGGGACATCAGTGACATATGTTGACCATGTACCCGCACCAGGAAGTCATGACACAAGTTCATTCAGAGACGAATCCTCTCTGAGAAATGCATTAATTGTGCTTAAAACATTCCGCAACATATGTTTACCATGTACCCGCACCAAGAAGTCATGACACAAGTTCATTCAGAGACGAATCCTCTCGGATAAATGCATTCATTCAGAGACGAATCCTCTCTGATAAATGCATTAATTGTGCTTAAAACATTCTACGACATATGTTTACCATGTACCCACACTAGGAAGTCATGACACAAGTTCATTCAAAGACGAATCCTCTCTGAGAAATGCATTAAAATGCATTAATTGTGCTTAAAACATTCTAAGTGGAGCAAAAAGCCTAAAAACTATTGAAAAGTGGGTTTTCAGTTGAAAATAATAAAAAATAAAGAAAATAAACAATCCCACATGGAGAAGAAAGGCTTAAGGCTCATTTCCTAATGCTATATAAGAAAGGCATGGGAGGCATGGTAAGGGGAGATCAAAAAAGAAAAGGCATGCTGAGGAGATTCTGAAAGAAGGAGAAGAGCTCAAATTATTCAAAACAAGGGTGAAGAAAGGGAAGCTCATGGCAATGGAGGAGGGATTCACACCAAGATCATTGGTAAGGATGTACTTCTTCCTTTTTTTAATATGAAGTAATTCAAGTTTCTACCATTTAAGTGTTGAGTGTATGCTTATCTTGCATAATTCTAATTCTAAAATGTTCTTAGATCTCAATGATGTCGAATGAAAAGATGGAGACAACCCAAGTTATCACAAGAATAAAAATAATATCAAATACATACAATTAAGGAAGTAAAAACTAAGCATGCAACATACTCATGAAATATGAAGATGTTTAATTTACATGTTAGACACTCGAAATAAACAAGTTAAGATGATTTAGTGAAAGGATTGAATGAGAAAAAGATGTAAAGAAGAAGCAAATGATTGAGAGTATCTACTCAATATATTAGCTAACCTTTGATGTAATGGAATAAACCAAAGCCATAATTTAAATCCTACCACTACATCACTATCTCTAAATATCATAACTTTTTACTTTAATATCTTGGAAATTACTACACATAACTTATTGTCGCATATAATCATTCAATCTTGAAAATATTTTAATAAAATCAATTTATTTATCTATCTACTTACCCAACCTTATCAAAACAAATTTGTCATATAACATGAAAATGTTTGATTTATAAGCATAAACATACAAACGTGTCACATATAGACTGTTTTTCTCAAACATGTCGCCTTTACTTAAAGTAATACATGACTTAAACATGTCACCTTTAATTAAAATTGACCAACAATAAATCTTTGATTGTGGTTATATCACATCCAATAAGTGTGAAGTATAAAAAACATTCATGGGATTTACGAAATTTTTCAAAACGAATTTTATTTTATTGTCCTCATTCCGTGTTGGCTACACCATTTAAGTGATGGTGGAAGTGGAATACGGAATAAAAGATGAGACAGATGCAACTATCACCAACCACTTTTCTTCCCATTTTTCAATTATTTTAGATTCTTGGATTTGGCTTTAGTTTTCACTCTCATTCTAACTTCAGCTTCAGAATTTTAATGTACAACATTATCTAACCTACCAACATAGTAACTTTGAAAAGTGAGTCTTCGTATTTACCTTGTCTCCCTTTAGGTATTAGTGATATAGATTCCAGCAAAATTCAATCGTTGCCGAGAGTTGGTACAACTAATTTCCAAATTCATTGTTTCAATTTCCTAAGCTCCTTGTGTGTTATATTTTCACGAAAGTCTATAGTAAGTGCATGGATTGAAATAATTTTACATAGAATATTAAACCTTTAAGGTTACAAGTTACGGTGGATTTTATTGAATGGTATGTGAAGTGCATTCAATGATTGTAACCGAAGTTAAGTCATGAAGGAACAAATACAAATGGTAGAATCATATTGTTCTTCTTGCTCTTTTAAGGATGAGGATGAGCTGAAGAAGAGTTAAAAGAGATGTCAATAATGATTTTATAAAGACCCACAAATTTATATGATGGATCAAATGATTTTAAAATTGATGGTTTTAGGAAAGTAGTTTGAAAGGTTCCTTATATTTTATTTTTATCTTGTTTGATGTGAATAGTACTTCTTTGTGGTAATGGTGGCATCAAATATTTTGAGGTAAATTTTACATATAATAAGGTTTTTGTTATAAACATTTTATATCATTTAATATTAAATTAAGTGTAAATATTAAATAAATATATATTTTAGTCATTAAAAATTATTTATAATGAATGCTTTTTAATAATCATGTTAAATCACATTCAACAAGAATGAAGTATAAAAAATGAATGCTTTGTAATAGCTATGTTCAATCACATCTAACAAGAATGAAGTATAGTCATGTCCAATTACATTTAAGAAGAATGAAGTAGACAAGATTAAGGCTTTCTAATAATAATGTCAAATCATATCTAACAACAATGAAGTATAAAAGGCATTAATGAGATTGAGAAAACTTTGCAAAATAAATTTTATTATTATATTTATGTGTTGGATACATGGTCTAACTTAGTAGGTAATTAATGCATATGTCACCACACCAACCACTTCTTTTTACATTATTAGTATTTATATATTGTTCAAACAATTACACACTAAACTTAATTCTATATGTATATGTATATATATATAGACACACACAATTGCTTAAAATTAATATTTACAAAATATTTCTAGTTATAAATGATTAATAACATTTTTTTATAATAAAAATTATTTTTACATTAATATGATATTTATTTTATCAAACTTATTATTTATATATTTTATATAATTAGAAAATATTATCCATGTAATTTGATTTTGCATTACTACACCACATTGCAATTCATTACTATGATTTTCCTATGCATTATTTCAGAATAATACGTGATTTCTTTCCATAATAAAATGTAGTGTCCCTTGTTAGGAATTTTATTAAAATTGCAATTTTTCACTTTTTTCCTTGCTTCGACCTTTGACTAGTTTCGATCTCTAGGTCCCAAATTTGCCCCAAATGATCCCAAATCTTCTGAGAAGGTATATGAATAATATTAGAACATAAATATGTGTTTCAGGGATGCCTTTGTACCTTTAAAACACTTCTGCAAATACTCTTTCAATTCTGGTCAATGTAGGTAACTTTACTAGTGATTTCCCTTTGACTAGTATTGGTCTCTAGGTCTCAAATTGACTCCAAATGCCTTCAAATCTTCAAGGAAGGTGTATGAATGATATTAGGGATTGAATATGATGTTAAGGGATAACATATGGCCACCAAAAGACCTCTGCAAACTCTCTTAAGATTCTGGACCAAGTATGCAATTTTACTAGTAATTTGGGGTTCAAATCCCCCTAAGGTAAGTACTGAAAATGGCTTCCCAAATGCCTCCAAACCCACTCAAATTTATGAACAGAGGTATGTAATGTGTTAATTATGTTATTAAGGTCTCATATGAACCATTAATGGTTTATTAAAACTGTTCTCACCCTCTCCCATTCAACTGCAAAAATCACCAATTCGACCCTTGGGGAAATGACACTATTTCTTCTCCCAATGCAATTAAACTGAGTAAAAATACTTCAAATGCTCAAGTACAGTACATGAAACTTGTAAAATACATCCATGGCAGTCCATTAATCACAAATGCATCATAGAATCATCCATTCATTCGAAATCATCATCAATACATTGGTTCACAACAAGGTAGTGGGGAAATGGCATTGTTCTTCCATCAAAAATGAGATTTATACATTTCTACTTGGAATTTCGACCTGAAACTTTCTGGAGATGAAGAACATAGTATTTACTTCATATTACAAAAGAAATGGGGCATTAGAAGCTCCCCCAAAGAGTACAATAGCTCACCAAAAACGCCCTCCCTCAAGGATCAAGAATATGCCATCAAAACTGGAAATGGTTGAAGGAGCGAGCTGCAATCGAAGAAACCATGAGTTGCCCTGTAGCTTACACCTGCAAATAAAGACTCCATTAAAGCTCCAAATGAAAGGTCTGAATGGCCTTTCCAATTGCCAACTTGGATGGGAATCTTTCACCCTCGAAATTGGCTAAGGCAAGAAACTAGTCATCCACTAGCTCTTCCTCTTCACAAATGCAATTGCAAATTCTACAAATGATCAAAAGCTGGTTTCATTCTTTGTTATTGACATTTATAAACTTCTAATGTCCTCCATGGGTCGAATTCCTTCCAAGAGACTCATGCCAACTCAAGTTGGGAAGAGATTCCAAAGAACGCCACTTGTACAACAATTCCTAGTCTCCCACTTCCACCAAATCACATGTGGAAGCATCTTAGCTGCCCTAACACCCTTGAGCGCCCTCTTGGAGTCTATTTTTAGCCCTGACATGTCATATATGTCATATGTCAGCCTTCAGGTCTGATTTGTGTCATAGGTGTCATAGCATCTTCATCATTGTTGTCATAGAGCTAGGGAATCTAGCCCAAGTGTCTCACTAGCTCCAAATTGCCTCTTCCTCTTCCATGGGAGTTACTCTTCCTCTATATTTCGACCTTGGATGAGTCATGCAATGAATAATACCTTTTGGACTCCCCCAAGTATGTTACCATTCACCTTGAATTCGAATTGGTGAGAGAATGATGCCAAGTGTAGTGGGGAAATCTAGCCATATGTGGGTCCCACTTCCTCCATGTGTCTTCATGATGAAATGCCACTTTGATTTTCACTTGTATATATTTATTTGTCTCCTTTATTAAATATTTATGCCATTCTAATGTTCAAACATCATTTATTATCCCCATTATTCCAAATCCCAAAGCTTCCACCCCAAACCTAGGAAACTAGTAATTTTCCTCCTTGGCAATTATTTGACCTTTAGCATCAATTTGACAAACTCTAATGAATAGGGCCAATGTGATTAGGCCATTTTGACCCAATACCAAATTTGGGACATGACATAAAATCTACACCAATAAGCATTGATAAGCATGTAAATACTAACGCTAAAAACATGCTAGGATTATTTAAACTCCCACAAACTTTAGTAAATGCACTATTTTAAAATATATCATTTAATGTTTAAAAAAATGTTATTTATATGAGAAAATATTATAATCTTTATGTAAAGAAACAGAAACAAAAGAAAATTATAATGTTGCCCTTCCTATAGCTTTCTCAAAAAGTTGATTATGGAAGTTTAACACTAAGTTAAAAAGAATTTATGAGAAAGTACATTAATGCATTATCCTATTGTTTTAGTTGGTTAGTTATATCAATAATATGAACCGATTCTATAATTTGCAAGCCAAAATAGTCAGTGACCAATACTTTCTTATTAGTTCTTATCTTAGCCTAAAATAATCATTTACCAATACTTTGTTGTTAGTTCTTAGCTTAGTCTAGGACGAGAATCAAGAAGCTTGAGTGCATTTCAACACACTTCGTAATTTCATATAAGGATAATCTTATTACTGCATAATTTATACTCCTACATTCAAGCTTGATTTCTAACACATTGACGGGAAAGGTGCCTTTAAAATGCACTCTCACTATTATAGCTCAACCTTTCTTTCCACATAGCTTAGTAATTTTTTATTAAGAAAATAATTGAATACATATACATGTTTGGTAGAGCTAAATTTTCCAATTAACAAGAACGTAGGAAGTTTATTCCATCGAAATGTGGAAAGCCGTGTCTGAGCCAAATCCTATTTTGTGAATGGCACAGTTACAGATGTGAGAGATGTAAGTTATCTACATTAAAGTGTGTAGAAAACTTACGGGTCGAACTTCAAGGGTGTTTACATGTAGTGGGATGTACTTGTCAAGCATGAAACCACCCAACGTGCCTTCTTCATACATGACAAATATAGCTCTTTTTAATTCGATGGCTAGGTGGAGTTTTAAGAGTTATGTTGTTGAATTCACATAGGTGGCCATGAAGAACCAAAATTTCCTTATCCATTCAGCATAATTTTTGTTACCATTTCTCTCGGAGAGACTTAACATTTTTTGTCTCGAATGAAAAAAAACATTTTGACATAGTGAATAAAGGGATTGAATCTGAGGTTGTCATCCATATACATATCTGAGGAAGGAGATAGAGATGCATAATTGTAATGTTTTGTGATAATCTACAGTAGGATTTAGCAATTAAAACAAACCTCATAAACAAACTCACTTAAGAAGTACAGAGAAGAAGAGATAAATGTAGTCAATAATCACTCATGAACATAGAAAATGGAGAATAGCAGTATAATCATACATCAGCTGTGAGCTGGCACTGTGAAAACTGAATACAATACAA
Source organism: Larix kaempferi (assembly GCA_027924585.1). Taxonomy (NCBI): domain Eukaryota; kingdom Viridiplantae; phylum Streptophyta; class Pinopsida; order Pinales; family Pinaceae; genus Larix; species Larix kaempferi. Next base: position 4,753,853 of record BSBM01000986.1, on the reverse strand, counting down.
TAATTATCAATAGAATTTGAATTAACCAAGAGGTCATTCGAATCATCCTCAAAGTGTGGCTTGGATAACATTGGAGACATCATCCAATCAATAGTATCAGTCATAAATGGTCAAAGTTCAGTTAAATGAGTCTAACTGAGTCTAGCAGAACCATCTAGGCATGAATCAGGGGATGGAGACTCCAAGGAGGGCGCATGAGGCTGTCAGAAGGTCAAGTGGCACTCCAGAACTAGCTAACTAGGATTTACAGGCAATTAGGATGAGCAATTAGTGGAAGAACTGCTCAATCAATGCTATAACTATCTGTCAGACACCTGGTACGTGAGATAAGGTGCTCTAACTGAATGATAACTCCTAGTAGGTGAGAAAAGGCAGACATGTCATGTAGGAGAGTCAAATAGGGCGCATTAGGTAGGTAGGAGGGCTATTGGGGGCTGAAGACAGGCTCTAGGGAGCTGAAATTAGGATTTAGGCACTGGGAGGACCACCAAAATGATGATTGGATGCATGCAATTGCATGCATGATGACTAGTTGCATGCAAAATGCATGCATGCATGCAAAACTGAAAAATGATGGAGAGAATATTCCAACACCCTCCCTCAAGCTATACTATGAAGTAGTACCGAAGAACTAAATAGTAGGGCTCTGGTAACTGAGACCAAAGGTCACCCCATACAACAATCTAATAAAATGAATGAGGAAAGAGGGAAATCCCAGAGGTAAGAAAGCCCTCCCTCAAAATAGACTGAAGGATGCTAATGTAGCATGTCATCACTCACCCCAGAAGAAGGCAAGTGTCCTTCTTTTCCGAAGAAGGATCGATCGATCTGAAATGGATCAGTAATGTGAGAAGGATGAAACCTTCCATTCTGAAAATCTAATATGGTTCTTCATCGATCAGTTGGATCACCAACCAAATCACCGGCAGATCGGAGAGTAGTGGCTGCCCATCGAGGAAGAGGAGGATCATCATGTGAGAGATCATCAGGTTCTTGTGGATCTGGATCTCCCATTCGTTCATCTTCATCACCAGTTGCTAGACCTTCAGGTTCTTGTGAATCTGGGTTTAGTGTTTTCTCTTCATCATCTCCATCTTCAAATTTTGAATCTGAAATCTCATGTAATGATGCTTTGCTCTCTTGATCATCAATCAAAGGAGGTATCTTCCTCTTGGGAAGAAGTGGATCATGCTTCAAAAAAATAATATGAAGATCATTATGGAGTATGTGATTCAAACCAACTAAGGTAGAATCAAAACTATGAATGTGTAGACAGTTCTTTGATATCTACTTTGAACCAACATAGGTGAGATCATAACCAAATGAACTATGACATGATGATGGCATCTTGGACTTCAAATCCAATCCAAGAATTGGAAGATGGTTTCACATGATCTCCTTTGAATCAACAAGGGTGAGATGAAAACCAAAATAAATAAATAAATTGCATCAGTCATGAACCCAAGCGAATGATAGAGTCTTCCATCTTCGGTGAAACTCTGAAAACATGTGCCAATGACCAATTGGGAGTCCAAAGAAGGCATTTGATGAGGGACGACTAATGCATTGCCTCCCAAATCTGATTTTACCTCCAAAATACTCAGTAGGTCATCATCTTGCACATCAATAGGTTCATCAACTCCATGAAAGTGTATGTAGTTCCTTGATATCTCCTTTGAACCAGCAGAGGTGAGATCAAAATCAAATGAACCATGACATAATGGTGATGGCTTGAAATTCAAATCAGATCCAAGAATTTGAGGATGGTTTCTTATGATCTCCTTTGAACCAACAGGGGTGAGATCAAAACCAAAATCACAAGGATATGCATGAGACTTGAACCCAAGCGAATGATAGAGTCTTCCATCTTCAGTGAAACTTTGAAAACATGTGCCAATGACCAAATAGGAGTCCACAGGAAGATTTTGATCAAGGAGGGAGAATGCATTGCCTCCCAAATCTGATTTTACTTCCAAAATTCTTAGTAGGTCATCATCTTGCACATCAACAGGCTCATGGGAAGTAGAGATTGTGAAAGTCTCTTCAACTTCTAGAGTAGTAACTGGCATCTTTTGTTCAGAATTTGAATCAGAATATGGATCGACTGAAACCATGTGTTGTATTTCAACTTTATCTTGAACAACTTCATCATGGGAGATGATGGAGGCCGAATCATGAATAGAGAGAGTACTTGAGGCAGTATTATTGGGCTTGTTCTCCAAATGGACATCATCCTCTTCCTTCTTTCCAAATAAGCTGTTCAATCTTGTCTAGTTATCACTTGGATGTTCTCTAAGATCAATGAGGTATTCCATATTGGAAAAAATAGCAGTAAGTATTGCTGTTGAGGCTCTTTCACACTCATCAAGCCAATCTTCTTCCTCTTCATAGGAAGCAAAATCTCTCTTAACACAAGTACACATATCCAAGAGACCATATCTCTTCAGGTATGCTATCATATTGGGTTTCCATTCTTCATAGTTGTATGAACAGAAAGAAGGAATTGATTTTAGATCCATGGAATATGTTGTTCAATTTGAATCTACTGGTGTCTTTCTGGTGCAAAAAGCATTGGTGCAGAAGTGCGGAATCACCAGTGCAGAATCACCAGTGCAGAATCACTAGTGCAGAATCACCAATGCAGAATATTTTGAAACTGCTGCAACTACATAACACTTCGAATAACCTGCAAAAACAATGGAGATCCATAATAGCCGTTGAATTCGAATCTATTGAAGAAGGATTCGAATGGATGAACAAACATGCAAAACAAGAAGATTTTTGTTGCTGGAGATTTGCTACACTTCAAATGAACATTTCCTTAGGACACTGAGCACATATGGCTAAGTCCTTTACACCTAGCTAGACCTCACTGGATTGCTCCAGTGAATTCAAGTTAATGGCACCAGGATTTGCTATGGAAACTCAGAGGCTTCTGGTGCTCAAGTGAAAGACCGCTGCTCAATGAAATGTTGCAACTGTTGCTATGCAATGGCTGCAATTCGAATAGTTGCTGCAAGCTCTGATACCATGTGATAATCTCCAGTAGGATCTAGCAACTGAAAAAAACTTCACAAACAAACTCACTCAAGAAGTGTAGAGAAGAAGAGAAGAATGTAGTTAATAATCACTCATGAACACAGAAAATCGAGAATAGCAGTATAATCATGCATCAGCTGTGAGCTGGCACTGTGAAAACTGAAGACAATACAATAACTGTCAATAGAATTCGAATTAACCATGAGGTCATTCGAATAATCCTCAAAGTGTGGCTTGGATAACATTGGAGACATCATCCAGTCAGCAGTATCAGTCATAAATGGTCAAAGGTCAGTTAAATGAGTCTAACTGAGTCTAACAGAACCATCTAGGCATGAATCAGGGGATGGAGACTCCAACGAGGGCGCATGAGGCTGTCAGAAGGTCAAGTGGAACTCAAGAACTAGCTAATTAGGAGCTACAAGTAGTTAGGATGAGCAATCAGTGGAAGAACTGCCCAATCAATGCTATAATTGACTGTCAAACACCTGGTAGGTGAGATAAGGCGCTCTAACTAAATGATAACTCTTGGTAAGTGAGAAACGGTGCACATGTCATGCAAGAGATTCAAATAGGGCACATCAGGTACGTAGGAGGGCTATTGGGGGCTGAAGATAAGCTCTAGGGAGCTGAAATTAGGCTCTAGGTGCTGGGAGGACCACCAAAATGATGATTGGATGCATGCAGTTGCATGCATGATGACTAAATGCATGCAGGCATGCAAAACTGAAAAAATGATTGAGAGAATATTCCAACATGTCCCCCAGGGCTATCAAAGGGTCTTAGGGACATATAATTATCTCTTTAGGGATCATTAGAATATTTTAGTACAATAGAATAATTTTATAAATATTTAATTTCATTTTCTACAATTTAATTATGACAAAATATAGATAATTCCAGATAAATTAAAATAAAAATAATAATTGATTAAGAAAATTGAAACAAGGTTGGAAAATCTCATCCAACACTATCTAACATCATTATGCATCAATCCCAAGCCATAACACAGGTTACTTGCACCTAAAAAGGTCATTTTCACTTAATCGTGATTAACTGGTAATTAGTGTAATAATTGCAACACTTAGCGCATAATTGACGAAACTTGACATAACTTCATTTGTTTATCACCTTAATAATAATTTATCAATACCAATGGCTAATTAAAACCTGGTATCATCTAAATAAGGCATAATTATCATTTTCCAATTAATTAAACAAAACAATTACGAAAATGACTCCACGAGACTAATTAACTAGTATTTAAAACAGACAACTAGTCTTCCACGAATTCAACACAGAACCATGCCAGTGAACCAAAACGTAAACCTACAATCATTATACATATATTTGAGAATGAAAATACATCCAAATAAAGTTTCATTAGCGGGTCATATCCTTTCACATAAACGATTATTCTTTCAAGCTAAATCAGTGCAACTAGTTAATAAACACTACTGGGAATTTAACCCAATCAATTGTATTGAGTTCTAGAGCACATAGAGGAGAGGATAAAGATATATAAAATATAATTCTGCAACAAAATTAAAGTACCAAAAACAGATTATATGGTTGTACATTCCAAAAATTACGAAAACAAAGATTCTATCTACAAACTAGTTACCAATTTCCACCAATTTGAAGCTAGTTTATGTTTCTAGTTTCCAAATGAAAAAAAAATAAGAATCAATTGAATATTGTATATCATGGACATCATATCAGAGGTCCACTACATCCAAATGGCTTTAGCTTTCCACTCATAAACATTCCTCTTATTAATTCATCAAATTAGCTAAATCTACTTCTCCAAATTGGCTAGAAATTGAGGAATCAAGTAAGATGAATGCATAAACAATTTGCAGAGTCATTCAGAAGCCATTCAAACTCTAATTACCATGTATTATCAGTATTATAACATATATAACTCATGTAAACATTTCTTCAAACACTTCTCTTACAAAGTCATAAATCCATTTAAAATAAGTCTTTCGAAGGAGCTAGTGAATGGAAACAAAACTAGGATTTCGATAAGCAAATCTAGAACTATATAGGAACCCTTCCACACATTTATTCATACAAGTTTAATTATCATATCTAATATCAGTTATCTCACTCAAGCATTTTCTCAAACATTTCACATGCCAAGTCTTGAAACTACATAAAACAACCCAACCGATAAACTAGTTTTCGAATAGAGGCTAGAAACACTGTAGAGATGTGTTTCCAATCATTCCTAATATATTGCAGAATAAGAGTACACATAATATAAATAAAATAGAAAAAATTATCATATTTTTAGCATAGGTTCCAAATAAACAATTTTCTCAAGCACTTGCTCACAAAATACCAAAACTAGTTAGCTAGTTTTTCCCAAAAACTAGTTGCATAATGTAACTAAAATATATGAGAGATTTATTCCATAATTATCTCATAAATTTTGTGTGAAACCATATAAGAATCCTATCAGATCCAATTAATTCAAATAAACATGAAATAAAGTACTTATCTTGCAAAATACACAACCGAAATCGATTGTGCCACATTCCACCCAGCCGTAGACACAATGCAAGCAAAAAATCTCTTTGAAATGGTCACCCCCAAGACTGAACCATGATTCCACAATCAAGAGTGCACTAAACCAAAAAAACCATCTAACATTGGTCCAACAAAAATCCAATGGCAAGTTGATTCCACATCACTTCCAATCAAGGATCTCTAGTGGCAATTCAAGGATAAAGTTTTCAGAAGAAATCAGTCCAACCACAATCCAATGGCAAGTATTCCTCGACTTCCACTCCAGGTAAATTCCAATGGAAATTCCTGGACAAAACATTGGCAATTCCAAAGTAACTCAACTTAGGCACGGACTCAGCAAGGGTGCACCAACTAGAAAAAAATCATGTAAATAGAAACCAAAACCAATCACGCCATTACCATAACAAAAACAAGAGCCAATATCATGCGTAACCAACAAGAGAGACTAGATCCCATCCACCCAAATCCCATTTCCCAAGAGAAATTTGAATTAAGGGGAGGGAGAGGGAGACAAAAGGGAGGAGTTACATTCCCAAATTAGAAAAATGGGAGTTACACTTCTCAACAGGGTGCATTAGAGGAGATATGAATATTCCTCATCAAGGTGGGAATTACAAATTTTCATGAGGGGTGCACTAGGTGACGAAAAAACTTTAACTCCAAATAAAATTAATCACAGAATAAAATAAAAACCAAGGGGTAGCATAACACATGAGGGTGCATAAATCAAGAGATTCCACCAATTCCACAAGAAGGGTGTATCACATCCACATAGGTCAAAACACAATGTAACACTTTTTCCACAGCCCCTTGATCATAACATCATGATTCCTCGTACTCTTTTTCGTGGCATCAGTCGATCCAATTATTTTATTTTATTAATTAATAATGTTCAAAATAATAAAAATAATAATAATGTGCAAACGATAGTCTTGGAACCTTGTGTCATAGTATCCAACATAATAACAACAACAATATGTCCAGGGGCTAAACCAGAGGCTCATTACATACCTCCCCCCTTAAACCATGCATCATCCTTGATGCATACACATACATGCCGCAAAATTCTCAAAGATTTCAAAACAGATGAGGGTATGCCTCCGTCATCGCATCTTCCAATTCCCAAGTTGTGTCCTCAGGAGTATAATGGCTCCAATGAACCTTGACCTGCCAGATTTATCTGTTCCTGAGCAACTTTGTCTTCCTTCCTATGATGGAAATAGGATCTACTAGAAAATATCCTTCCAGGTCCATCTAATCAAACCAAATATACATATAAAACATAATCAACATCATGTATATCTGTCAATCAAGAAACATATATATATATATATATATACCAACATGCTAGAAAAAGTTCATAACGTTAGTATCAAAATATTGTAAGTAAATAATAATCATGTCATATGCATCATCTAATGTAAAACATAAGCATCTACACTACAATTTACTTGTATTATATTCGAGTCAATTATATGTCTAGGATCATGCGCATACGTTTTCAACAAAGAGGCATGAAACACATTATGCACTTTTATGTTAGGAGGCAAAGCTATCTCATAAGCAACTGGTCCTATCTTTTCCAAAATCTCAAATGGTCCGCAATATCTAGCTGCAAGTTTAGAACAATTTCCCAAGTTTAAAGTACTCTTCTTATGTTTCACTTTCAAGAACACATGGTCTCCAAATTGAAACTATCTATCAATTATGTTTTGGTATGCATAACATTTGTATCTATCGTGTGTTGCTTTCAAACTCTGTTTAATCCTAACCATTTGATCTTCCATTTCATTTAATAATTTTGGCCCAATAATAACTTTGTTTGTCGGATTGTCCCAACTGATTGGAGTGTTAGACTTCATTCCATACATCGCTTCAAAAGGTCTTACTTTCAAAGAAGAATGATAACCATTGTTATAAGCAAATTCCACTAGATGCAAATAATTTTCCCATTTAGTAGGTTGATCCATTACATACATTCTTAACATCTATTCAATTACCTAATTTACCCTTTATGTCTGTCCATCTGTCTAAGGATGATGTGAAGTACTCATGTTCAAATCTGTTCCAAAACCTTTAAACAAACCTTTCCAAAAATGACTTGTAAACTTTGAATCCCTGTCAGACACAATTGCTTTTGGAATTCCATGTAATCTAGCCACTTCTTTTATATAAATATCTGCTATTTCAGTTGCTTAGGTGTAGTTCTAACTAGAATGAAATGAGATGCTTTAGTTAACTTGTCTACCACTACCATACTAGCATCATGTTGTGATCTTGCCTTAGGTAATTTCGTGATAAAATCCATACTGACTACATCCCATTTCCATTCTGGTATCTCTAAAGGTTGTAACAGTCCTGTAGGTGTTTGTGTTCGCCTTTTAGTTTCTGGCATTCTAAACATCTAGCTATGTAATATGTAATATCATTTTTTCATTTATGTCCAATAATAATCTTTCTTAACTTCTGCTACTATCTTTTGATAACCAAAGTTACCTGCATAAGAGATATCATGCATTTATTTTAAAACCATCTTCCTTACATTTTCAGAGTTAGGAACGTAGTCCCTATTATTATACTTAAGTATTACGTCTTTCAGTTTATAGTGTTCAAACTTGTGTGTTGTTCCATGTTGTTGTAAACTTGCTTTTACCTATTGAAAGAATTCATCTGTGTTGTTTTCCTCTTTTATTTTATCATTTAGATTCGAGGTATTGGTACTGATAACTATGTGCATCACATGCATTTTGATACTAAGTGCATCTTCTACTTTGTTCTCTTTTCCTTTTATATGCTTAATGTCAAAATCATATTCACATAGTAGTGTTAGGCGGAAATAATTTCGTTTAATTTCGTTGTAGTATTCGCCCAAACATTTAATTTGTCAATCCGAGGTTCGTAGGCTTACGAAGCACATGCAAAATATATGCAGGACTGAAGTGAAATTAATTTAGTCTAACCCCCCTGCTAATGGCTAATTGCTAATCTAATTCCCCCTTAAGCTGAAACACACAACTGAAAGTAAATTGCATGAAAATAAACTAACTAAGAAAGCAGGAAATTGCATAAAGGAAATACAACATATGAAGAGCAACCAAACAACACATGTGAGCTCACATTAACAATAAAGAAATCTCAATTTACATCACACAAATCAATGACAAATCATCAAAACTAGATTATGAACAAAAGTTGAGAATCCCCTTCTCCATATTACAAAACCAAAACTAACTTCTACAATGTAAGACTAATCTCCTCCTACTCTACTATCCATCTACATATCCCCAAAATGAAAAGAGAGCACTCTCTTTTATACATGAATTTCTTTGAGAAGGAGATCACCATCTCATAATGATAGATCCACTATTCTCAACTAATTTGCTATTATTACAAAATATGATCCATTCAAATCCTCCACATGTCTCTCACAAATTCTCCACATGTTTCTCATACATCCTAAATAAGATATGCCAACCAAATCTCCATGATCTTCTCCTTAGAATATTCTTTGAATAACTATCTCCATGAAGTGGAGGAGATATTCGAGGAGTCTTCTTTGAATTGATCCTTCCATATTCCTACACATTACAAAGCTCACCCATACTTGAGATATTAGTGAAAAACATGTTATTTTCCAATATTTAATAAATTCACTTATAATACTAAAATGAATAAATGGAAAATAATGAGATGAAACTCAAGTATATGTATGGAAATGGTATGATGAAAGGTTAATGGGACGATGAAATGTGAAAAATAGCGAAAGGTAAAGTGGATGAAAATGGGACATTTCTGAGGCCCAACATACTCCCCAACTAAACCTATTGCATGTCCTCATGCAACCTTGCATGGATCTGCTTAATAAATTTTGGCATCTGGATGTCTTTTAAATGCAACTGGAATTTTCTTTTGGTTGATTCTTGTGTAACAGCCATAAAGAATGTTGGTTCTTGTGTTAACAACATTTATTTCATGATGCGAAATGACAGCTGATATTTTCTTTTGACTGCAAGGAGTGGAGTAACAGCTGATATTTTATTTTGAATGCAAGGAATGGAATAACAATTGATATTTTCTTTTAAATGCAAGGAATGTTGGTTCTTGTGTAAACAACATTCATTTCGTTATATGTTTCCTTGCTGCAATAATTAAACCATACACTCACTGGAAATAATAAATCATCAACTATGTATAAGCAAGTGTCACTGTGCATAAGAAAGCATTTTCTTTATGTATCATGCCAATATGTGTATCAATGTGTATGAAGGAAAGTGCAACAGAGGAGTTGTTAGAAATGAAATGTTGGTGAATGGTAAATGAGTGGAATGATGGTAGCAAAATGATGATAATGAACATAGTTCGGAATTGTAGCTATGAAATGGAAGGTTTGGAAAAGTATCAGCTGCGAAATGGAAGGTTTGGAGGAGTAACAACTGGTGGAGTAACAGCTGCGGAGTAACAACTGTTGGAGTAACAGCTGCGGAGTAACAACTGCTAGAGTAATAGTTGTGGAGTAACAGCTACGGAGTAACAGCTGGTGGAGTAACAGCTGCGGAGTAACAGCTGGTGGAGTAACAGCTGCGGAGTAACAGCTGGTGGAGTAACAACTAGTGTTGTAACAAACTTCCTGAGACAATATCACACAAAATACGATCTGGTTTTGGCTGAAATTTTGCAAGCAAGTTTTTACTAGTCCAATGCATCTCCACACCAAAAATCAGAAAAACCCAAATCACGGATTTCGAGAAAAATGCAAATTGGCTATAGGTGATGATGGTTGTTTCTTCAAAATCCGTGCATTGGATTGAGCTGAAACATGCCAATTTTGTTCATTATAATATTATCCATTCCCTATCCAAAAATCGTGAGGATCCAATGTATGGTTTGTGAGATATACTCAATTCAAATTCTGCATTTTATATAAGGAGCAATATGCATGAGAAAATGAATAAACTGTCACAAAGATTTCCTGTCTTCTGAAAATATGGTTGCATCTAAGATTCTATAGAATATTCAACAACCTCTATCTCATCCTCCCCAACTGAACTCATTGCATTTCATCGTGCAACTCAGCATGGGTTATGAAAGTGAAAAATGAAATGGAGCGTGGTGAGGGAATTTTCCAAATTACTCATTGCTAGCATGTAAGGAATTGCATGATTAAAATTCAGAAAACAACATACCTCCACTTACCCAAAGAGTAGATGAGTGATGCAATAGGAATGTATCTGCTGTTGCTGGATCGTGGAGAATGTGACTACTGCTGTGGCTGTGACTGCTGCCACTGCTGCAGGATCATAAAAATGTAACTGTATATGTTGCTACTGAATCATGGAGAATGTGACTGCTGTGACTGGATCATGGGCAATGAAAGAATCAGAATTGTGGTAGTCTCATATAGCTGAAGTCATGCTGCTGTAACTGCTAAGGGAGTCATGAAAAAGTGTATAGTCTTCACTCGCTACAAAACTTGATGGTACAATTCTAGTCATGTAAATAAATGTGTCAATGTCGAGCATGAAAAGAAGTCATTGGATTACCGGCCATTGATGAATGTCGTTAACCAATGCGAGGCAAACTCACCATTGATGTCAATGAGTGCCAACATACCTGAGTACAGCTTGCAAAGTGCGAATAGATGTGCTGATGTCGAGCCACTTGCAAGATATGACGATCAAGGGACATTGATGTATTCCCATGATTGTCATCGAGAGAACTTGCCATTAAGGCATGCAAGCCTCTAGGTACTCAAAAAGGAACTCTAGTCTATATCCCAGATAAGGTGCTAAGGTCGATGGGGCAAGACTTGTTGAAAGGTAGGCCTTAAGGAATCCCACATCAGTCAATGCGCGTTTTTACAAAAATATTGGTAGGACTATAGGAAAGATCTCAGTAGCAACAGTGCTTATGGCAAGGGAATGTAATTATGGAGAGGGAACTGGATGTTCTTATTCAGAAGGAAAACTGAAATGGAAAAAACAAAATGAACTGAAAAAGATAAAGGGATGTATGCGACTCAGAAAGATAGGCCTATGTGAAGTCATGACAGATAAGGCAATGGAAAGTGGACTTCACATGGATGATTAATGTGCTTTGAAGGAGAGATGTGGGTAAACATTCATGACGCAGATGAGTTTATGAAAGGTCTCTGTGTAGCGGCAAATGTCATGAGATGTATGATGAAGATCAGCTCCTTTAATCTGTCAATCAAAGCATATGTCTTTGAAATTTTTTTGTGTTTCTCAAAAATCATTTTGGCATGAAATGCGATCGTCTCCGAAACCTGAAAAATGTGAGTACTAATCCTGCTGCAAATTTTGTGTGAAAGCATCGAAAAATATAAAATGCAGGAAAAATATGTGTTTAGCAAATCAAATTAATAAAATGAAATGCATTTTTACCTGGCAGTCGTGGCGAATCTAGTTTCTTCATCGATTCCTGTTTGAAGTGACTTGAGAAAAACAATTTAGCGTGAAGCGTAAATAACCATGCATTTGTATTGTTTTCAGGAATGATAGGATGTCCTTTGCAATTTCTGTAATTTTAAATTTTTATTTTTATAATTTTGACTTTATTTTTAACCTTTTCATGGTTTTATAATTTTTATTGTTTTTGTTTTATACATCAAAAGAAAATTTTAAAAATGATGCAAAAGGAAAGGAAAGATGTCAAACAAAATACTCAAAATCAAAGAACTAACAGATCTGCAAATCTGCATGCGTCACCTCCTCAAAGCTTCTAACAACACTACTTGTGTCAGCTTCATCAAATCTTCTCATGTGCAACAGTTTGTTGGGACTTATCACTAAAATTTTGGAATTTTAAATGTGTTAATGCAATCCACCGCCAATTGTATTTAAGCAATTGAAATTTACATGTCCAACTATCATCATTGAGCCTTCATAATCATGCAAAATCCCAAACTTGAGCAATAGAACAGACAGAGATATGTTTTACCGTATGCAGGAAGGATAGGAGTTCAATCATTACCCCGTTCTATGAAATCCAGTCAAGACATACAGCTCCAGCGAGGTACCTGGGCTATTCAAGAATGGATCGATGGCAGCTCTGGGAGAACCATAAGGAATGCATCACCCCTACGTTTGGTTCTTCAATTGGATAAAGGAAGCTTATCAAAATGTTTCTCTATCAGTTTCTTTGTACATGATCCATGAAGAACATTGATTGGAACATTAAGGCCCCAACGACCTCTACAAGAATGTATATAAGTCAAAAACAAGTAAGCCTCCTTCATTGATCAACATATACTTGAAGTTGTACAGTTGTCACAATTCCCACAATTGTCAAAAGCAACATTCTCCCCAAAGTACTCCAAAAGATATTTTCTGTGAATACCACTAGAACATCCGTCGTTCTCATCACTGCTGGATCCATCATCACCACATAGCAGCCATCTGGAAGACACCATTTACTCTCTGTCAAGTTGTAATCGACAGGATTTTCTCCTGCATGGTAACGTTATATTATGTATCCGCAATGATAAACATATTGCCACCACTTGCTCCCTCTAAGTTATTGCAGAATTAGGGCCATGTCCAGCTAATGGAGTCTGAGGAATGTAATCAACACATAAATATATCACCTCTCCTAATTTCCTCTTGGTGCAACTCCTCTCGGTATTGCAGCTCCTCCTAACTCAATTCCTCTTGTCACAGCTCTTCCCTCATGGTCCTCAGTTCATAGCTTAGTGCAATAGTCCATGTGATTCTCTTGTCCAGTGACCAATGGTCCATATAAAAACATGAGCGGCTTCTGCTTGGCTGTCAAATGTTCGATTTCCACAGAGCCATGCTTGAGAGCATGCTAAACAAGTCGAATACTCAAAGGAGCATATTCATAGAATACATATGCAATATCGTTGGGATTTTCATTATCAACATCATTGACAGGCGCCAGAGCATTGGGTAGGTGCGCAGTGGAGAACAAAACCTCGACTTTTTCCTTATTTTCAAGGTTCCATCGTGATTTTTAGGTAAAGGCAAGAGATTTTGTGCTGTCCTCACAATCTTCCCTGCTACCAATGCATAGACTTAAGCTTGGATGCCTTCATTATTTCCCAGAAATGTATTAAAATAATGCTAATGACAGTGATGTGTTGCAGCTGTAGGAACTTAAGCGTAAACTCCTCAATATTTAGGTCTAAAATCCAGAAGCGTAACTCCTCCTCGTCTTCAATGTTGTGTTGCTTCAGCTGTTGAGTATTCGGAGCCCTTTCCTCCTTCAAGTGATACCATTCCTCATGACAGACTCGGAGTTTGGTATGGTAATCATTGTAATTTCTGAACTCAAGATATGTTTCCATGAATTGCTATTAAATAGAATCGCTTGAGGTGCACCGATAACCTGCTCCTGTGAACATAATCATCAACAGTGTGTAAACATGACACCGTGAGACTCGTTTCTTCCTCTTGCACACGTTATGGAGATTGACGAGTTATTTGTGCAATTGATTTTCGTGAAATGAACCACAGAGCTAAAGCGTAAGGGATGGATGATCAATTGTGGATCTGGTTATGTTTTGCTTCATTGTTTGTAAGTGAGGAATCAGTCCCTAAGTTGGTCTATCGCAGATGGAAAAAAGAAAAAGAAGTTTTCATGTGAGCTAAGCCTGGAAATACTGATTTCCCCAAGGAGCAAAGGTCAGCTCGTGATATGCCCGCAATATCCTCTATTCTGGCAAGTAAATCTCATATAACAGCATTTGAGGCCAACAATCCGACCCGATATCCCATCACGAAATTGTCTGAGTGTGTTGTTAAATAAAGTAAGTTTGGTCACTCAAATTGATTATGCGAATCTCAGGAGTGGAACAATCTAAGCAATAGGTATCCTATTTGCTTAACTGTTGAGGGTTGTAACTATGGAGTTGCGTTTTTGCAGGATTGGTACCCAATCACAGGATAGATCGGATGTTAGTTTTGTAACCACCGACAGAAAAATATCCTTGTTCAGTGAACGTGCTAGTGGATCGAGGAGATACATATTGGTTGCGTTAAACTCATCTGCCTACCTCGTCTCTCATTTTACCATCTAGATGACTTGTAGTGACCTACAGAAGCTCATAAAGATAAGTAACCACCTCCATTTCTCGTGGATTATTTGTTAAATCAAAAATATGTGCCTGCGATAGTTGAGGAGCAGCGGTGACATGGAAAGTTTTCGTTTCATCCACATTTCTAGTCTGGTGGTCAGGCCAACTATTTTCTGTAGATTCATGCTTTTCTATAACTCCTACTTCCAAGTTTTCTTCAGCCTTGTTTCCCAAATTTTCAGTAATGCCCTCAGGAAGCTCTCGGTGATATTATGGTTAGTGATGGCCAGGAGTCCTATGCAATGAAGAATTTACGTATGCTTAGAAGTGTAAGGACTCAACTAACTACTCTGGCTGCCATGCCTGCAATGTGTTTGGAAGATCCGTGTCGAGACCGTCGGGTCGACCTAAAAACTTGGGCTTGTTAGTAGATTAGCAATGGCATCGGAATTCAGGGATCCGTATGGACCAGAATCCTCAATTGAGCGGAGTGATATTCTTATCAATGGTCAAATGAAATAAACCAAGAATATTTGGCCCCCATGTAGATATCATTCTGTTGTAACCATCACTCGCCAAAAGATATGTTGCCTATTAAATCCATGCAGAAAATTGCAGAGGTATCGCTTAAGGAGTTTTGAAACTAATCCAAGGATGACGCTTTATGTATGTTGCAGGTTTAGGTTCCAGGCCGCAGGATGAAGGTGAAAGATGGTATTATTGCCATTCAAGATTAAATAAACCAGACTGAGAAGACACAATTTAAATGTGACACATGTTCCTGTTTCAGCTCAAATGTGACAGTTTCAGCAAAGAAATTTTGTTTTATTCATCTAATGTTTTTTTATTTTATTTTTATTGCAGGTCTAGGATGGACGCACAATTTTATTTTCAATTTTTTTTTTAGCAAATGGAGATAAATGAATTGCAAATTAAAGATAAAATCGATTAGGTATGTTGCAAACATTAATTATTCATTCCTGAAAACATTAGAAAACGTCCTATTTTCTGATCCTCAGATCGCACGAAGCGTGGAGGAGAGCATACTTATTGAAAACTAAAAATAAAATCCTACCTACTCTATACTAATTAAAATTCAGAAAGCAGTTACGTGTAGTTAAATATCCAATGTAGCCATTCACGTAACAACAATAAGAATATGTTATGTGTCAATTTTGGAAATAGAAAATGAGGATAAACATAAATGTGTGAAATTAGTTGCTGTGACTGTGAATTAACTAGAAAAAAAGAAAAACTAAATTGTCTTAACCTGGTACTTGCTTGAAACCATCGTTCAATAAGGCTTTCATAGGCATAGTTTTCACTCCTCAGATCATGCTGCAACTCCTTGTTGTCCTCCTCGACCTCCTGCTCGCATAATTGTTCGTCATCTAATGTGCAGGATTCTTCGTATGTTAATTCTTCATCTGTTTCTGGAGGAGTAATTAAGCTCTCGGCTGCTTTCAAGATCTCCTCTTCTCATGAAGAGGAGATCCCTACTTTTGTAAGCATCTGAGTGAAATATTCCAAGCTTAAACTCATTGATAAATCATTTTGAAAAAGGGATTCTTACAACACCCAAATCTAAATGAAAAAAATAAAAATAAAATAAAAAGACTCCAGAAAAAAAAAAAAAAAAAAAAAAAAAAAAAAAACCACTCTGTACAAAAAAAAAACATTGCTCTTCATAGCTGCAAAAAAACACACTTGCAAGAATTGAAATCTACACTACCACACTTGCAGGAATTGAAATCTACACTGCCACACTTGTAGGAATTGAAATTTACACTACCACACTTACAGGAATTGAAATCTACACTACCACACTTGTAGAAATTGAAATCTACACTTCAATCCATCGTGCTTCCTCGGCAACGGTGCCAAAATGTTAGGCGGAAATATTTTCATTTAATTCCGTTGTAGTATTCGCCCAAACATTTAATTTGTCAATCCGAGGTTCGTAGGCTTACGAAGCACATGCAAAATATATGCAGGACTGAAGTGAAATTAATCTAGTCTAACCCCCCCTACTAATGGCTAATTGCTAATCTAATTCCCCCTTAAGCTGAAACACACAACTGAAAGTAAATTGCATGAAAATAAACTAACTAAGAAAGCAGAAAATTGCATAAAGGAAATACAACATATGAAGAGCAACCAAACAACACATGTGAGCTCACATTAACAATAAATAAATCTTAATTTACATCACACAAATCAATGACAAATCATCAAAACTAGATTATGAACAAAAGCTAAGAATACCCTTCTCCATATTACAAAACCAAAAATAACTTCTACAATGTAAGACTAATCTCCTCCTACTCTACTATCCATCTACATATCCCCAAAATGAAGAGAGAGCACTCTCTTTTATACATGAATTTCTTTGAGAAGGAGATAACCATCTCATAATGATAGATCCACTATTCTCAACTAATTTGCTATTATTACAAAATATGATCCATTCAAATCCTCCACATGTCTCTCACAAATTCTCCACATGTTTCTCATACATCCTAAATAAGATATGCCAATCAAATCTCCATGATCTTCTCCTTGGAATATTCTTTGAATAACTATCTCCATGAAGTGGAGGAGATATTCAAGGAGTCTTCTTTGAATTGATCCTTCCATATTCCTACACATTACAAAGCTCACCCATACTTGAGATATTAGTGAAAAACATGTTATTTTCCAATATTTAATCTAATATCACTTATAATACTAAAATGAATAAATGGAAAATAATGAGATGAAACTCAAGTATATGTATGGAAATGGTATGATGAAAGGTTAATGGGACGATGAAATGTGAAGAATAGCGAAAGGTAAAGTGGATGAAAATGGGACATTTATGAGGCCCAACAAGTAGTTCCATCCATCTTCTTTGTCTTGCATTTAAATTAGGTTTTTCGAATAAATACTTTAATCAATGGTGATCAGTTCTTAATTCAATTTTCTTTCCCATCAAGTAGTGTCTCCATATATTTAATGCGTGTACCATTGCTTCTAATTCTAAATCATGAGTAGCATAATTTTGTTCATGTTCCTATAACTTCCTAGATTCATAAAAAATAACCTGTCCATTCTAAGTTAACACACTGCCTATACCCTGTTGGCATGCATTTGTACATACTACAAAGCTTGCATCTGGATATGCAATTTTCAAAACTAGTGCACTAGTAAGCATTTCTTTGAGTTTCTGAAAATTTTCTTCACATTTAGATGTCCATTCAAATTTTATACTTTTATTTTTCAATAAATTTATCGGATGTGCTATCTTTGAAAATCCTTCTATAAACCTGCTATAGTAACCTTCTAAACCCATACAAGATCTAACCTCTGACACATTCTTAGGTGTTGGCCAATTCATTATAGCTTCTATCTTTTCTGGATGAACTGAGATTCCTTCTTCTGATACAATGTGTCATAAGTAGTGAATCTTGGTCTGATAGAAAGAACACTTACTTAAGTTAGCATATAGTTGATGTTCTTTGAGTACTTGCATTACTATTCTTAAGTGTTCTTCATGTTATTCCCTTGTTTTAGAGTAAATTAGAATATCATCCAGGAATACAATCACAAACTTATCCATACACTTTCGAAAAATCCCATTCATTAAACACATAAATGTAGCTGGTACATTAGTCAATCCAAAAGGAAAAACTGTGAATTCATAGTGACCATATCTTGTCCTAAAATTTGTCTTACTAATGTCTTCTTCCTTAATCCTGACCTGATGATAACCTGACCTAAGATTTATCTTTGAGAACGTAGTAGCTCCTCTCAACTAAATGAATAAGTCATCCATTCTCGGTAAAGGGTATTTATTCTTGATAGTTGATTTATTTAACTTCCTGTAATCTATACAAAGTCTCAAGGTACCATCTTTATTCCTATCAAGAAAAATTGGTGCTCCCCAAGGTGAGACACTAGGCCTGACATAACCTTTGTTTAACAATTCCTCTAAATGCATCTGTAACTCTTTCAATTCAGGAGTACTCATTCTATAAGGGACCTTATACAAAGGAACTGTACCGGGTGCGAGATCAATAATAAACTCTATATCTCTTTTAGGAGGCATTCTAGGTATCTCTTGAAATAAATCTACAAATTCCTGTAATATTGGGTAATCATGTAACTGAGGTTATTTTTCCTTTGAGTCTTCTACATGTGTTGCATAAACCTGTGATCCTTTTCTAAAACATTTCTTTAAATGTAAGGTTGTAACTTGTCTTAAAGATATTGGTCTATGTATTCCTTTAATTGTTACTCAATTTCCCTTCTCACCCAGACATGTATAAGTTTTACTATAACAATCCAAAATAGCACGGTGTCTAGTCAACCAGTCCATACCAATCAAAGCATCATAAGATCCTAAAGATATAATATTCAAATTTGCAAAGGTCTTTAAACCATTCATATCCAAGGGACACTGTCTTACTATTTATGCGACTTTCCTTTTGGTTCAAATTGTTAACTATACAAGGCCTTCTACTTCAAGGTTTCTTTTCATGAGAGAACAATCCAGAACTAAACTAGGTGCAATATAATTGTTACGAGCTCCTGGATCAATTAAAATAGACACAGTTTTGTTACCAATCTTTCTTTCTACTTCAATCATGCGAGACTAGTGATCTACCTATATACCTTCCAAATCTACATAGATCCTATGAGTCTTTCCAACATCACCTACTGTTGCTTCTTGAATGTTGTGGAGATTTTCATCTTTCTTATGTGGACAATCATTGCATAGTGATTTTCATTTCAATGCCAACACTTAATAGGAGGTCTCTTATCTGAATCTGTCTACTTATGGAAATTAGCATTTCTTTTTACAAGAGGTTGGAGTCCTTTATTTTTTGTTGATGCTTGATGTTATTCTTATCCTTCTATTTTTTTTGTTACTTACTTCTATCAAGTTTATACAAATGTTTTTCTTTCCAAATCACTTCCCATAGAGTTTTTGGCATGTCATACTGAATTTTGTATTTACAAAAAGTTGGCAACCCACTTATAAACATTTGGATCTTGAATTTATCATCTTTTATGTAATTTTAATAAGTTAAAAGTTAAAGGAATCTTTTCTCATATGATTCCATAGTCATACTTCCCAACCTAAGCTCAAATAACTCTTCCATCTTGTTATCCTAGTATCATTCCGAAAGGTATTCTTGTTGAAAATAATTTTTAAAAATTCTTTAAGTGATCTTACTCTCATCAATGTATTTCAGTTTAGTCATATGTTCCCACCAAATAGAATCCCTTCCCTGCAAATGATAAATAGCTATTCTTGCTTCCATGTTTGGTGAATAATGATGTAGTTGGAAAAAATCTCTGATTTCTATCAACCATGCTTCTGCTTCTTTTCCTTGTTTAATTTCACCATTGAAGTTCGGAGGTTTTATATGTATTAATTCTCCCATTACTTATCATGGTCATACCATCTTCTCCTTATACTACTATGGTCTTCTGAATAACGATATGGACTACTCTCTGGACTTATACCTCTTTTTTTCAAGGGAGGTGTGAGATAACGGTCTGGTGGAAAGTCCATCTTGGAATAAGTTTTCATGCTTCTCTTTTTGTCTTGACTTGGGTAGTTCTGAAGGTTTTCAGTTCATTCATTATTTGTTCTTGAAGGAGAGAAATCTTTTTGTTACACTTCATAAATGAGTCTTCCATATCTAAGGCTGAGCTACTTCTCCTCCTTCCTACATACTCCTCCTCGGGACCATCAGGTGTTGTTTGTTTCTCCTCCATCCTCTATTGTTTTATCTACTGGGTCTCTTCTGGGTTTAAATACCTACTAGGAGATGCAAGGCTTTCATTCTAAGTTTTGTTAATATTCCATTATTCAATTTATTCAATTTCCCAAACAATAATTAATTTTCTAATTAAAAAGAAAAAAGGCATACTAAGCTAGTTTTCAATTAACAAACCTAAAACACACACATAAAAGGATATAGATCATCTAGTCATCTTCTAAGTATTAAAAAAAATATATAATTTCATCTTTCACAAATATATTAGTGCATTCATTTTGGTTTTCACAAAGGCAACATTAACTTTTCATTCAACAAAACAAATTTAAAGCGACTGATGGGCCCAACAGTCGTACTGTTGTAACTGTAGCTCTGATACCACCTATAATGTACCATGAGGATACAAAAGGTTATTATTCCCCATATAATTATATCTCTAGGGATAATTAGAATATTTTAGCACAGCGGAATAATTTTATAAATATTTAATTTCATTTTCTACAATTTAAATATGACAAAATATCGATAATTCCAAATAAATTAAAATAGGATTCATAACTAATCAAGAAAATTGAAACAAGGTTGGGAAATATTATAAAACACTATATAACATCATTATGCATCCATACCAAGCCATAACACGGGTTACTTGCACCTAAAAAGGTCATTTTCACTTAATCGTGATTAACTAGTAATTAGTGTACGAATTGCGACACTTAGAGCATCATTGACGACACTTAACATAACTTCATTTGTTTATCACATAATCATAATTTATCAATACCAATGGATAATTAAAACCTAATATCATGTAAATAAGGCCTAATTATCATTTTCCAATTAATTAAACTAAACAATTACGAAAATGACTCCACAAGACTAGTTATCTAGTATTTTGACACAAATAGCTAGTCTTGCACAAATCCAACATACAACCATGCCAATGAACCAAAAAGTGAACCTAAAGTTGTTATAAATACATTTGAGAATTCACATACATCCAAATAAATTTTCATTTGCAGGTCAGATACTTTCACATAAATGACAATTCTTTCAAGCTAAATCAGTGCAACTAGTTAATAAACACTACTAGGAATTTAACCCAATCAATTGTAATGAGTTCCATAGCACACATAAGAGAGGGTAAAGATATGGAAAACAACCTTCTAACGAAAAATTAAAGTACCAAAAACAGAGCATATGTATGTACATTCCAAAAAATATGAAAGCATAGATTGAATCTACAAACTAGTTACCAATTTCCACCGATTTGAAGCTAGTTTTCGTTTCTAGTTTCCAAATGCAAAACAATAAAAAAGTATTGACTAGTTTTTATTACACAACCATGGAATTTTTTGCTTACTTTACGAGATCAACTACTCATTTTCTTACAAACTTTTATTGATGAATTCATGCATTCATTTATTCCATATCTCATGGGAATCATATCAGAGGTCCAATACAGTGAAATGGATGTATCTTTCCACTCATAAACAGTCCTCTTATTAATTCATCAAACTAGCTAAGAGTCTAATTCTCCAAATTGGCTAGAAATTGAGGAATAAAGTGAGATAAATGCATAAACAATTTGCAGAGTCATTCGGAATCCATTCCAACTCTAAATACCATGTATTATAACTATTATCATATATATAACTCATGTAAACCTTTCTTCAAACACTTCTCATGCAAAGTCATAAATCCGTTTAAAATAATTCTTTCGAATGAGCTATTGAATGGAAACAAAACTAGGATTTTGATAAGAAAATATATAACTATATAGGAAATATTCCACACATTCATTCATATACTTCAAGTTTAATTATCATATCTAAGATCAATTATCTCACTCAGGAATTTTCTCAAACATTTCACATGCCAAGTCTCGAAACTACATAAAACAACCCAACTGGTGAACTAGTTTTTGAATATAGGCTAGAAACACTGTAGAGGGGTGTTTAAAATAATTCATAAGATATTGAAAAATAAAAGTACAAATAATATAAATAACATAGGGACAATTATAATATCTGTAGTATATGTTCCAAATAAACATTTTTCTCTAGCATTTGCTCACAAAATACCAAAAAATAGTTAGCTAGTTTTTCCCAAAAACTAGTAGCATAATGTAACTAAAATATATGAGAGATTTCTTCCATAATTGGATCATATATTTTCTCATACATTTCATGTGAAATAATATCATATTCATATCATATGCACTTAATTCAAATAAACATGAAATAAATCATTTATCTTGCAAAATACGCAACCGAAATCGACCATGCCATGTTCCACCCAGCCATAGACACAATGCAAGCCAAAACTCACTTTGAAATGGTCACCACCGAGATGGAACCATGATGCCACATAGTGAACTCAACCACAAAACCCATATAAAATTGGTCCAACCACCATCCAATGGCAAGTGGATTCTACATAACTTCCAATCCAGGATCTCCAGTGGCGATTCCAGGACAGTTTTCAGGAGAAAACAGTCCAACCACAACCCAATGGAAAGTCTTCCTCGAATTTCACTACATGCATACTCCAGTGGATACAGGAAAAAAGATTCAAAAATATATCAGTCCAACCTAAAATCCAATTCCAAGTGGATTCGACATAACTTCCAATCCATGATCTCCAAAGGCAATTCCAGGACAAAACAGTGGCAATTCCAAAGTAACTCAACTTGGGCATAGACTCAATAAGGGTGCAATAACTAGAAAAAACTCATGTCAAGAGAAACCAAAACCAATCACACCGGTACCATAGAAAAAACAATATCCAATAGCATGCATAACCAACAAGAGAGACTAGCTCTCTTACACCCAAATCCCATTTCCCAAGAGCAATTCGAATTGGGGGGGGAGAGGAAGACATAAGGGAGGAGTTACATTCCAAAATTAGAAAATGGGAGTTAAAATTTTCAAGAGGGTGAATTAGAGGGGAGAGGAAGATTCCTCATCAATGTGGGAGTTACAAATTTTCATGAGGGGCGCACTAGGTGAGGAAAAAACTCTAACTCAAAATAAAATTAATCCCAGAATAAAAGAAAAACCAAGGGGTAGAATAACACATGAGGGTTCATAAATCAAGAGGGTCCACCAAGTCCACCTGAAAGGTGTATCACATCCACATAGGTCAAAACACAAAGTAACACTTTTCCCACAACCCCTTCCACGTAACATCATGGTTCCTCATACTAGTTTTCGTGGCATCGGTCGATCCGATTATTTTAGTTTATTAATTAATAATGTTCAACATAATAAAAATAATAATAATGTGCAAACCACAGTATAGGAACCTTGTTCCATAATATCCGACATAATAAAAACAATAATAGGTCTAGGTGTTATACCTCCATATTCCACAGTGTTGCATCTTCACCACAAAAAGAGTTGACAACACTTCCCCTACTGCTTAAAACACTCAGAAGAGAAAAATGATGAGTGATCCTTGAAGGCAAATCTACCCTGTCAAGAATCAACCTAGCTGAGACTTCATTTACCCTAACTACCGCGCCTTGCTCCATCTTGGGTGCGCGGTAGTCCGTACTACCGTGCTATGCTTTATCTCTACCACGCGGTACTACCGCGTTATGCTCTGTTCTAGAGGCGCGGTACACCTTTTTTAGCCTTTTTTCCACGGCTTTTGGGATTTTGATTTTCGAGAGATTTTTTAGGATTGGTGCCCCTGATTCGATCCTAACTCACTTTTTGTGATTAGTAGGCCTGATCCACTTAACTCTCCCAAGATCCACCCTTCTCTCTTGTTGGTTAACCCTACCACACACTATAAGAGAGAGGCATTCCATGCGCAAAGGGGAGGACTTTTGGAGATACAAAACTTATGATCTTGTAGCGTTGGGGAGATAGATAGAGGAGGAAGCACTTGCAGCTGGAGGATTGGCTTGGACATCAAGCAACCTTTGTAAGCATTTTTCAAGTTTGTAATAAAAATAACTTGTCTTGTTTTTTCCCATTTCATGTGTATTGTATAAGTTTTTGACATGGAATGTATCTATTTTAGATTTGAACTTAATCTTTGCTTCAAGGTATTTGGAAGCTTGCATGCTTGTTCCTTGTTTGATTTCAACAGGTTCTACATTGGAGCTTTGGGATCAAGAGCTAGAAGCGGGACAAATGTCGAATTGAAAGGTGAGTTATGTCTTTCATCTCTTCTGAATGCATTTAATCTTGTTGTGAAAATTAGTTCAGGAAATTCAAGGTAGCATTTGTTTAGTTTTGTCTTATCTTAGAGTCAGTTAAAAATCTGCTTTAATTTAAGAGAATTTTTACTTATCCGTAGGGAAAAATTCTACCAACACTAGGGGCTAAACCAGAGGGTCATTCCAATAATGGGTTATCATTTACTGCTTGGATTGAAAAATGGTGAAAATTGTAGAATGATCATGTCGGCATATGTGGGCTGCTTCGTTCTTTATTCGCATATAGTATGTCTAAGATAGTATTCAACTTGTCTTATAATGTATCATGTTTCTCTATCATGTTTTGCAATTTTTCATCAAGCCTTCTCTCTAACACTAACACAACTTCCTCCTTGAGTTCTTTTTTTAGCTTTGCATTGATAATTTGTATTTCTTCTTT
Organism: Larix kaempferi; assembly: GCA_027924585.1. Lineage (NCBI taxonomy): Eukaryota > Viridiplantae > Streptophyta > Pinopsida > Pinales > Pinaceae > Larix > Larix kaempferi. The sequence goes on along the minus strand of BSBM01000986.1, from coordinate 4,728,849 downwards.
CAAACTTTTGTTGTTCTGGATGATCCGATCATTGAAATGTTTCTCTAATTTTTCAATTTGGTCTCGTAATTCGGCCATGGTTCTTGACCTGGTGTGGGGAGGTGAATATTTGGGAGCAATCTTGTCCTAAATGTCTTTGGGAGGGATGACACAAGCTTAGTTACTTAATAATAATTGATATTATTAAGGTTGATAATGAGAAATGAAAAAAATATATAATAATTATTATTAAAAATATAATAATAATATTATAGATTATTTAATTTACATAAAATATGTTAATAAAATATAGTTATAAAAATTATTATTATTATTATTATCAATATGATTATTAACGTACATTTTTTTGGATCAGGTTGGGTGGAGCGAAGGCAGTGGAGCAGAGGCCATGTCGAAGGGGCTGTGTTGGAGTTGAAGGGAGAGACGACGTGGTGGTCGAAGAGGCTGGGATCAGAGATGGTAGTAGGGAGGAGCGACGAGTGGAGGGAATGAGTTGCAGGAGATGGAGAGCGGTGGTGGAGGGTGCGGGAGGGATAACGAGCACTAGGAGGATGCACGGGAGGAGGGAGTGTTCAACGGATTGGAGGGGGGTAGGGAAAGGAGGGAGGACAAGCAGGGCATGGGCATGGAACAAGGAGGCTCATATGAGATCTGCAAAGGTGGGAAGGAAAATCTAGGGTGGCGAGTTGGATGCAGGTGTGTAAGAGCAATGGCGCGGGGCTGGTGGGCGATGTAGAGTGGAGTAAAGTTGAGTAAGGTGGGAGGAAATTGATGGGAGTGAGGAGGCGCATGGGGGAGAGTGGAGTGGGGAGCGTAGGGTGTAGGTGGAAGCAGGTAGATGGGGTATGGATGATAGTCGATGAGGAGAGGGCGAGTGTGAGGGACGTAGTGGAGAATGGGAGTGCAAGAATTCGGGGAGGGTGGATGGAAGTGGCTTGCAGAGTACGGGGAAGGTGCAACGAGAAGGATCGCAGGGGTGTTGCAACCAATGAGGAGCCAAAAGTTGTCTCTGATACCAAATGGAGCAACCATGTCCAGTTACGGAGTTAACCATGTTCGGTTAAGGAGTTAAGAAGTGAAAGCAACTTTCATAATTAATAAATAAAGAATAACATATTTGATGGATGATGAATAATACAATGGGTGGCTGCCATTATATATGGTGTGGGCAGCCATGTATGAGAAGACACGACGCTAACTAATACTAATTAATATTTATTACTATCATTATCATTTTTATTACATTTATTATTTATATTTGTTACATCCGTATTCTTTATATTGGGTTGAATAGAAGCACCATTGAGGGAATTGACAACCTATGTGAAGGATGATCAACCAATCATGGTTGTGCATGAAACTTCTAAATAATTTAAGCATCATGAAAATAAGTAAACATGCATCATTTATATATTATGAGGGTTTTCATTATTGAGAATATTAGATGTTAAATGTATTTTTTTTGTTGTTGTCTACAATTAAGGAGATATGGAAACAAATGTAGTACAATGATCTAAGTTTGTGGCAAGTGCAGAGAATAATAAAATGAATCGAGCTCATTCCAAGATAAATTAATGCAATGGAGATGTATGAGGCGGTATAGGTATGTGTATACAACCCCCACAATTCAGAATCGGTTTATTTCTAGTCAATGGATATGGGCTGTAAACATAGAGAAAAATTAATGCAACCAACAAGATGGGTTGATGTCTTCTTATGGAAGTACCAGGTGCAAGTAATTTTATTGATATACCAACTAGTAGAGGTCATTCACATGCATTATCTTTTTCATATCATGTTTGACATCCCCTCCTTCACGTTCACATAATCACTTAGCGAATTGAATCTCTCATTAGAACCAAGATTTGACTATAGCATCAACTAGATCGATGGCTTAGAACATAGTGAAAACTAAAAGAAAAGGAAATACAATGACCTGCTTGTGGAAAGTGTAGATAATAATATAATGGCATGAGATGATTCCAAGAGCATCTAATGTGATACATAGGAGGGAGACGGTATAGGTATGTGTGTCAACGTATATGAATGTGTTTCATATTCTAAGGAAATACACTTGTCACACAAGGTTCAAACAAATGTCATGATGTAGAGCCAAGAACAATTGTAATGAACCAGGTTAGGTAATAGAATTCATCACCTTTGATGCCATGTAGGAAGATCCTAGTGGTGCACAAAAAAATGCCATTCATCCCACGTAAGCCTCATAAAATATAATGTTTGAAAGTAATGTTATCTCATGGATAACATTAGACTCTTCACATTAATTGTTTGTCAATTATTATCCATTATTGACTTAAAAACATTATGATGATCTAAAATTGCCTCAAGATGAGGCCAAATAAGAGGACAAATGAATTTGGAGCATTTGATTGGTGGAAAAAACATGTTTATAAAAAATTTCGTCATAATACATTGATTGTGTGCCATGTAATGAAAAAATGGTATTAGAGGGTTGAGGTAAGGATACCTTATGTTGTGCGGTAAATATACCTATGATAGGGTATTCAAGAGATCATCAATATACATGTAATTGAGTTACAGAGTGTGAAGAACCTGCCATAATTAATTAATGCAAATACACAACATATCATAAATAATAGAACTCATAATCACTTTTATATTGATCACGGGACACTTCGAGGGGGCAAGCTCAATACAATTAACTTCACGGTGCCTTCAATAACCTCAACACACACTTATATACTAAGTCTATGCCCAATACAATGAGTCAAAACCATGGGACATATAATACTACGGGACGACTTACAAAGCATATGCGTCCAATACTATGGGTCAATACTATGGGCTAATATAAACTATGGATCAACAAATACTACAGGACGACCTACAAAGCATATGCGTCCAACAACAATATACTAACATAGTAAAGAGAAGGGTTGACATGGGTTCCTAACATCCCCTCTCCCTTAGAAAAAGCTTTGTCCTCAAAGCTTTGGTTGGAGAAATTGCTGCAGAATCTGAAGAAGTGGTTCCCCCGTAGCATCCTCGGGTTGCATTTCGAGCCACGGATTCCTTTGGAGTGTCAGGGAGGATTGCTTGGAAGGATGTAGATGAAGAAGAACCACATCAGTTGCACTGAAAATGCGCTCAGAACGGTGTTGGTCGGCTTGTTGTTTCATGCGAATTCTGGCCATGTGAAGATTGTCCTGCAGAATGAGAAGAATCTGATTGCAGTTTCGAAGAACCGAGTCAATTTCCTGGATTGGGGGGCTACTAAGGGTGTATGGAAGAAGAACTGGTGGTGTCTGTCCATAGACTGCTTCATATGGTGTCCTTTGAGATGTGGTATTGTACCACCAGAGCGCTGCTAGGAGATCCATAGAAATAGTTGGCCAAAGCTGTGTAGGGATGGGCAAGGGTTTGATCAATCCCAAAAGGAGTGTCGTTTCACCCTTGTTGACCTGGAAAGTATCACAGTCAGCCACCATCTGTTGAATTGTCATTTTCAATCCCTGCCAAAAGAAATTACATTATTCTTGGTCATACATTTTGAAGACCCCAAAGTGCCCTGCTGATGAAGAAGCATGGAGTTCATAGAAGAGATAGCCCTGTTGAACGTATTGCAACCAATTTGGAACAAGCAGAGAAAGAGTTGTAAGAGAAACTGGGTCATCAATTGTGCGAGAAGGAGCATCTGCCACCATATTGTCCTTACCCTTCTTGTAAGTGATCGCATGGGGATAACCCATGAGTTGGATAACCCATTTCAGGTGTGTTGGGGAGGAGACCCATTGTTCCAGAAAATTTTCCAGACTCTGGAGATTAGTCTTGATGCAGAAATAATTCCCTAATAGGTATGGCTGCCACTTCTGTACTGCATGCAAAATAGCCATTAGTTCTTGCTGAGAGGTAGATGCGACTAAATTCTTACCGGAAAGGTCTCTTGAAGGCGGAAAGCTCATTGGTTCAGTAAAGACACCTTCATATCTATCCAAGGAATTAGTGGAGACTGTTGATGGGTGCATCTGAAGGGAATGGAGTTGAGTGATGATACCATGTGAATTCTTCTTAAGGATTTTTTCCAGGCGATGTGAACTGATGATCCAGAGAGACCCTGGTTGTAAGACCATTAATTTGTGTTGTGCCCCATTTACTGAAAATTGCATCCAAAGTTCCAAACAATCCCATAAGATGGGGCCAAGTGTGCGTAACCATTGAATGCCCAAAACCACATCACATCCACCTAAGGACAAGGAAAACATGTCAGAGCGCAGGTTATAATCTTCCATAGAGATATGCACATTGTGACACTTCCCCTTGCAAGGTAAGGTGCCCCCATTGGTAACCATGACTTCAAAGTTGGAGTAAGGATGGACAAAACAATCAGCCTGTTTGGCAATCTGAGGGTCAATGAAGTTATGAGTGCTACCAGAATCAATGAGTATGGTAAGAAGGAGATTCTTGAAGTATCCCCTGACTCGCATTGTTTGTGGGGTGGTGACGCCGGTTACAGCATGGAGAGAGAGCTCGGGTGGGTCGTCCTGAGATGGGGTGTCAACAGGCGGGTGTTGAATGTCGACCTGATCATCTACTGTATCTGGAGCTTCTTCATCAAGTTCTGAGGCAAATGGAGAATCCACATCCAAGAGATAAAGCTTTTGTTGAACACATCTATGTCCCCGAGTGAATTTCCTATCACAATTATAACAAAGCTCTTTTTCTCGGTGTGCTTGCATCTCTATTTCAGACAAATGCTTGATAGGAGTTGGTTGCGGGGCAGGCGTGATGGGAGGACGTTGGGAACCCATATTTCTGAAGGGAAGAAAGGTGGGTTTGGAGCGTTGTTCAGCTGCGATCTTGTCCTCTGCCAACTTAGCCAACCCTAGGACTTCCATCATTGTGTTGGGACAGAACATTTTGACCTCTGAGCGGATTTCATCCTTGAGACCACTGATAAAACAACTCCTGTAGAATTCATCAGACAATCCTTTTGTGTGATTGGTCAGTTTCTCAAATTGTGTATGATACTCTTTCACTGTGCCAATTAGGTGAAGTTTAGTGAGGGCTCCTGTGAAGTCATCAAAAGCACTAGGACCAAAATCGTGGCAAAAGGAGTTGGCAAAAATCTGTCTAGTTTGGCTCGGGATGAGCTTTGATGTACCAACGGTACCATTAAAGGGATTCTTGTTCCAAATGAAAGGATGCAAGTGGAACTTTCTGGACATCAAAAGTATTATGCAGACTAAAATATTGTTCTGCTCAGTATATCCATCCAGTTGGATCAGTACCATTGAAGCGAGGAAAATCAAGCTTCGGCCCGCGAAAATTGCTGGAAGAAGAGAACCCGGTGGCTGCAAAAGATTCTAGATGTCGGTTATTGTTCATGGCCGAATGTCGAAGATGGAGGCTGAGAAATTTTTCATCTAGATCTTGGAGTTTGGTTTGGATGGATGCAAGTGCTTCCGCCATGGTTTTTTTGTTTTTTTCTTAGAAATGTATAGAAAAACACAAACAAAAGCTTATTTAGTAAAGAAAGATTTGGATTTTGGAAAAGCTCGGATGGGTAATTGGGGTTTGATTAGGTTTTGGACACTTTCTAATGGACAGGGAAGAAAACAATGGTGATTTCGGAAGCGGGGTGAGAGAATGAGAAAATTTGGTAGAGAGGGACAAAGAAGCAGAATTAGGAAAGGAACACGGTGGCAAAATTTGATGGCGTTTGGGTGAAAATTGAAGGAGTTATGGAAAACCCTAAAAATAGACAAATGTGAGATTTCTGGTCTTGGGAAGTGTAATTTGGGATAGGGTCTTCAGGAATGAAATATGCAGGATGGGATTGCATGGATGTCAGTGAAGTTTCAGGAAAAACAGAGTTGAAACAAGGGAGATATGGCCGAAAAACAGAATTTTATACCTTCCTCATTTTTTTATTTTTTTTTCTAGAAATGGATCAGCAACAGCGGCGCGGAAGGGATCTGCAACAATGCGGAAATGATCGAAAACAGATGGATCTGAAATGGCAACTGGATCTGGAACGAATTTCAGAATAGATATGAAATGGTTGGATCTGGAGTAGAAGTGATTTGCAACAGTTCAGTTGAAAATAGATATGGACCCCAGGTATGTGCGGCTTCCTATCGGTTCAAGGGATTCACTTGGCCACCAATGCTATCTGGCGGCTTGCGTATTGGGGCAGTACCCCTCACTCCACCGCTCAAGTAAAACTGATAACCACTTTGCCACAAACGACAACTCTTGGTTTACCTCACGGGTGGGAACTAGTCAATTAGGTAGGGGTCATTTTCCTTTTCGCTGGCAGGTCCTCTCAATGGGCCAGCTACTTTGGGGTTCCTGTGGTACTCCTCACAATGAGTTTTAGGGATTATGCCCAAGTACTTCCCACAGTTAAGCGGATAGGGGTTATCCCAAGATCTAAACTTGCAACAGATGCGAAAAAACAAATTTGGCAGAAATTCCACCCAACGAGCCCAAGAAAGTGCTCTGATACCAGATGTGAAGAACTTGCAGTAATTAATTAATGCAAATACACAAGATATCAGGAATAATAGAACTTAGACTCACTTTTATATTGATCACGGGCCACTTCGAGGGGCCTTTGAGCAAGCTCAATACAATTAACTTCACGATGCCTTCAATGAACTCAACACACACTTATATACTAAGTCTATGCCCAATACAATGAGTCAAAACCATGGGACATATAATACTACGGGACGACTTACAAAGCATATGTGTCCAATACTATGGGCTAATATAAACTATGGATCAACAAATACTACGAGACGACTTACAAAGCATATGTGTCCAACAACAATATACTAACATAGTAAAGAGAAGGGTTGACATCGGTTCCTAACACAGAGATAGAATATCAAACAGGTGCAGCATGCAATACTTCTTTCAATTGAAAATAATTAAGATCCAAAGTCAAAATTAATACCTGAATAACCAACATCTGATCCGAGCTTCAAACTTTAGTCTCCTACTCCACTACTCTGGATGAATTACCTGCAATAAAACATATACCCTTCTTAGTTCTTTTTGACCAACCAGAGATGGACGCTTAACATGAAACTCATATATTAATAGATATGAAAGATTCAAAGACAAATTCATATAATGAACAAATTTTTATGGGAAGGAAAGTATCTGTATTATTTGCATTAAATGCAATCAACTAAACTTGTTCTGCAACTGGGCACCATTGAAACCTCGCCCTGGGTTCCTGCTCCTCTTCCTTCAGTGTAAATTTCTCCCCACATTTCCTTATCAAAATTGGTTCCCTTTTTTCTCAAGGCCCTCTCCTTATTTTTATAGAAAGGCTGACAGAAAAGACTCGAAAGGTAATTGGTTAAAGAGATTATGGTAGTTAGAATAACTTCCATAACTAATCTCTAATCTTCTTTTAATATTTTTTCCTTGTGATTTAGAGATACTCACGAGTGTGTCTCTTCACAACTAGCGAGTGAGTCGCAAGTGTTGATACAATTATGTTTACAAGGGTTCACTTCGCACTGCTGTCAACAAACATCGACTAGACACCCTTAAGAACAAGCCCATAAAGGTTTTACCCTTCCCAGCAACACATGCAGAGCGAGTGAAGTCTCACCCGAGATGTCTAAGGGGGGATGCAAGAACCAATTTTCTGCAGTTGTGAGAAGACATGCACTATTTCACTCTCAATCACAACATAAGACACAGATTTTCATTCACATCATGACATCATATTATTATCCTATTAACCCCTAACTCCATTACCATCTCATAATTAACGAATTAGGAAAATTAATAAAGCATGTTTGAGGAGTCTGCAGTACATAACATAGTCACGAAGGCATCTATTACGATCTCAAGAAAACATCAGATATTGCGATAAACAAAAAGAAAGAGATGTAAATCATTTTGAATATTGCAGAACTACTATCTAATAAATACTTCCATAGATTGATCCAAAAGAAAAAAAACACAGATATATGCAAAGGTATCATCTCATAATGCGCAACTCAATGCGAAATAAAGTGCCCTCGGGATTACAATCGCAAAAGGATTCTTCTTTCTAGATGCCGGCAAAATTGATTCATTCCCCTTTTCTTAGGCTTAAAATATTACTGCTACTTATAGGCTCACTTGGCCATTACAGATGGTCCTAATGACCCATCCTGTAGCTAGGTTTTTCACCCTAGCTTGTGCAAATAAGCACCTATTAAGGAGAATGGACTCCTTAGTAGCAGTTCAGAAAAACAGTAAATGAAAGACAGTACAATAAAATAATAACTACTCTAAGCATGTGCATAAAACAGAAAAGACAAGATAATAAAAATGGTTTTTGTATTGATTATACCTCCAATGTGATGGTTGGTGAAGCCTTTGCAGCAGTCCAAGAGGGTTGCTTCCAAGCTCCAATTTTGTTCCTTTCTCTTTCTCCAAAGGGTTTTGGAAATGGGCCAAAGGGGCACTCAAATGTGAAAGTAGCTCAAGGGTGAGCTAGGGTTTCAGGAGTGATTTTGGCAGAGTAAGGGTGTGGTTGACTGTGGATATGAAATGAGGGGCCTCCATCACCTATTTATAGGTTTTTAGTGGTGGAGTGCTGGCCCATGGTTTTGGGCACCATATAGTTTAGGTCAGCTATATAAGGTTTTTGATTCCTTTTTCCCTGTTTTTCCTCTTTTTGTATTTTTTATTCCCTTTTTAGAGGGTTTTTGCTATTTTGGAGGAATTTTGGATTATTTTGGGGGGAAAAGGGGGTTTTTTTGGCCTTTTGGAGGCTTTTTAATGGGTTTTTTTAAGGTTTTGGAGGCAAATATGGTAGGAAATATGGACAAATGAGTCATGAAATGGGGTAGATGAGGTAGTGAGCACTTTTTTGGTGTTAACATATTGCCTCCTGATGTGTGAGGGCAGGAGCTCATCGTATGGCCGATATACATCATAAGTCTTTTATGGTTTTCCTGGGATGTGGAGAAGAGAAGAAATGAACTAGAGCCCAGAACAACGGTCCTAAACAAACTGCAAAAACTGAAAGTACATGACCTCAATAGTGAATGAGGAATAATCTGAACATATGGACGAGGCGGGCATTCCCATGCTCGTATCAAGATACAGAACAATAAGATCAATGGGGTCCAAAATATGGGGACCTGAAATATACATGGCCTCAAATAATGAATGAGGAAGAATCTCAATATATGGATGAGGCGGGCATACCCATGCTCGTATCAAGATACATAAAAAATAACTGTGAGGCCTGAAAAAAGGGGGACCTACAAGATACATAGAGAACCATTGTGTATATCATAAGGGTCCAGAGGGGACACAAATCTGGGACATACTATCGGGATGACCATGTCTAAGCTGAAGAACTGATACACTGGGATAGCAACAGTGCTACTGAGTGTGGTACTAGAGGAACTGATGAGCTGCTAGATCATAGTGATGGGGAGTCATACCCTCAATGGTACACTGAACTGGAACTGAACTGGGTACTCAAGGAAGCATATAACTGGATGGCTTTCCGAATACAATCGCCAACGCAACCTGGACATCCATGGGAACATATAACTGGGCATTCCGAAGTGACTCACCAATGTGCTAGAGTCGGGGGGAAATCTGGGGTCTTCGACCAATAACTGAAGGGATATATACCCTGCATGATTCTCAACGATGCGATCAAGGTGTTGAATTCAAGCATGTGAGAAACAACCACTAAGAGAGGCAATGATGACTCCTCTCAAAATGGTCCATAGGCACTCACCACAGATGGTGATGGGTCCAAGGCGCAGGGACCTCTGGGTCTATCCTCTGGAATAGAGGGGCTATCGTCGACAAAGGGAGACCTGTAACTAGCAAGGCAATGATGTTTCCTTGATAGGAGCGCGAGGTGGAGAACCAAAGTGTGAGAGTACTGATGGTAGGACTGACATACTGTGGGGGATAACTGGGCAAGTAGAGTGGGTGGACTCAAACTTCCTTTTTTCAGAGTATGAAGATGGGGGATGATTGGGCAGTATATGAAACTGACTGGAGGGAAAGGGATCACAGCTGTAATGGATCAAGGATAGTGATTGGGGTGAGTGGTACTCAAGTTGGTGGAAAGTGGCAGGGGACTGCAGAATACTCTGAACAAAGGCGACTTTATTGGGGGTGCTGCCGAGATGATTGATCATAGTGCCAAGAGGCACAGGGGGACTTCTTCATGGGTTAAGGAACTAGAAGAAGGGTGTTTAAAATGGTACTATTGTGTGGATTTATATGAGCCCAGGACAGTTCATGCTCATGATTGCTTTCAATTTTAAGGAGTCTGAAAGCGATAAGAAGACTCAGAAATAATGGAATGGTACCGTCGTGTGGATTTGTACGAGCCCAGGACGGTGCATGCTCGTGGTTGCTTTCAATTTTAGAGAGTCTGAAAGCAAATAAGAAGACTCCAGGGGGGTTCTTTTTCGTGTGTTAGTCTCCAAGGCCCAAAGAAGCATAAAAGGATGCAATGAAGAACTCTTCTAGCTAGTGTGACTAGAGTATTCCTTTTTCGTAAATAGTCTACCAGGTCCGGAAAAGGGTTAAAATTATACCAGATAGACGCCCTTTCAGGTACTTTAATGAGTATGAAAGGAAGCAAGATTGCTTGGCGATCTTTTCATTGTTTTAGGAGTCAGAAAAGAGCATAACAAAAACTCCCTAAGTGCCTTTTTCGTAAAGGACTTGTCAGGCCCGAAAAAGGGATAAAATTATACCGAACAAAAGGAATGGTCAGGCAAGGAGGAAGTGCTCAATCAAGGAGCATTGATGATGACCAAGAACGAAGGTAGGGGGGAACACTAGTGGGCCTCCTTGAGGGATAATGAATGGTGGCAAAATAATGAAATAATTGCAGTATCAGTGGAATGAATGGATCATGTAAAAATGTGTAACAATCCGATGGCAGCCAATGTGGTGTGCAAACCGAGGGCAGCAAGATGTTGGGACACAATGTTGAAATTGTACCTAGTGAGAGTGAGAAATGATCTCAAGCGTCATCACGGGCTCGGAAAAATGAATCCGACGATATAAAAAGTGTCAAAAAATGGATAACGGTCGAGGTGGCACACAAACTGAGGCGACGGGTGGCGTTTTGGAAAAATACCCCAAAACATTTGGGGGTGAGAGCGAGAAATGATCTCAAGCATCATCACAGGCTCGAAAAACTGAATCCAATGGTATAAGGAATGCTAAAAACTGATAATGGCCTATGTGGCATGCAAATCGAGATGGCAACGTGTATGGAAAAAATTCCAAAAGTTTTTGGTGAGAGCGAGAAATGATCTCAAACATCATCACGGGCACGGAAATATGAATCCGGTGGTGCAATTGGTGCAAAAAAACGGAGGTCATAAGGACTCCGGAATGGTCAAAGGAAATAACTAGGTTAAAAAATGGTTGCAAATAAAGGTGAGCCCACCAAGCCAAGGATGCAGTGGTGGGGAGAAATGATGACCCGCGGGGGGCAGAATACTAGGTGTATCAAATCAAATCATATATACAAGTGACATGTGACCTAAAAAATGGTTGAGATCACGCATGTGAAAAAGTGAGCAGGGTTAAGGACCTGCCCCCATGCTATGTACATGGGGTTTGTGATTGTGGATCACATATGTGTTGGTTTGAACAATGGGATCATTGAAATACTGAGATAGATGTGGTGGGGAAGGCTCAAAATGATTGATCATGCCCCCTATCCTAGGGTCGAGGTAATCTATTATGCCCCCTAACTCAGAGGTGTCAATGTGGTGGTTGTTGATAGCGGGGTCAAGACCAGGCATTTCGATATAGGACCAGGCGAAGACATCGTGGAACTCTTGGAAAAGCTTCTTGTACTCTCTGATCTCATGCTTAGTGCAGGAGGCTCCTAACGTAATGAGTTCATGAACACCGGCTGGGTCAGATATATCAATGTGGATGACGGGTGATATGTTGGCCATGTTACATTCCTCAAAAGCATCGGGAGCAGGGATGGGATCCTTAAACCAGTCGACTTTGGTGGGGAGGAAATATTTGGAATCAACCGCAAATTGGGTGGCTATGGTGGAGGAGGACTCTTCTGGGAGGAAGTAGGAACGATGGTGCATGTCTTCCCAGGGGCAATCCGGGGCAGTGAGAGCCTCTAGAATCTCCTCATCATTGCGGAAACTTTGAGTTGTCAAATCGGTTGACGAGGAAGTGGTAGTAGAAGAGATCATATAGATGGTATTAATCTCGCCGGATGAAGATGATACTGGGGGGTGAATCTCCTCAATTGTGGGGGGCATCGTCTCAAGGTCCAAATTATTCATCTCGTAGAGAGCTGCTTTGTAATCTGGGAGATCAGGACAATGATGTGAGTAATGGCCATAAATACCGCATATTGCACAAGGGTGGTTGGTACGCAATGATTTATCACGAGGCTTAGGGGTCGGGTCGAGTTGGACAACCGGGATGCTGGGGTCATCATCAAGCATTTGCATGTGTTCCTGTAATGCAGGTAATTGTGGACATTGATGAGTCGGATGGCCTAACTCATCACACAATGAGCATTTGGGAGGAGCACGAAACATGGGGGGGTTTTTAACTGTTTTGGGTGGGGGTATAACAGTGTATGGTTGTGGGCCTCTGCCCCCAGTGTGCTTGATAAGAGGGGGTGGATTCATAGATGATGAAGGGGTAGTGACACCGGGAGATGGTTGACTAGTAGTCGAAATGGGTTGCACTGGTTGTAGGACGACATTTGGTGTCAGCGGGGGAACGGGAGGCAAAATATACCACATGGGTAATCCTAAGGTTAACCCGGGGAGGCTGAGAGTAGCCATAATCGGGGCGCTTACTACTCCCAAGGGAGGGAATAGGAAGGGGATTGTGTGTATGGGTGTAACACCAATGTGACTAGGTACCAATGGTGGTTTGGGTAACAAGGGCGGTTGATTGTTGGGTGTTTTTGTATTGTGGGAAAGGGGTACATAGGTTAGATACTTCGGTCGCAGGTGATGGGGATGGAATGGATTGGAATGTTGAGGTCATCGACGTATCTAAGTAAACTCTGGGTCCCACGAAGGAAACAAATGAGGTATTTGTACCATAAACAGGTTGTTCAACCATGGGGAGAACATTCTCTGGTGCGGCTGGGGTATTGGGATCGCAATAGGTGAGTTGATCGACTATGACCACGCGTCCATCATGGGGGAACATCATGGTACGAAAAATGGATGAGGAAACTGCCCGCATAGCATACATGTAGTTGCGGCCAAGTAAGAGGTTATAATCAAGTTGGGCATTGATGACCTCTATGTCAATGAGCACGGTTTTACCAGCCAACTGGACGGGGACATTAGCTAAGAGACCTTGGGGTTGATCCGAACGGTCGTCGTAGGCACGCAACGCAGTGGTGGACTACTGGAGAGTAGGGAATCCTAACTTCTGCCAAACGAATGTGGACATAACTCATGTAGAGGCACCTTCATCGATAATGCACAGATGGATGAAAAGATTCCGAATGGAAACAGAAACTTGGAATGCTAAAGTGGAAGGTAGGCATGGTTCGAACTGGTCCAAATTGAAGGACATTAGTCGTGAATCATTTGGGTCAATAGCACCAATGGCGGAGAGCAAATTCTTGCGCTGTGAAGGATAGTTTTTTAAGACTTCTAACACAGACATGGTTGCGGGAGACTGGGCTAAGTCATCTACAATGTTGTGCTTTGATGCAGTGTGAGAATTGGGATTATTGTTGGTGCGACGAAGTGGGAAGCGAGGTGCTTTGGACGTGCCATCTAGTAGAGCCGGAGGTATACGTAACGTCTGATTAGTGGGATGAGGGTTAGTGTTTTTGTCAGTGGGAGGGGCTTCAGGGGTGGAACCATATTGGTTTCGATGGGTTTGGAGGTTGACATCGGCGGATGACATCATTAACAAGTGGTGGGTACCTGAGTCTAACATGGGTTGATCGGGAGTGGCATAAGTGATCTGTTGTTGTGGTGGCACATTTCCTTGAGGGGAAGCCAACGGCTGAGTGTTCACTATGCCTTGGGTTGGTAAGGGGTTTTGTAGTACCAAAGGTTGATGCTGAGGTGGTAGGGGGTTGGGTGGCGCCTGAGGAGCTGCGTGCCCTTGGCAATGGGCATCATCAGTCCATAGTTGCTGAACTTGCTACAAATGTGGGAAAGCATGTGTGTAGTGGCCATAGACACCGCAAATAGAACAAGGATGGTTTGTTCGCAAATTAGGATTTTTGGCCTGCTTGGGTGGCCGATTAGGGTTCTGGTTTGCAGGTGCCATGTTATTGTTGTTTGGGGGATTGGGAGGTTGACTGCCTTGGTCTAGAGGGGGGTTATTCCCACGGTTATGGTCTTTTCCACGGTTTTGCTGGCCCTATTGGCACTGGTTATTTTGGTTCTGTTGTGAATTCTATTGGGCATACACTTTCCCTTGGGCAGCAGGTGGGTTGTGGGGTTTTGTAGGTGCGGGAGTAGGCTGCGATGGATAATAAGTAGGTGGAGGCTGCGCAGGTGCTGAACCTTATGGGGGTTGCTGATATGTTTGTGGAATGGGTTGTGGGTTTGTTGCAGGGGTTGCCTATGGCGGGTAATAAGCAGGTTGGGCTTGACAGGACACAGGAGCTGGTGCAGCCTGTGGGTGGTAATATGGCTGAGGTGCGACTTGGGGGGCGTAAGCGGGGGATGCATGACCAAAGCACTAAGGTGGACATGAGGGTCCGTGGGAATGGTGTTGATGTGCCATGGGAGCATAAAAATTGGTTGCTCCGGATTAAGATGTAGCCCGCGAAAGGTCAGGGCCATGGCTGGGACGTGCTATGGAAAAGGGTTCAGGATGCGAGGCAATACGGCCAATGATGCCATCTGCAGCATGGGATGCCCCCGGCACATCGTGTCGTGAGGAATCGCCGCGAGGGGTGTCAGGTATGATGGAATATAGGTAACCAGACTGGGCGTAAATAAGGTTAAATTGTTGGGCTTTGAGGATGGCCTCTTCTTCGGACTGGGTTCGTTCAGATGCCACATCCTTGGCAATGACAGGAAGGAGGGATTTTAGAAACCAATCTAAGAAGATACAGTCGTCTAACTTGATTTTGTAAAGGCTGCGACGTCGACGCCACTCATGAATGTGGTTAGTGATGTGGGTAGCCGTGTTCTGTCTGCAAGACAGTAGGATCTCAACTCCCGTGTCATAGCGGACAAGTAATTGAAAGAACTGCAGGAAAGTCGAGGCAAGGGAAGTAAAGGTGGCATGGGTCCCATGGGGATGCTCGATGTACCACTTAGCTGTAGAGCCAGTGAGGGTGCGCTGTAACAAATGGAGGTGGATAGAGTCGTCCACTATGGAGTTGGAGGAACACCATAGATGGAAGGACATAATATGGTTCTGGGGGTCCTCACCTGCCTTTCCCTCAAACTTAGGGATGTCAGAGGGGAGCTTGGTGGGCATGTGAGGCCACGCAGGGTCGTGTTTGATGGGATCGTTAGTCAGTCTAGCTAGGTCAGGAAGGTTGAGACTAGCCATGAATGGAAAACTAGTAGAAGGATGTGACATACTAGCGGTTGTGATCATGTTGGGGCCAATGCCCCCAAGTGGAGGGGCTGGGTTTGGGATGTTTCCCCCAAGTGGAGGAACGAAAGTGGTATGGGACGGTCCTGCACTTCCAAGGGTAGTGTGAGTCACTGATGGAGTGGGGATAGGTATGCCAGCTACTGGAATGGGTACAATGATCAGAATGGTAGATGTGGGCCCCATTGAGGGCATACCCAAAGCAGGGGTGGTAGCTGGTGTGGTGGTGGATGCTCCACTAATGGTCCCTACAAAGAAAGGGGTGGAAGTCACGCCAGCCATGGGGTTGGTTGGTGCAGTGTAAGTGGGGTTCTCGAACTCTCCCTCAGAATCAGAGGTAAAATAAGGGGCATCTAGATCGGGTGACAGAGTTCTATGCCATTGACGAGTGGATTCAAGTGACAAAGCTCGAGATCTATGATGAGTGGTATCAAGTGATGAAGATCTATGTCTATGACGGGTGATGTCAAGTGAACCATGCTGTGGGGGCTCGCCACAGAGGCACCGGGAATGTCTCAGGGACTCAATGGCGACAGATGGTGTCAAGTATCTGGGGGTCGTGTTGAGTGAAAAACAACTCAAAAACCCTAATGCAACCGAGTGAGCAGAAGGATAGCTCAAAAAATATGTCAGTCGGGCCAACAACCAACTCAAAACACTTACTGTAACAGTTGTGCTACAATAAGTGGAGTATCAACAGAAATGGTCAAAATACCAACAAGCAGTAGGTTTCCTAAAAAATAAAATTAGTGGACTCGCTAGACCAAAAGGAGGTAAGGGAGCATGCAAACACCTAGCAAAATAGTATTCTGACTCAACTAGACATATCCTCTGCAAGGTGATGAAATCCAAGTCAGACAACATGGATAGTAGAGCCAAGTGGCTAAAGATATCCCCCTGCCGGGAGGGACACCAGGTAGTCAATCCTAGAAGAAAAACAACTAATATACCCCATTCATGACACGATCGGTTGGGTGAATCTGCCATTTGGTTCTATTGCCGCTGTATCCCCATACAGGTGATACACCAAGAACGGCGAAAGGTATCCTTCGGTTACTGAATGGATTGCGGTATTCCACTCAGGCTTCCGGAACCAATATAGCAACTTCAACCCTCCTAGGGGAAAGGCCTTCCCAATAAATTGGTTTTAAACCGTGTCAAAAAATACTAGGGGATTTTGGTTCCCTAATGGACAACAGCTATGTCTCAAGTGTAAGAAACTGAGGGGTGGTATTTGGATGCCTATCCCCCCCGATCCTACCTAACTACAAAAATTATTGTGTGTTCCCCAAGTGGGGTTAGAATGTTGGTTGTGTTAAGTAGTATTTTTAGGGCTCACTTGAATTAGGTGACAGAGTGTGTGCGTGTGAGATTATGAACCTAAGTAAAAGTGCCACGGGGTAGGCAACTTTCTAACTAACAATACAAAATTTAAACTTTGAAATGCAAAATTTTCTCTTTTCAATTAAAATGCTGAAATTTAAAAAATATTCTATAAATGGAACAGAAATAATACTGCAGAAAAAGGGCTATAGGGAAGTATGGTTGCAGATAGGACAGATGGCTGTGCAGGTGCAGAAAATATTCCAGCAAAGTGTTGGGTTAAAAACAGTAAAAAAAAGTGCAGAAAAACAAACCACAGGTCTGTGGAAAATCTGAGCAGTCGGACTGTGGGAAACAGCGCAACAGTGGTGGACGGGTTGCAGGATTTTGGTCGAAAGACGCAGGCAGAACGCGGGAAAAAGGTTGAAAGTCGCAGGTGGGTTGCAGGAAAATGGCTGAAAGTCGTAGGCGGGACGTGGGAAGAAGGATGAAAGACGCAGGCAAGTTGCAGGAAAATGGTTGAAATCCACAAGCGGGACGTGGGACAAAAGGCCGAAAGATGCAGGAAGGTTGCAGAAAAAATGGCTGAAAGCCGCAAGCGAGACGCGGGAAAAAGGCTGAAAGACGCAAGCGGGTTGCAGAAAAATGGCCGCAAGCGGGACACGGGAAAAAGGTCGAAAGACGCAGGCGGGTTGCAGGAAAATGGCTGAAAGCCGCAAGCGGGATGCGGGAAAAAAATGCCGAAAGACGCAGGCAGGTTGTAGAAAAATGGCTGAAAGCTGCAGACGGCCCGCGGAAAAATGGGTTAACAGCCATGGTTGGATTGCATGAAACAAGTTGATAGTTGCAGTCAGATCGCAGGTTACAAACTGGAAACCGCCGGTAGATCATGGGAAACAGTCTGAGAGCCGTGGTCGAATCACAGGTAAATGCTTGAAAGACGCGGTCGGAATGCAACTGCGGGGGGAAAAAGACGTGGTTTACGGCAGCCGAAAGGGACAGCCGAAAGGAAAAAACAGAAAAATATTGCAGAAAATTAAAAACGTTTAAAACTTTAAAACTATAACAAAAAATTCAAAGGAACACAAGGGTAGTCGCCAAAACTGTAGCTAGGTTTTTTACCCTAGCTTGTGCAAATGAGCACCTACTAAGGAGAAGGGACTCCTTAGTAGCAGTTCAGAAAAACAGTAAATGAAAGACAGTACAGTAAAATAGTAACTACTCTAAGCATGTGCATAAAACAGAAAAGACAAGATAATAAAAATGGTTTTTGTATTGATTATACCTCCAATGTGAAGGTTGGTGAAGCCTTTGCAGCAGTCCAAGAGGGTTGCTTCCAAGCTCCAATTTTGTTCCTTTCTCTTTCTCTAAAGGGTTTTGGAAATGGGCTAAAGGGGCACTCAAATGTGAAATTAGCTCAAGGGTGAGCTAGGGTTTCAGGAGTGATTTTGGCAGAGTAAGGGTGTGGTTGACTGTGGATATGAAATGAGGGGCCTCCATCACCTATTTATAGGTTTTTAGTGGTGGAGTGCTGGCCCATAGTTTTGGGCACCATATGGTTTAGGTCAGCTATATAGGGTTTTTGCTTCCTTTTTCCCTCTTTTTCCTCTTTTTGTATTTTTTATGCCCTTTTTAGAGGCTTTTTGCTATTTTGGAGGAATTTTGGATTATTTTTGGGGGAAAAAGGGGTTTTTTTGGCCTTTTGGAGGCTTTTTAATGGGGTTTTTAAGGTTTTTGAGGCAAATATGGTAGGAAATACGGACAAATGAGTCATGTAATGGGGTAGATGAGGTAGTGAGCACTGTTTGGGTGTTAACACATCCCTAACTAACTTAACCAATTAATTCTTCATATCTCGACTTTGTGACTGGTCCTTTGTTCTTGCCTTTGACCCTTTCACCTCTTGGGGTTTCGCACTTGTGTTCTTCGAACCCCTACCAACAAGCCCCCAACACAAAATTTTCACTCTCCCTCGAGCCACTTCAGTTGGAAATTGTTGGTGCATTTACCTACATCTTGAATTCGTCGTAATCTTCCATGACTTGGTCAACCGCTTCCTTGGTCATTACTGCTTCATACTCTTCCTCATCTTATCAAACAATATTTCTAGCACCCATGGTGGACAAGGTATGCAAAATCCAACTTCTCTAGTTCTGGCACATTGGTTTCGTGAATTTGATCATCCTTCGCTGGAGCCGGAGTGTCCCCTACGTTGGTCTTGCGGCGGTGAAAATACCCGTTGGTTCTCCATCAACTACAGCTTATGCCGAGCTGTGCGAACCCCACTTTGTCCTTTGGTCGGTATCCATCAGTTGGTTGGTACTTCTCTTGTTCTTCATCATTTGCACTGATCCAATCATTGGTCCCTTAGCGCACCAAGATATGCACCATTAGCGCACCTTGTGTTCTCATGCTGGAAATGAAATGTACCATTGCAACCCTCTAACCTCACTCTTCGCTCTACAACTTCTTTAGAACAACACATTAGGTTCAATGAGTCTAACTATTAAATTTTCAGAATTTACTTCAATCTGATCTAGGATCCTAACTGAGAGAACAACATGTACAGCAAATCTACAGCATATCAATCATGGACACAATAATGCAAGCACACAAGAGACATAGAGTTTACTTGGGGAAAACCATAAAGGTGAAAAACCCCAATAACTTCCTCAGAGATAGAGCAATGATACAACTAGAATACAAGAGATAGTCTTCTCCTAGCAGCAGAGCCTCCTCCTCATAAGTGTGCCACTTTTCAAATGAGAGAAGTGTGTGAATGAATGATCAAATAGAGATCTCCCGATCTCTATTTATACTTGTTCTGTCCTACCCAATAAACTAATGGAGCCTACATGTCTAGCTTAACTCATGGTTAACTTAGTCCGGGCCAACCCCACACTTGGTGGTCTAATAACCCTTTGACCCACTACAGACTCCCCTTCAGGTATTGGGACTACATCCCAAACATCTTCATGATCGACTGGTACTCCTCGATCATGGCAGTCTTCCTAGATCCTGGGAACTTCAATATCTTCAATATTTTCAATAGATAAATTTGTTGCTGAACAAATGTTGTAGTCGTTCTTTTGTAGGTGATGGTATATGATCTTTCCTACACAACAAGTTAAATTACATGATTAGAAAACATCTCATAGTTTTCAGAACAAATTCTTACATATAAAGAAATATGACATGCAATTATCTTAGCCAATGCTTCAATACAACATTTATCCATATTCCGTAACTTTCTAGATGCCTTCCAATCTCTACCAGAACATTGTTAAGAGTGTGCACAACTCCTAAAATGTCAGCAAAGAGGTTTCATTCTAGATAAGTAGCAATGGAATGTTGTATAGTGCCATAGGCCACTTACCCATGTATATTAGTATTATATTGTTCATCAATGCAACTATTCTAATATGCGTAATACACAACCTAATTCTAGGAACATAATCATATACATCATTAAATAACATTATGTAAGAAATGACAATTCAAATACTTATCTTTGTTTGGTTGCTGGGTGGACTCCCTCTGAATATTTGCAACTCCATTCTGATGTGGATTGTGAGAAGTGGTCAACTCCCTCTGAATATCTGCATCCTTGTAGAAACTACTGAAGTGTGCTCCCTCTTGATCTTTGCTTCCTGGATTACCTGTCCTTGAACTTATATCCATCCTTAATCACTATGCATGCTTGTTAGTATTGTTAACACCCAAAAAGTGTTCACTACCTCATCTACCTCATTACATGGCTCATTTGTCCATTTTCCTACCATATTTCCCTTAAAAACCCTAAAAATCCCACTAGAAAGCCTCCAAAAGGCCTAAAATGCCTCCAAAAGGCCACAAAACCATCAAAAAAGCCTCAAAAAGGCTAAAAACCCCCTTTTTCCTCCAAAAATATCCAAAATTCCTCTAAAATAGCAAAATCCCTCTAAAAAGGGAATAAAAAATATAAAATAATGAGGAAAAAGAGGAAAAAACCCTATACAGCTGCCCTAAACCATATGGTTCCCAAAACCATGGGCCAGCACTCCACCACCAAAAAACTATAAATAGGTGATGGAGACCCCTTATTTCATATCCACAATCAAGTATACCCTTACTCTGCCAAAATATCTCTTGAAACCCTAGCTCACCATTGAGCCACTTTCACCTTGAGAGCCCCTTTTGGCCCATTTCCACCATTGGAGAAAGAGAAGGAGAACATTGGAGCTTGGAGCAACCCTCTTGGACATTGCAAGAGCTTCATCAACCTCCACATTGGAGGTAATATCAATACAAAAACCATTATTTATCTTTTGTTCTTTATGTTTCATGCATGTGTTTTAGATTAGTTTACATTTCTATTTTAGTTTAATAATTTACATTTACTGAACTGCTACTAAGGAGTCCATTCTCCTTAGTAGGTGCTCATTTGCACAAGCTAGGGGTAAAACCCTAGCTACAAGTATCATCATTGTCTTATCGTTGAGGTCTCATATAATCATACATTCATTAGTATATTCTTAATACTATCAAAACACAATAATCTTAAGCATGTATAGTCATGATCATTTCAAACAGAAATAATAAGCATTAGTATTCAAGGACTCTTATGGTTAGTCATATCATAAATTAAAGTAAGAAACATAATATTCCTAAACCCTTGATTGCTCAAACCTATACTTTCATGACTCTTCTGGTTAGTCATATCATCAATTAAGGTAATAAACATAATATACATACACCCATGATTACTCAAACCCATGAATAATCATTATCAATCATGCCATGTATACTTATATAAGAGATCCTATCGTAAGGTAGGATTCTAACTTGATATAGGAAAAAAATACATGGATTAGTATGTTAGCTAGTTATGTCTAACATACTCACATGATGTCTTCTTGTTCTCTTCAATGACTTGTGCTAGTAACCTACATATCTCATAGGTTAACCATTATAGAACCAATATATACATACCTCGTAAATGGATCTTTTATGTGATCCATGACAATGGATGAATCTTTGTCTTCATGTCATCATGATCTTGAACTAGAACATGATTTGTCTTTCTTGGTGTACCTTTCATGTTAGCGGACAACATAAACCTCATACAACACCATAATGTATTAGTACAATCATAAGTGGCAACACCCTAATGAATGCATTCATAATTTTGTTAAGGTGATACGACAAGTCTAAAATCAAGATTGTTTTAACCGTAATAACATGAAGACAAACATATCATAAAATTAATCATGAACAAATCTCGAGACATACCTGGATGAGTCATACTTGTCGAGATTGCTTGAAATCTTCTTATGTAAGGCCTTAGCCTCATCTCCCTCTGAAACAAGAACTTCTTCACTTATGCAGGTGACCAATCCATCTTCTTCTACGATTAATCCAATCCACTTGATTTGAAAGAATTGGACCTGGAGCTGGATTAGGGTTTGTCAGAGAAACCCCAAAAATTCAAACTTCCGCAAGGATACAAATATGTGCCTTAATGAGCTGATCAAGCTGGTATATTCAGAATTTGAAAACTGCAAAGTTTCATTCCTTAATTTTGCCTTTGAAACTTTCGGATTCACTAGACGTGACCAAGAACTAGGGTTTGATGAAGCCCACTCTTCTTCCCAGTCAAAAGGTTTGATCCAAATCTCTAAGCTTCTATTTTTCTGAGGAGCTTCTAGCCGTGGCCACAGATTTAAAAAATTCTCATTTTTGCAGAATTTTCCACTTTTCCAATCAAAGTCCCGAACTAGGGTCTGATCAAGCCCGGTCTTCTGCCCAACCAAAAATTCTAAACTTGGTGTCTAAATTTCTATTTTGATGAGTAGCATTTAGCCGTATTCTCTGATTACAAAAATTCCAACTTTCTTTGAAACCCTAAATTCTGGAAGCCATGAATGAAGGTGCTTCAAAAATAATTCTGTTGTAACAGAAATATGTACCTGATTGTTTCTGGTGTAACTCCAAACTTTTCAATCCACGAGATTTGAAAATGTTTCTTGAGATAGAAAAACCTGTCATATTTCCATCCTGACAGGTCTTACCTCAATTGGATTCTCTGAGAGAGAGTTATGCCAAGTGTCGCAACGTGACCCGTTTATGGGATAAAACAGGAGAGCGAAATTGTACAGCATGCCACGTGTCACTGGTTCGACTTCGGCCTCTGAACATTTTTTCTAAGATAGTACAGTTTGTGTACTACCTGTCACTTTTTACAAAATTTCATTTGAACCTTCCTAGCCCAAGTTATGACCTTTTTTCCAAGGTCACCTGTTTATGACTGAGATCTAGAAGAGGCCAAAACCCTATGTTGTACAGATCATAAATCACAAAGTACAACGAATTAGAGGTTTTCCTTTGGACCCAAGGTACTTGGGGATCTCTGCTTCGACCTGTAAAAGTTTCAGATCTGAAAACTTCACGAAAATGGATTTATAGTGAAAGTGCTATGATGACTGGTTTTTGCTATATCAATCCCAAGCATTGCAAGTGCAACAAGTGTCATACATGCCATACCATTCCTTCTTTTAGGCTAGCTCTGACACCATGTTAAATTTTCAGAATTTACTTCAATATGATCTAGGATCTTAACTGAGAGAACAACATGTATAGCAAATCTACAGCATATCAATCATGGACACAATAATGCAAGCACACAAGAGACACAAAGTTTACTTGGGGAAAACCATAAAGGTGAAAAACCCCAATGACTTCCTCAGAGATAGATAAAGCAATGGTACAACCAGAATACAAGAGATAGTCTTCTTCTAGCAATAGAGCCTCCTCCTCATAAGTGCACCACTTTCCTAATGAGAGAAGTGTGTGAATGAATGATCAAATAGAGATCTCCCGATCTCTATTTATACTTGTTCTATCCTGCCCAATAAACTAATGGAGCCTACATGTCTAGATTAATCCATGGTTAACTTAATCCGGGCCAACCCCACACTTGGTGGTCTAATAACCCATCAAGTATAAGTTACAACACTTACAATATAAATGACGACACTTCTGTATAGAGGAATAATAACATCTCTATAGGAATATAATATACATATATGAAATACATTCTGAAGTTACATATACATCAACACTAACCCGTAATGCACATAAGCCTTAATTATTTTAGCTATTCTTTTGTTTGTGTATTTATAACTTAACTTACATGTTCCTCGTCCATCTTGTCTTTCTTGGACAATGATTGCCAAATCGTTCGTCGAATATTTCGCATATTTAGTAAATCTTGTCATCGATTATGTCATCATCCACCTCCATCGTCATCCACAGAGGCTTAAATGTTGTAATTATTATCTAATTTGACTCACTTGTGTCGAACATCGACGAGCTTCAAGCCTTGTCACGTACTCCTTACTCCGATATTGTTCCATCGACAGGCCCAATGTTTTCGACAGATTCCCAACCTTCAATCAAAATTTATATATATATTTTTATTTTTATTTTCCATTTCAGTCGCTATGCGCCTGGCTATCGCAATAAGGCTTCAACCGACTTTCATTCACTAAATTTGTCAACAATGTCCCATCTAGCTTTAGTAACTGCACTGCACCTCTTTCAGTAATAAAATTTATAATATAGGTACCCAACCAATGCATTTGAATCCTACCTGGGTGCTTCGCAAACTTACTATCATACAAAAGGACCATATCTTCACACTGGAAGTGCTTCTCCTTAATGTGGCAATCAGGCCAAGACTTATGTTGATCCTTTTCTACCTGCTGATGGAATCATGCGATAAACCTATCTTCATCAAGTTGTACCAGCTGTGCCAACCATTCTTCAATGGCTTTGTCATCACTCATTGTTGTTGTTTTTGTGATGCACAGAATCTGGACGATATACTCCATTGGTATCGCCACTTCTTGTCCATATACTAACTTGAATGGAGTCTGACGTGTCAATCATTTACAAGTCATTATGTAGGCCCATAGTATCATTTTAATCTTCAAATCCCAGTCATCACGGTTTGTGTTACATACCTTTGTGAGCGCATGTTCCAATACCTTATTCATTGCCTCCACTACACCATTTTCCTACAAGTGATATGGGGTACTCCTTCGATGCTGTATTTGAAATTATTCCTTCATGGCCCTGATAGTTTGCTTAACGAAGTGAGTTCCTTGATCACTCATCAGTATATTTGGGCATCTAAACCTGGTGACCATGTTATCAAAGAGAAATATTTATGGTGTCGCAGTCGTGCAATCCTTTACTGGTGCAGCTTAATCCCATCAAGTCAAATAATCAATCGCAGTGATTATCACGAACCTGTTCTTTTTCCTAGTGGGTTGATGGGTCCCATGAAGTCAACTTCCCATTTGTCGAAGGCTTGTAACGTCAATTGAGGTACTAGTGGCATTTCATCCCTTCGTGATTGTTTCCCTGTTCTTTGACATACATAGCATCTCTTTGTGTAATCTATGGCATCACCATCCATTGTTGGCCACCATAGTCCAACTTGAAGTATTTTCCTAGCAGTTTCACTCCCTCCATAGTGTCCTCCTGCGTTCCCATCATGAGATTTCGCTAATAATATTTCTTGTTCATGTGGAAGGACGTATCGACAAAGGACCTCATCTGACCCCATTTTATAGAGCTGACCTACGATTACTTGAAAGTCGGCAACCCAAACAACTAGCTTCTTCTTCTTACTAGTAGTGAATTCTTCCGTTGCACATCCTGTAGCCAAGAATTGAATAATTTGCTCGTAATGGTCGTCGACCATTGCAATTATAAATAGTTGTGCATCTGGAAAGCCTTCAACAATGCTTCTTGGTTCTTCACCTGACTCGATCCAGGATAGGTGATCAGGTCCTGCATTCAATCTCCTTGGTTTCATAATGATTTCAAAGTCGAATTCCTAGAATAGCAGCAACCAGCAACAGATCTGACATTAGCCTTATATTCGCAACATGGTCCTTAAGTAGTCCATATATGGTCCAATCGTCCATATATACTACAAGGAACTTATGAATGAAGTCTTTGAATGCAGTGACAACTAGCCTTGAAAAGATCACTAGAGCATTTTTAAGACCAAACGACATTAATGTTTATTGAAAGAAACCCCATTCTCTTACGAAATTTATCTTATGTCGATCCTCCTTCGCGATCTTTATTTGGTGGTATCCTGAGAATCCATCCATAAATGAATATATCTCTTGACCTACGACACCTTCTAGTACTTCATCAGTGAATGGTGTAGGGAATGGATCTTGAAGACATGCATCATTCAGTTTCCTTAGATCGACAAAAATCCTAATTTTGATAGTCTTCTTATATTGGACAACCATCAGGCTGATCCATTCTGATTCTTCCACAGGATCTATGATTCCTACATCCAGCATTCGCTCTATGTCAGCTTTCACTTGCTCCTTATACCTGGGATTCAATATATAGGGTCGCTGCTTGACTGGCTTCGCATCAAGTTTCAGTGGAATCTTCATTTCGCCCAGGTCCCCGAAAATGCCTTTCATTTCTAAAAATTTTGTTGGGAACAAATCTTGAAACTCATGCAGTAGATCAATAACTTTTCTAATTGTTGAATCGTCTGAGTAATATCCAATACTTGCGAACTTGGGATTTGCCTCTGACCCAATATTAACCTTCTTGATTCTCAGCAGTTGTTGGAATTTGTCAAATGGAATTTTTGGTGCTTCGACATCCCGACTTCCCTCTGACTCTGGAACATAAATAGGTCATGGATCATCCTCTTCATCAAGTCCTCCTGTCACATTTTATCACTCCATCGACATTTCTAGTGTCGTGGTCCAGTGTAATCCCATTGGTTTTTCCGGCGGAACTGCTTCAAGTACCTTCTCACAAATATCCTGTAGTGCGCTTTGGATGAAGGGGTTCTCATCTGAGAGGCTGAAAGTTTGGATAAAACTAATGGTTAACTCTTCGCATGTAGTTGTTCTATGTCACAGTTCTGCTGCGATATACCAGCTTCGTGGTACCTCATCCAATGTATGGATGAATGCATGGACCCATTATGGTTTTGGTCTCATTTCCCATGTGCTTTGACACTCTTCCAGGTGATCCCTCGGATCACTCCTTTCATTGCATTTTATCCCATAGTACCCTTCAATTTCCTTGAATCTGACTTCCATTAGTTGTCAACATAGTGACCAGGTTGTTATCAACGATTTGTGCATTTCCCACCACCGTGCTGGTGTAGACTTTAGTGCTTCTTCCAAAACCAGCAGTATCTTTGGTTCTGATACTTTTTATTCAAATTCGGTTATGAATACAGTCATATTAGGAAGTCCTTCGTATGTTGGTAGTTCGCATACTTCCGTCACTACACATCTCAACGATTGGGTGATTCATGCGCACCTTCTTAATGATACTTCGTGTAATCGCTTCTACCAATTTTCAAGTGCCTCATCGGAGCCTGACAATACCGAACTAATACTTCGCCACCCCAATTCCCCATCGGTGGTGGGATTGATGTAATCCTATGAGATGTTGTAGACATTGTCCCATCCTTCTATAAATCCATCTTGCATTGGCTTGACAAACCTCTGTCCTTCTGATGGATCAAGTGGGGTGACTACCCTCATGTCGTGATTTTCAAAAGACATTGTCCTTTTCTTAAAGTTGATAACGAATTGATTCTCCATTTCCCAGTCTATTCCTAACAACAATGGATAGGGGCTTGTGTTATCAACTATTTCTATAACATCAAATTCTGCATAAGTCCTCAATCCCTCTATTTCGACTGAGAGATGACATAATCGACCAATGGGTGTGACCTTGCTTTGATTTTCCAGTTGAATCTATATAGGGGACCATGCCAGCTGTGGTTTCCCCATTGTCTCCAATGTCTTTTTAGTCAATATATTTACATCTTATGCCAAGTCCAGAATGATAGAGTTGACATTGAATGCACCAATCTGCGCATTCATCCTCATTTATCTTCCTCTCTTCTTTCTGTGTAATCGATTTACTATTCGATTCTATCTTCCATACTCCTATCGATCTAATAGGATGGCTATCTCTTCTAGTGCATCCTGATCTTTTTCCACTGTCAAACAGCTTTCCAGGAAAGTCCTCAGAGTGTTAATCCTCCCTGGTGGCTTCTGTGAATTTGTCATATCTAATATTTGTGGCATCTCATAAACGGTTTCTTTCTGGCTAATAGGTGGCAACTTAGTCCTTCTCATCATATATTGTGCTTCCAAAAGGGTCTCCTTTTCTGCTTCCACATCAAATCAGACTTGTTTCATTGTTCTAGGCTGAATACTAGGCAGTGTCCTATCTTCTCCTGTTGCAGTCCCCCCTGGTCACTACTGCAACGTTCACAGGTCGACTTCTTATCTCCACTGAGATATTATGTACGGTCAGAGGTGGATTTTGATTATGATTCACATTTGGATTCGGTTTTGGTTGTGATGGATTCTTATTT
This sequence comes from Larix kaempferi, assembly GCA_027924585.1. Classification (NCBI taxonomy): domain Eukaryota; kingdom Viridiplantae; phylum Streptophyta; class Pinopsida; order Pinales; family Pinaceae; genus Larix; species Larix kaempferi. The sequence goes on along the minus strand of BSBM01000986.1, from coordinate 4,700,525 downwards.
TTCCATTTCGTAATAAACTAGGGACACTCCTCAACACTGTGGTCCACTGCACTGCAATAGGTACATTGTGGATTGAGGTTCGTAAAATCCCTTTAATAATGTCCGATCTGGCCACAATTATAGCATGTAACCGGCCCTTGACCTCCACAAAACCCTCCTCTTAAACCTCCTCACGGCTGACTCATGTACCATTGTTGGTTATATTGTGGAAGTTGATACTACGGTTGGTTGTACTGCAGCGGTGGTTGGTTGTACAATGGCTGTGGTTGACTATAGTGAGGTTGCGGCTGGTTATACTGTGGTGGTGGTTGATTGTAGTGCGATTGTTTCTAATTATACTATTGTTGATATTGTATAGGGGGTTGCTCCTCTCCCTTCATAAAAAATGTATCTGTGGTTCTTTCTTGGAGTAAGTTGTATGCTCTACAATCCTTCTCTTCATGGCCGACCGATCAACAGAAATTGCATAAAAGGTTAGCCATATTTGACACAATTTTCTATATATATACGCATTCTTCTGATTGATGTCCCCTTGTCTGAAAAATTCGACTCCATGGAATTCCTCCCTGACTAAGTGGATTTGGTGCGCCAGACTGTAAGTATTCACGAAATTCCGGGAACTGATCCTTATGATGCCCTTCTGATTTCCATCAACTGCATCATATTTCCTCGTGAACTTCTTTCCCTTTCTTGATATCTTGTAGTTGGATCATAAATTTTGCTAGCTACACTTGTATATGGTTCATACATATCCCTATTTCTCCAATTGGTGAAGCCTCAAGCTTCATCACAATTTCCATTGCCTTCCCCTGGGATGCAATCTCCTACTGCATTAGTCGCATGCGAATGTGTGGTATTAATCGCGCAATGAACCATTCCTTGTGTTGCATGTCACTCATTCCAAAACTTACTTTCTCCATCATAGTTTTATATCTCTGATCGAACTCCCATACTGATTCGTTAGGAAACTGCTATATTTCCTTCAGTTCCGTGATATATGGCGACTTTGATTTTGGTTTCCTAAAATCATCGATCAATCCTGCTTTGATTTGCCCCAAATTTTTCTCAGGATTCCCTATAGGTACTTGTACAAATTTCATAAACCAATCCAGCACACATCCCCTGAAGGTCATTGCTAGTTGTCCCTTCTTGATATCATCATCTTGGACATGCTTTACTATCCATACTACTTCACATAAAAACTAGTACTGCTCGGGATCCTCAGTCTCGTTACCATGAAAGGTTAGCATCTTTACATCACCTCCTGACATCCTTTGTTTCCTACTGGTATTTGTAGACCCACTGCTCCTACCATTTTTAGGACATGCCGAAAAACCTTGTGAAGAGCTTATATTTCTTCCTCTAAAATTTGGCATAGTGCGCGGGGTTGTGGGTACCTTGTAGCTTTGGGTTTGTCCTTCCTTGGTTTCAGGGGTAGCCTGGTTTCTCTCTTCATCACAGTAAGGCTTCTTAGTCCCTTGTGGTCTCGTTTCATAGTTCTTTGTTCTGATCTCCCTAGGAGACTCTCTCTATCTCAGTCCTCCTCTTCTTCTCCGGCTGGAACCTCACCCCACTTCGCAGGGTACCACAATCTTCCACAGCTTCCTTCAAAATTTCTTCGTAGCTCATATCCATCTACCCCGCATCATTCTATCAGAACTGCATTTGCGTGGTACCCACAGCTTCCACACACCTGAGCTTTACTCGTCAGAATTCATGTTTAGTATACCATTTTCACAAATGAGCATTTTAATCCACAGTTTCAGTGACAGTAGAAATCTTCCTCTGGGTCCTTTGAAAAAATTTCTTTCTGCGTCACTATATGACTTAATTGTGTCGATAGCGAATTCAGTGATGTATCCTTCTAGAATATTATCTACCCAGACCTCGGCAGCTCTAGATGCTTTTTTGTCCACTCGCTTCAATTGCTAGATCAGTTTTGGCGTCCAATGTTCGGGATCACCCCCTTGGAATTTCCTCTTTTGAAAGGTCAGTTGTGCCAACCATTCATGTATAAGTATAGGGAATTCACAGAAGAATATTTCGTGAATGTTAGAGTAGATATACTTCTATAGATAGTCAGTTTTCGACCATCTAGGGTTCTGATTTTCTTCTTAAGCAAATTCTCTCTTCTTCTTGTAGAACCATTCCTCGATCTTCAACTTTGTCAGATGCCATAGCATTTCCTCTCTTCTTTCGTACTATGGTCCCGGAAACGGAACCATTTGTTGGAATAGTTCTGTCAACATGGGTTCACTTCACACTGATGTCAACAAACATCGACCATTAACCCTTAAGAACCGACCCATAAAGGTTTTACCCTTCCCAACAACACCCGCAGAGCGAGTGAAGTCTCACCCGAAATGTCTAAGGGGGGCTGCAGGAACCAAGTTTCCGCAGTTGTGAGAAGACATGCACTATTTCACTCTCAATTGCAACATAAGATAGATATTTTCATTTGCATCATGACATCATATTATTATCCTATTAACCCCTAACTTCATTACCATCTCATAATTAACGAATTAGGAAAATTAATAAAGCATGTTTGAGGATTCTACGGTACATAACATAGTCGCGAAGGAATCTATTAGGCGATCTCAAGAAAACATCATATATTGTGATAAAAAAAAGATAGAGATATTGCATAACTACTATCTAATAAATACTTCCATAGATTGATCCAAAAGACAAAAAAACAGATAGATGTGAAGGTATCATCTCATAATGCACAACTGAGTGCCAAAGAAAGTGCCCTCAGGCTTACAATCGCAAAAGGATTATTCTTTCTAGATGCCCGCAAGATCGATTCATTCCCCTTTTATTAGGCTTACAATGTTACTTCTACTTATAGGATCACTTGGTCATTACAAATGGTCCTAATGACCCATCGCTAACTAAGTTAACCAATTACTTCCACATATCTCGGCTTTGTGACCGGTCCTTTGTTCTTTCCTTTGACCCTTTCGCCTCTTGGGGTTCCGCACTTGTGCGCTCTGAACCCATTCCAACAGCGGGTATAATGTCCAACAACATGTGGGTGCATAATTTTAGGTGTTACCCGCAAGTTGTCAATATAGACTGTCGCGGTTAACCCGTGAGTTTACTGATAGGAGAGCCGCGGTTATATCTCAAAATATGTCATAAAAATAGTTATTTTAAGGAGAATATTGCAAGATCTGGGCCAAATCATCTATGATCAAAATAGACTGTTCCATCCATAAGGTCCTTTTGTGTGACCGACAAGGAAATGCAGTCACGGAAGGAGAAGTGCCATTTTGACTGATAACACCTTCCATTTCCTTACCTTTTCCTTTTGGTAATTAAAGGTGTCAATAGGGTGATATTGGATGTTACATCCTCTTGTTCTCTCCATGGGAAGATAAGGATGCTATATCCTCTTTTTATCTCAGTGGCATTAGGCTAGAGGAAAATGTGATTCTCCCTCATCTACTCTTTGTAGATGTACTTCTTTTCTACTTTGGTTTGGGAAAAGATGGGTATATTATCAACAACATTCTTCAAATTTTTGGTCTTTTTACTAGGATGGAGGTAAATGAGGGGAAGGCTAATATTTATGTAACAAACCTTTATGATGATTATATTGCTCACTTCAATGTTCTTTTTCCTTTTCAATGTCATGCTTTGGATGAAAGTATTAAGTATTTGAGGTTTAATCTCAACCCTAGTTGTTATATTAAGAGTGTTTGATTATGGTTGATTAACAAAGTGGAAGTAAGGATCTCTCATTAGTGTAATAAGTGGTTATCTTGTGGTGGTAGGTTGATTCTGGTCAAATCCATCCTCTAAGCTATCCCCTTGTACTGGAACAATTTGGAACATATCCCAAAATGGGAATTGGAGTGGCTTAGGGAGTTTTTTAATTTTCTATGAAAAGGGAGTCACGGCTATAGAGGAATTCATTGGGTTAGATGGAAAAAATTGGATGTTCCTAAAAGGATGGGTGATTAGGGTTTAAAGGACATCCACCTTTTCGATCTATCCTTATAAGCTAAATCATTGTGTAATTCTATTACTAAATATGGAATTTAGAAGAGGCTAATTGTATAGAAGTATATTGAACCTGGGACTCTATTGGATTGTATTTAAAGGGAGAGAAAGTGTATTCAGAATATATCCAATCAGTGGAAGTCAATGTCCCTTGCATTTCCTAGCTTGGGAGAATTCTTAGACTAGAAAGTTGGGCATGGTTCAAATGTTTGAGTAGGTTTGGATGCGATAATGGGATTGTGATGCACCTGCAACAATTAATTAATAAGAATATGTGAAATAGCAGAAATGACAAAACTCAGAATCACTTTTATATTGATCACAGGCCACTTCAAGGGGGCCACCTCCTATGAGCAAGCTCAATACAAATAACTTCACGGTGCCTTCATAGGTCTCAACACACACTTATATACTAAGTCTAGGCACCAATACTATGGGTCAAAACCATGGGACATATAATACTACGGAACGACTTACAAAGCATATGCGTCCAATACTATGGGTCAATACTATGGGCTAATATAAACTACGGATCAACAAATACTACGGGACGACTTACAAAGCATATGCGTCCAACAATAATATACTAACATAGTAAATAGAAGGGTTTACATAGGTTCCTAACATCCCCTCTCCCTTAGAAAAATCTTTGTCCTCAAAGCTTTGGTTGGAGAAATTGCTGCAGAATCTGAAGGAGTGGTTCCCCGGTAGCATCCTCGGGTTACATTTCGGGCCACTGACGCCTTTGGAGTGTCGAGGAGGATTGCTTGGAAGGCTGTAGATGAAGAAGAACCTTGTCAGCTGCATGGAAAATGTGCTCAGAATGGTGCTGATTGGCTTGTTGTTTCAGGCGAATTCTGGCCATGTGAAGATTGTCCTGCAGAATGAGAAGAATTTGATCGCGGTTTTGAAGAACCAAGTCAATTTCCTGAACTGGGGAGCTGCTAAGGGTGTAGGGAAGAAGAACTGGCAGTGTTTTTCCATAGACTGCTTCATATGGTGTCCTTTGAGATGTGGTATTGTACCACCAGAGCACTGCTAGGAAATCGATAGAAATAGTTGGCCAAAGCGGTGTAGGGATGGGAAAGGGTTTGAGTAATCCCCGAAGGAGTGTTGTTTCCCCCTTGTTGACTTGGAAAGTATCAGCGTCAGCCACCATCTGTTGAATTGTCATTTTTAGTCCCTGCCAAAAGAAGTTACATTGTTCCCGATCATACATTTTGCAGAACCCAGAGTGCCCTGTTGATGAAGAACCATGGAGTTCATAGAAGAGATAGCCCTGTTGAACATATTGCAACCAATTTGGAACAAGCAGAGAAAGAGCTGTAAGAGAAACTGGGTCATCAATTGTGCGAGAAGGAGCATCTTCCACCATATTGTCCTTACCCTTCGTGTAAGTGATCACATAGGGATAACCCATGAGTTGGATAACCCATTTTAGGTTTGTTGGGGAGGAGACCCATTGTTCCAGAAAACTTTCCAGACTCGGGAGATCAGTCTTGATGCAGAAATAATTCCCTAATAGGTATGCTGCCACTTCTGTACTGCATGCAAAATAGCCATCATTTCCTGATGAGAGGTAGATGTGGCTAAATTATTACCGAAAAGGTCTCTTGAAGGAAGCAAGCGCATTGGTTCAGCAAAGATACCTGCATATCTATCCAAGGAAGTAGTGGAGACTGTTGATGGATGCATCTGAATGGAATTGATTTGAGCGATGACACCATGTGAATTCTTCTTAAGGATTTTTTCCAAGCGATGTGAACTGATGATGCAGAGAGACCCTGATTGTAAGCCCATAAATTTGTGTTGTGCCCCATTGACTTTAAACTGCATCCAAAGTTCAGCAAAATCCCATAAGATGGGGCCAAGTGTGCGTAGCCATTGAACGCCCAAAACCACATCACATCCACCTAAGGACAAGGAAAACATGTCAGAGCGTAGGTTATAATATTCCATAGAGATACACACATTGTGACACTTCCGTTTGCAAGGTAAGGTTCCCCCATTGGGAACTATGACTTCAAAGATGGAGCAAGGATGGACAAAACAATCAGCCTGTTTGGCAATCCGAGGGTCAATGAAGTTATGAGTGCTACCAGAATCAATGAGTATGGTAAGAGGGAGATTCTTGAAGTATCCCCTGACCCGCATTGTTTGTGGGGCGGTGACGCCAGTTACAGCATGGAGAGAGATCTCAGGTGGGTCGTCCTGAGATGGGGTGTCAACAGGTGGGTGTTGAATGTCGACCTGACCATCTACTGTATCTATAGCTTCTTCACCAAGTTCTAAGGCAGGTGGTGAATCCACATCCAAGAGATAGAGCTTTTGTTGAACACATCTATGTCTCCGAGTGAATTTCTCATCACAATTATAGAAAAGCCCTTTTTCTCGGCATGCCTGCATTTCTATTTCAGACAAATGGTTGATAGGAGTTGGTTGAGGAGCAGGCGTGATGGGAGGTTGTTGGGAACCCATATTTCTGAAGGGAACAAAGGTGGGTTTGGAGCGTTGTTGAGTTGCGATCTTGTTCTCGACCAGCTTAGCCAACCCTAGGACTTCCATCATTGTGTTGGGACAAAACATTTTGACCTCTGAGCGGATTTCATCCTTGAGACCACTGATTTCATCAGACAATCCTTCTATGTGATTGGCCAATTTCTCAAATTTTGTCTGATACTCTCTCACTGTGCCAATTTGGTGAAGTTTAGTGAGTGCTCCTGTGAAATCATCAAAAGCACTAGGACCAAATCGTGGCAAAATGAGTTGGCAAAAATCTGTCCAGTTTGGCTCGGTATGAGCCTTGATGTACCAACGGTACCATTGAAGGGCTTCCTGTTCCAAATGAAAGGATGCAAGTGGAACTTTCTGGGCATCAGAAGTATTATGCAGACTGAAATATTGTTCTGCTCGATATATCCATCCAGTCGAATCAGTACCATTGAAGCGAGGAAAATCAAGCTTCGCCCATGAAAATTGCTGGAAGAAGAGAACCCGATGGCTGCAAAAGATTCTGGCTGTCGGGTATTGTTCATGGCTAAATGCTGAAGATGGAGGCTGAGAAATTTTTCATCCAGATCTTGGAGTTTGGTTTGGATGGCTGCAAGCAAGGATAATTTTAAGGACCCATACTTATTTAAAAGTGTATAAACCTTGGCGAATCTTACCATTTCTTAAAATGTCAAGTATAAAATATTTGGCGATAATTTTATAAGAATATTTCTATTTCTAAGGATTTTATATAGTTTATATAATAATTTGGCGATTTTTAGAGTGAAAAAGGTTCACCCCATCAAAATTGGGCGAAATGGGGCTTCAAAATATGCAAATTGGCGAATCTTTTTTTGGAAAAAAACATTGAAAATTAGCCCATGGGCTAAATTTCACCCCTAAAATTATCCTTGGCTGCAAGTGCTTCCTCCATGGTGTGTGCTCCTGCACGGGTGACAACCATAACCAGGTTTTTTTTTTTAGGGTGGAATGGGTAGAAAAACACAAACATAAGCTGATTTAGTAGAGGGAAATTTGGATTGGGGAAACAATCTGATGGGTAATTGGGGTTTAACTAGATTTTGGACACTATCGAAAGGACAAGAAAACAAAAAGGGGGATTTCAGAATCGGGGTGATAGAATGAGAAAATTTGGCAGAGAGGGACAAAGAAGCAGAATTCAGAAAGGAACTCTATGGTAAAATTTGAAGGTGATTGGGTGAAATCTGAGGAAGTTATGGCAAACCCTACAAATAGACAAATGTGGGATTTCAGGCTTTGGGAAGGGGAATTGGGGATAGGGTCCTCAGGAATGAAAGATGCATAATGGGATGACAGGGATTCCCCAAAAATTTCAAGGGAAATAGAGTGAAAACAAGGGAGATATGGAGAAAAAACTGGTTTTTTTTTTTTTTTTTTTTTTTTTTTTTTTTTTTTTTTTTTTTTTTTTTTTTTTTTTTTTTTTTTTTTTTTTTTTTTTTCCAGAAATGGATCGGCAACAGCGGCGCAATGGCGCGGAAGGAATCGAAAATGGCTAGATCTGAAATGGTGACTGGATCTGGAACGACTTTCAAAATATATCTGAAACGGCTGGATCTGGAGCGGAAGTAATCGGCAATAGTTCAACTGAAAATAGATATGGACTCCAGGTATGTACGGCTTCCTAACAGTTCAGGTGTTTCACTCGGCCACCAATGCTGTCTGACGGCTTGCGTATTGGGGCAGTACCCCTCACTCTACGGATCAGGGAAAACTGATAACCGCTTTGCCACAAACGACAGCTCTTGGTTTACCTCACGGGTGGGAACTAGTCAATCAGGTAGGGGTCGTTTCCATTTTCGCTGGCAGGTCCTCTCAATGGGCCAGCTACTTTGGGGTTCCTGTGGTACTCCTCACAATGAGTTTTAGGGCTTATGCCCAAGTACTTCCCACAGTTAAGCGGATAGGGATTATTCGTAAATCTAAAGCTGCAACAGATGCGAAAAAAAAATTTGGCAGAAATTCCACCCAACGAGCCCAAGAATGCACTCTGATACCAGATGTGATGCACCTGCAAGATTTAATTAATAAGAATATGCGAAATAGCAGAAATGACAGAACTCAGAATCACTTTTATATTGATCACAGGCCACTTCGAGGGGGCAACCTCCTATGAACAAGCTCAATACAAATAACTTCACGATGCCTTCAATGACCTCAACACACACTTATATACTAAGTCTATGCCCAATACTATGAGTCAAAACCATGGGACATATAATACTACGGGATGACTTACAAAGCATATGCGTCCAATACTATGGGTCAATACTATGGGCTAATATAAACTACGGATCAACAAATACTACGGGACGACTTACAAAGCATATGCGTCCAACAACAATATACTAACATAGTAAAGAGAAGGGTTGACACATAGGTTTCTAATAGGGATATGTTACCTCAGAAACTAGCACTCTTCCACAATCGAGGATAAGTGGACCCAAATGAAAGTATGTGGACCCAAATATGAAAGGTGGTCCCAATGGACCCAGTTCTATGATCAGAAAATCTTCAAGGAGGTACACCCGTTGTCACCTCAATTTAACCCCCTTAATATTTATACCCTTTTCCTTGGGCCATGGGAGGATCCTTGAAACGAGGTAAGGATAGACCTGTAACAAAACAAAATAGAAAGTACCTTTATCCCTACAAGACCTTCCCATTGTTAATAGACTAGTGCCTAATGGATTCAATGATATATGTCTACAATAAACCACTTAACTCTGAAGGTTAGGATAAATAATTAATATGTAACATGTTGATTTTATTTCCTATAGTAAAAACCAATAATATAAAAAAAGCAATATCTCTCCAACCAGTTGTAAGAATTACATAAAATTTACCTCCTAGAAACGAACAAGACATGGTGCATAAATCCCCACATGGTTCCCTTATTTTGGTGGATGAGAAATTTGATTTAATTCTCATTCACGGTTCATTCCTGTGATTTACTGTAGTTAGGGTGAATCAGAAATATCCTTGGCCTTAAATCCCCCCAGGGTGTTCCGAGTAACCTAGAATTTGACCCAAACTTCCTCAAAACCATTGGGTTTGAATTTTCCTTCCATATGGACCTGCAATAACACAATAAACAGATATGAAACAATCCTTAGGAGCTTATGTCACCTAACCCTAGGATGGTGTCACCTCCTTTAAATCATTTTAGGGCTAAAATTTGACATTTTTACAATTTTTTCTAACTTTTTTGGATTGCCATTTTTATCTATGTCTAGAATTTATTGCTGCAATTGAATACATTAGAAAGCCAAAATTAAAAAAACTAAGGCATGAAATCAAAATATTTTTGGATTTTTGTAAAAATCTAAAAAATTAGGCTTTTCCACAATATTTGTCTTTTTTGTCTTTTTTGCAATATATAGTACACAATTTTGTTAGGAACCTGTGTCTACCCTTCTCTTTACTTTGATAGTATATTGTTGTTGGACGCATATGCTTTGTAAGTTGTCCCATAGTATTATATGTTCCATGGTTTTGATCCATAGTTTGTATTATCCCATAGTATTAGATGTTCCATGGTATTGAACCATAGTATTGAACGCATATGCTTTGCAAGTCATCTCATAGTATTATATGTTCCATGGTATTGATCCATAGTATTGGTGCATAGAATTAGTATATAAGTACATGTTGAGGCCAATGAAGAATTACACGAGTTATTTTGTATTGAGCTTGCTCAAAGGAGGTTTCCCCCTCCAAGTGTCCCACGATCAATAAATCTCTTATGTGTTTTGTTATTTATAATATATCGTGCATTTTCCTTAATTAATTGATGAAGGTTCCTCACAAATTTTGATAAAAAAAAAATTGAGTGAAGATGAGGGAAATAAATACCTACGTCTCTTCCATACAAGGACACCAATGAATCATGGTTAGCGTTCCTTTGAAGAATTGGCAAGCCAATTTTGATGAATTATGGAAAAACTAAGAAACCCTAGGTTGTGTTGGTCTTGAATTATTAGGGAAAAGAGAGGTGCGAAAGTCTAACAAGAGATACCCTCTAGGGATGTATATATCAATTACAAGATAGTGTTACAATGCCTAAAATATCTAATTAAATTTTACCATAGATGTCTCTAACACTGTAATACAAGAGAACCGGAGATATTTCCAAACAAGAAGATCAAAGAAGAAGAGAGTAGCCCTATCAAGAATTATTTCCCTTAGAAAATCCTTGTAAGATTAAGTATGAACCTTCAAACAATAAGACAATAACACATTGAAGCTTCTAGATTCCAAGAAGAGAGGTGTGCAACACTTTGATCCCATGATATTAAGTTATAAATTAGGATGTTATCCTTATTTATATGTGAATTAGGCTATCTTAACCTTCTTTACAAACGAACAAAACTAAAATGGCTTAAAATGACTTAAATTAATTAAAATGACTTTTTTCAAGGTTTGCCACCCACAATTCAGGGACTAAGCCACACAATACATAAAATTGTGACAAAAATGATGACTTGTTGAAAGGTTGAGCATGGAAGGAGAACATCATTCCTCAACTAACCCCAACAATGTAGTTTTTCCCTCAACGTACTCCTCCTTACGATTGTTGTTATGTAGAATTTTGTCCTACGGATAAGCCAAAACTCTCTTAACTTTAAAGCATACTTTAAACTAACTCTAAAGCAAGAAACAAGTCAAAACAAATGCTACCTTGAAATTCCCGAGTTAACTTTTACAGCAAGATTGAATGTATTTAGAAATAATGAGAGATGAGACACACCTTCCAACCGATGTTTGTCCCACTTCTAGCTCTAGATCCAAAGTTCTGATGTAGAACCTGTTACGATCAATCAAAGAACAAACATGCAAACTTCCAAATACCTTGAATGTAAAGGTTAGATTCAAATCCAGATTAGATACATTTCATGCTAAGAACTTATACTAAAACACATGAAATGGGAAAGACAAGACAAGTTATCTTATTACAACTTGAAGAATGCTTACATAGGTTGCTTGATGTGCAAGCCAATCCTTCAGCTCCAAGTTTCTTCTCCTCTAGCTATCTCCACAATGCTACAAGATCATAAGTTTGGTACTTCAAGAGTCCTCCCCTTTCCCCATGGAATGCCTCTCTTTTATAGTGCATGGTAGGGTTAACCAACAAGAGAGATAGGTGGATCTAGGGAGAGATAAGTGGATCAAGGTTTCTAATCACAGAAAGTGAGTTGGGATCGAATCAGGGACCCCAATCTTCCACTATCTTCGAAAATCCAAAATCCCACAAACCATGGAAAAAGGGCTCATAAAAGAGTACCGCGCCCTGTAATCTTAGCACAACGCGGTACTACCGCGTTCTGCGGAAACATCATAGCGCGGTAGTGTGGAGTACCGCGCTCATATAAATGAGCAAGGTGCGGTAGTGTAAGTAAATAAAGTTAAATAAAGTCTCAGCTGGGTCAGAACTTGTCAGGGTAGATTTACCTTCAAGGTTCATTCATCTTCTGGGTGGTTCAAACAGCAGGGGAAGTGTCGTCAACTCTGTTTGTGGTGGAGATGCGACACTGTGGAATATAGAAGTATAACAGATGCCCCCTAAAGTGTGAGGTCAGAAGGGACTGATGGCCGAAAGACTTTACAAATATCATGTGCAGAGATAGCATCAAGGAGAGCGACAAGGAGCTGAAACAGAAACAAAGTGTTAGATATACCACCGAGGCGGGCATCCCCATGCTCGGAAACAAATGACTCAAAGCATGGCTGCCGACCAATACATTGCAGATCCATGAGTACTGAGATGACATAGACTGTGGACAGACCATGGCTACTATGAACAAGCGTAGATCCATGAGACAATAATGACACAGCCACGACCAATACAATAAGTGGATGTGTGTGACAATACAAAGGACATCTCCACCGCAACCTGGATGCGATCGAGATACAGCGATGTGCCCAGGTGTTATAGCTTGAAATGACACCTCTCCGTCCGTGACGAAACTTGTTTCCCTTGGTTGCATGACGATACTTCTTGAGATCAAGTTCAGTCACACAACAGGACATTTGTGGATGGAGGAGTCATTTGGGACACTAAAAATGGTTGAAATTACCTCATTCTTGACCCATTTGATGTATATGACCCTTAGGAACATTTTTCCAGACCAAACCATCTCCTGAAAATGAGCAGAAAAGCCTGTTTTTGGCCATTTTTCACTATGAGCGCGACTCTACTGTTATAATAGTAGCGTGTGTACGCGACTTTACCTCATTCAGAGTAGCGCCCATTTCCATGTGTACGCGACTTTGTCTACTATAGAGTAGAGTACACTCTTGTTTTGGTCAAAAATCTCGAAATTCGAGTAAGTTAAGTTGGTTGGGAAACCTCTTGAGTGGTTGTAACTTCTTTTCCTCTTCCTCATTGACTATATAAGGAGGGTAGAAGGGTCATGTGAGGGGACCAAGCCCAATTGCAAAGTTATGCTGGAGGAATGGAGACCTTCATCCCCCTCTCTTGTGCTTCAGTTTTGGTAAACCCTAGTACAATTGCTTAGAGGCTGGGATCCTTGGAGAACGGAAGCAGGAGATCTTGAATCTAGGTTTCGTGAAGTGCCAAGCTTGAAGGAAGGTATAATTGTATGTACTTGCTTTCATTCATTAATAAAGATCAGACGTTCTTCTCTTTCCAAATATGACCTATTAATGTGTCTTGGATTTGATTACAGTTTGTTTATAATCTGATGTCTCTTTCTATTATGAATATCAGTCTTATATGTGTAGTCAAATGTATTTGAGAAAGGTATCAAGTTGTTTTGCAGGTCTGGGCATTGCGACATTGAATAAGCATTGAAGAGCGAGGGAGGCAAAGCTAGGATCAACCTTCTGAATAAGGTGCCTACATATCTAAACCCTAATCTCTTCATTTATTTGTTATACTTGCAGAATGCTTGTAAGTCTATCTTTATCACCGTAAGTTGGTAGTTTCTCCCCTTAACTATAGGTGCATTTTCCCCACAACAGAATGGCGACTCCACTGGGGAAAGCCTAACTGCTTAGGGGTATCCAACGTCATTTCTTCAGTCTTGTTTGATGGTCTTTGTTCATTTTCTTGATTAGGATCAGTTAGTAGGCTCTGTTTGACTCTCCTGGGCTTTTTACAGACCCTTCCCAACCCTTGCAAACCTTTGTGGACCCAGTTTGGGGGTTTTAACCCCGTTTTTTAGACTTTTTTTCTTGTACGCTACTGTTTGTACCACACAGTAGCGCCCATACTATTATGAGCGCTAGTTTCCTTCATACACAGTAGCTCCCATACTGCTATGAGCGCTAGTTTCCTTCATACACAGTAGCGCTCAAAATCTGGGTTTGAAATTTTTGAGTTTTTGGGTTGTGGACCCAAATCTGGGGGCTGTGGTTGCATTTTTTGGGGTCCCTGATGACCTTAGGTCTGTGTTAAATCCCTGTAAGTGGTCTCCCATCCTTGTATTGATCCTACATTCATGATTTGAACCTCTTTTGATCATTTTGGGCTTGTTTGGAAAGTTTTGGGGTTTGTTGACTTAAGTTGGGGGGTTGTGGACCTGTTTGGTGTTTTGTACCTTAATTTGAGTCTGATTGAACTTGCTTTCCCCATTTCCACTGGATTTGAAACCTCTTGAGTCTTTTTGACCCTGTTTGTATCTATTTGAGTGAAATTTCTCTTTTAGGTTGGTTTCTTGTCCTCCCTTATGCTTTTAGTTTTTCTTTTGTAGTGAAAGCTCAAGTGTTTTGGCTGTTGTTCAAGACCTTGTTTGCATTGTTTACGTGCAGACCTGACTTTACCAAACCATACTTCTTCGTAGGTTATTTGCTTCGTTTGGGTCTAAAAGTAGTTTTTGTACTCTTTTCCCAATGTTTGGCATGCTTACATCAATAAGAATTTGAAAGTCATATTGGTAGCTTTTACTGTTTCATAAAGAGAACCTGAAAGTTTCTTTGCTTTGCTTTGATAGTAGGTTAGTTTCAGTTTTTGTTTCTTACCTTTGAAAAGCATAAAGAATTTTGATTTATCTTCTGAATAGAGTACCTTGCAAGTGGCTTAAAAGATTTTAGAGTGCTTTGCATCAAAAAGAACAAGTTTTCTTTTGCATACCTAGTTGCTTGAGTAGCTGCATTCTTCGGTTTTGAGTTTAATTTTTTACATTTAGACTTTATTTTTACCTTTTTTGCATTCAAAAGATTAAAAAATTGCATTTGCACATGCATTCTAGATCAGAATTTTAAGACTTGCATTGAAAAGAAAAAGATTTGTTTGGTGGTAAATATTTCATTTTCAGTACTCTATTTCTATTATAACCACTCTCACACACCCACTACCTTTTTGAGTAATCAAGTAACCTTTAAAATGAACTCTAATAAAATGAACTAGCAACATTTTCTTTTCTAGGTTACACTACACCAACTAGTCTTGGTTAGGATCTTGGGTTTAAAACACCTTAAACCACCCAAGATCACACATTGCGCAAAAATCGTAGTGAGACTATCATTAGGCAAACCCACCTCACTCAAAATTTGCCTGGGAGCATATGCAGTAGGTCAATGTGAGATCAGTTTGTGGGAATACCCCTCCTACTTTCTGTTCGAGCATACGCCAGGATCGGATTGCGTATTGGGGACTCTTTCGAGTTTCGGGCTTAGCTACCCTGCCCACACTTTCTGATTCGACCGGTGACTGTTCCCCCAGGAATTTTCGGTGTTGTGGTATCCTTAGTATCAGACTCTAGGTTCATACACAGGTGACAGCGGAGGGTATATCTGCTGTACCTAGGACAGACGTGGGAGGAAATCCCTTGCAGGTCTTTGGGAGGGCGGTTGGGTGATTCCAGCGCTTGCACCCTTAGTCATTGTATTGTGGACCCCGGGTAACTGTCCTTCATCCTTCGTTGATCTGTTCTGGGCCCTCATCATCCCAGACTCTTCTCCGGAAGGCATCTGTTTGCCTGGTTTGATTTACTTAGGACCTTTTTTTAGTGGTGTGCTCTTTGTGCTACTTGTTTTAGTTTGCCTTAGGGAACTTCTTGTTCATTTGGGCGAGAAACTATGTCTAGCATTCCGGCGAGTGCCAATCAAGGTACCCCTGTTCCGGGGGATCCTTGTGCTGTTCCATTCATTGGAAACATTGGTGCTCCCTTAATGGCTACTCTGAATCTTCCTGGATTCACTATTGGGCTGCCGGTTTGGTTGTTTTCCACTCTGAATGCCTTGCATGCTCCTGACGCTTCTTTTGTGAGCACCTCAAATCAAGAGCATCAGAACCCTGTGCCTCCTTTGCCAGTAACATCTTCTCCTCCTCCTTCTACCTCATGCGGCGAAAGTAGCAATACTAGTAGCCAGCAGTCTAAAAGGAATAGACGGGGGAAGAATAGGAAGAAGATGCCAAAACAAGGGGGCAAGCACCCTGCCTCTGCAAATCATGCAGGGGGCACCCACCCAGCCTCTGGAGGTCATGCTGGGAGAAAACTTTTAGTCGCTGAAAATCATACTGAAAGTTTGTCTTCAACCACTGTCAGTCATGTTGAGGACACGTCAGTGATCACTGCTAGTCATATTAATGACAAGTCACCAGTTCCTGTGAGTCATACTGGAGATACCAGATCAGCCACTGCAAGTCATGCTGAGGGAGTTGAAATTGTCGACAAACCCAACAAACAGAAGCTTAAGTTCCCTTGTAAGTTTTGCGAGGGAGACCACCTTACTTACTTGTGCCCTGTACTTCCAGAAGTGCAAAAAGTGTGGTCCTTAGTTCAAAAGTCTTCTGCTTCTGAGCAACCAGCCTCTGTGAGTCATGCTGGGGGCAAGCTGTCAGCCAATGCTAGTCATGCTGAGAGTACTGACGTTGTAAAGGAGTCTAAACCTATAGGACGGAAACCAAAGTTCCCTTGTAAACTTTGTAAGGGAGATCACCTTACTCACCGATGCCCTGCCATTCTAGAGGTACGAAGAGTGTGGTCCATGTCTGAAGGAACCTCTGTTCTTGAGTTGTCTATAGATTCCCTGCAGCCAGATCAACTTTTGGTTGATAAAGTGGTTGAACCAATGCAATCTTTGGTCGACCCCACTCTTCCTTCGGAGAGTGAAGTGATTGAATCGATGCAATCTTCGACCGATCCCATCAGTCCTTCAGAGATTGATGCACCTACTACTGAAGTCTTCTGCATTACCAGTTTGGATGTTCCTGAAAAAGGGGGCACTTCATCTGTGCTATGTGAACCCCTACCAAGCCCTAGGATTGTTTCCTTTGATTGGAATAGTCTAGCCGAGCCTCGTCTTCCTTCTTCGACACCTTTTCAGATAAAGGTTGATATCTGGAACCATACGGTTGATCGATGTATTGTTGATGAAGGTGCTTCTGTTAGTATCTTATCCGCTTATGCTTGGAGAGATTTGGGTTTCCCTAATGTTTTTCCAGCTGCTAATTGGCCGTTGACCTTTGATAGAAGACCTAGTGAACCGATCGGATTCCTCCGTCAGGCACCTGTTACCTTGGGTGGAAAAACAGTCTTAGTTGATTTTATGGTTTTAAAGGACCCTATGGACTTTGATATGATCCTCGGGCGTGATTACGTTTATGCTATGCATGCTGTGGTGTCTACGCTTTTTCGTGTGATACATTTCCCTCATAACGAAAACATTGTCACCATCGACCAGCTTGCATTCGTTGATCCTCCTTATTACCCATCTGTAGACCAGTCTGATCCCTCGTCATTAGGCACTACTATGTCACATGCGCCTCATGTGGCATATTGTTCCTTGAGTTCAACTGCTACTGAGAAGAAGTCTCTGAGTTCATGCTTACCTTCTCGGGACTTGGTCCCAGCTTTTGACCAAGTGACACCTCCATCTGAATGTTTAGATATGTATTCTATCTGGGATGATATACTTCCTTCCGATGAAGTTTTCCTAGAGTCTATAGTACAGTCTGCCATTCATTTGGATGTTGATCCAGTCACAGTTATGTCCAGCCCCGGTTTGACCTTAAAGTTTGATCTTCCTACTGTTAAGTCTTTGGACTCTCCTATAGATCAGCAAATCGGTGTTCCTGCTGAGTTTGATTATGCTTCTAGAATTTTCAACTCCCGTGATGATGAATTTGTTTCTGCAGATTCCATCATGTCCTTCAACTTTGATCTTCATCCTGAATTTGATCTTGTTGATTGTAAGTCCTCGGGCTTGGGTACCATAGAGTCTTCATTTGAAAACTCTGCCTTGTTTATGCCTGCTGTTGATCATAGTGAAGTTGAAAGTATTTCTACCACAGTGACTTGTATCGGGTCTTCCTTTACATATGTTTTAGATATGATCCCGGTACTAATGTTTCTTGGAGACAGGATTCTTAGCTGGATGTATACTTGCTTACTGGTCCTTTTCGACACCTTGTGCGACCATGTCAGGTATATTCAGAACCTTGCATATAGGTTTAGGCTTCCCCGCTGTTATGTTGCATTTGAACCTTTTGCCATCCGAATTCGCCATAGGGTCGAACCTGTTGGATATTGGTGTGATAGCCATCTCTTTATGCATTGTGCACCAGTCCGACAGCAGAACCTACCTAACATGGGTCATCCTAGTCAGCACCCTTATGCCATTCTGGTGCCCATGCTGAGTTTTTCTCATAGGTTCGGGAGCCTTTTTAGATTCACCATGACTTTGAGAAGAAGCCTCATATCTTTCTTCCTCATATATTTCTGGCCATCCCTGATAAGGTTCCCATCTTTGTGTTCAAATTGCATATGCATCTATTATGATCCCGCTTGCGCTAATGAGCCTGAAGCCGGCTTCCACGCTTTTAGCCCGTTGTATAAGCCTCCATCTCTGATCTCATTTCCGCCAAGCCCTGTATCATTTTGCCTTTTCAATTTGACACCTTTTACCTGGAGGAGACACACCTTGAGTGTCCTTATCTTGCCCATGTTCCTTGCATTAGGCATAGCTTTGTTCCATGCGCTTGGAGCTAGTTTTGCATGTCCCTGACACTCGTCTCTTCCCACAACGAGCATTCTTCTGCCTTCACTTCGAGCTCGTTAAAAACAGTAAGTAGGTTACGAGCATTTCTTCCACCTTTCCTTCGAGCTCGTTAAAAACAGTAAGTAGGTTATGAGCATTTCTTTCATCTTCACTTCAAGCTCGTTAAAAACAGTAAGGAAGTTATGAGCATTTTCCTATCTCCTTTGAGCTCATTAAAAACAGTAAGGAGGTCATGAGTTTACTTTTCCGGACTCGTTAAACCTTTACGGAAAAGATCCCTATGGAGTTCTCTTAAGCACTTTTCAGACTCCTTAAATAGGAAAAGTTTGCCGAGCATAGTTGTCTTTTCGGGCTCGTTAAAATAACTGAACTGACATCCACTTAGGTATAGAATTACCCCTTTTCCGGGCCTTGGTGGATAATTTACGGAAAAGGTATACTCTAGGTATACTCTTGTATGCGCTAGAAGAGTTCTTCTTCCATCATTTTACTCTTTTTCGGGGAAGGAGACTAACTTTACGAAAAAGGACCTTTGGAGTCGTCTTTAGGGTTTTCAGACTCTCGAAATGTGAAAACACCAAGCGAGCACATACCAATCCGGGCTCGATATAAAATCCACGGATAAGTGTATAGAGGACTGTTTAAGTTTTTCAACTCTATAAGCAAGAAAACACCGCCGAGCACAGACCAATCCGGGCTCGATATAAAATCCACGGATAGGTGTATGGAGTTTTCTTCTAAGTTTTTCAAACTCCTTAAATATGAAAATACCGTCGAGCATGCTCTAGTTCTTTGTCAAGCTCGTTAAAAAATGACAAAGGAAAGGGAAGGGAAGAATGTTAAAATATCTTTCAATATGATGGCAGCGAGTCAACTATCTCCTTGAACAAAGCACCTGTTTTGAGTCTATCAAACAAGTTGGGTTCTAGTATTGACCTTAGGGTAAACTTGATCTCAGAGTTCCTACTCCTCCGTTTGGTTAGTCTTCCAATCATTTGGAGAATCTGTTAATGTCTCCTACATTGCAGATATGTCTCGTGGTCTCTTTGTGTTCAAAGCTGCCTAAGTCACTCTTGTGTCGTGCTCACTGTTCAAGGATACAACCTGTGTCGGCCATTCTGCAGTTGCCTTGACCTCATGTGTCGGCCATTCCTTGGTGTCAGTATGTTTCATCCTGTGTTCCGTCCTACTCTAAATCAGCTCATACCTTTTGAGTGTCCCTCGTGTTGGATGATGGAGGATGCATTAAGGCCTCCCTTCCAACGAACTTCTTCCCATCGACTTCAGCTCATTGTGCTCTGGGAATGAAGTTTAGAGTTTCGGTTAGTACCTTGGGGATTGCAGTCATTAGTGGCAGTTTCCCTCGCTATTGGATAGATGGGAATACATCAATGTCTCATATCCGATGGATTCTTCAAGTGTTCGACGGCAAGACCATTTATTCGCACTTGCTTGAATGTACTAGGTACCTTGGGTTCCATTTTCATTATTGGTGGACACCCTCGCGTTTGTTAACGGTATACATCAATGACCGGTAATCAAACGATACCTCCCATGTTCGACATCAACTCATTTATTCGCATGGATAGGTTTGTACCTTGGGTTGTTTTTGGATGAAGACCTTGGGATCCTTGATAGCATCACCTTATTTATGTTATCCCCCAAGTTGCGCAAGACTGAGCCACAATATTTTTTGGCTTTTGATGAGACATAGATCCAGCTTGTTCTCTATGGCTATGTTCTCCAGTTTTGACATAGATCCACGCTTGTATTCTAGTGGCCATGATATATGCATCAGTATTTTGGATCATTATTGTATCCTCTTGGAGATCATGTTCCACCATTTGAACATGGACAGTTACCCCATGGATAAGTTTGTCTGACTTTGCCTTTGCTTTCAGGTACTTCATTTGAGCCTATGATTCTTGGTTTCTCCGTTCCTCCACGATTCAACTCTTTTTTATTTATAATGTATTTCGGCCATCGTTTCCCGTACTCCCTCTGACCTCATACATTAGGGGGCATCTGTTATAGCTTGAAATGACACCTCTCCGTCCGTGACGAAACTTGTTTCCCTTGGTTGCATGACGACACTTCTTGAGATCAAGTTCAGTCACACAACAGGACATTTGTGGATGGAGGAGTCATTTGGGACACTAAAAATGGTTGAAATTACCTCATTCTTGACCCATTTGATGTATATGACCCTTAGGAACATTTTTCCAGACCAAACCATCTCCTGAAAATGAGCAGAAAAGCCTGTTTTTGGCCATTTTTCACTATGAGCGCGACTCTACTGTTATAATAGTAGCGTGTGTACGCGACTTTACCTCATTCAGAGTAGCGCCCATTGCCATGTGTACGTGACTTTGTCTACTATAGAGTAGAGTACACTCTTGTTTTGGTCAAAAATCTCGAAATTCGAGTAAGTTAAGTTGGTTGGGAAACCTCTTGAGTGGTTGTAACTTCTTTTCCTCTTCCTCATTGACTATATAAGGAGGGTAGAAGGGTCATGTGAGGGGACCAAGCCCAATTGCAAAGTTATGCTGGAGGAATGGAGACCTTCATCCCCCTCTCTTGTGCTTCAGTTTTGGTAAACCCTAGTACAATTGCTTAGAGGCTGGGATCCTTGGAGAACGGAAGCAGGAGATCTTGAATCTAGGTTTCGTGAAGTGCCAAGCTTGAAGGAAGGTATAATTGTATGTACTTGCTTTCATTCATTAATAAAGATCAGACGTTCTTCTCTTTCCAAATATGACCTATTAATGTGTCTTGGATTTGATTACAGTTTGTTTATAATCTGATGTCTCTTTCTATTATGAATATCAGTCTTATATGTGTAGTCAAATGTATTTGAGAAAGGTATCAAGTTGTTTTGCAGGTCTGGGCATTGCGACATTGAATAAGCATTGAAGAGCGAGGGAGGCAAAGCTAGGATCAACCTTCTGAATAAGGTGCCTACATATCTAAACCCTAATCTCTTCATTTATTTGTTATACTTGCAGAATGCTTGTAAGTCTATCTTTATCACCGTAAGTTGGTAGTTTCTCCCCTTAACTATAGGTGCATTTTCCCCACAACACCAGGGTCTTCTACCCGATCGCAAAAGATACAAATCTAACCATGTGATTACAAGGTGTTGAAGTCGAACATGGTAGAAACCATTTGATTACCGGTCAATGATGTGGACCGTTAACAAATGTGAGGGAGATCACTAATGATGACGATGATTCCCAAGGTATCAATAGTACATCTCAACGAAATGCGAATAAATGAGTTGATGTCGAGCATCCGAGAGATCACGTGATCAAAGGTCAATGACATGAACCTACTGTCAAACACGAGGAAACCTGCCATTGAGGCATGCAGGTACCAAGGTACTAATGGTTGATTCCTAAGTCTAATTCCCGGATGGTGATTTGGAGTCGACAGGAATAGACTCGTCGAAGGTGGGCCATGATGTTTCCCACATCATCGACACGAAATCGGCACGAACGATAAGATGATGAAACAATAGAGTATGTACTGACACAGTGGAGGCCTGACACAATGAACGACTCGAAACAATGCAACCCTTTGAACATATAACGGCATGTAACAGGACTTGGCAGCAGGGATTATTGACAAATAAAGGGTGGACACCAGATGAGTAAGCTCGTGGCCAGGGAGATGACTCATGATGATGACCATAACTCAGTGAAAAATGGATACCCAATATAGACAAGATACAGACACATGCCATGTTCAAAGGTAACGACTGACAAGCTGCCATAAATAAACTTGACTTATCCCCCCATATTTCCCCGACATGATAGACGAGTACCTCTTTGTTGTTTTGCGAGCTTGAAGAGGATAACAGATGCTCGGTGTAGCTCATCTCATGGATGAGTCCAATCTCACATGTTTTACGAACCTGAGAAAGGAGGGGTTCGTCCCAAAGTGGGTCCTTCGATGTTAACATTTTAACGAGTCCAAGGAAGGAAAACTCGGTAGTTTTTCATATTTAGAGAGCCTGAAAAACTTAAAGAAAGCTCCATAATGTACTTTTTCATAAAATTTAGTCCCTCGATCCCGAAAAAATGTAAAACAATTCCCGAGAGAACTCTCCCAGCCGAGATTGACTGAGGTATACCTTTCTCGTAAATAGTCTAGACGGGCCGAAAAAGGGGTAACCTATCACCGAATAGACAACCTTTCAAATACTTTTACAAGCGTGAAAGAGTCAAGATCACTTGGCAATCTTTTCAATTTTAAGGAGTCTGAAAAGATCTTAACTATGGACTCCTATGGTCTTTTTCGTAATTTTTTATTATTCTGGTCCGAAAAAAGAATAAAATACAACCAGGATAATACTTTCCTCATTGTTTAACAAGCGTGAGTAAAGCTGACCGTACTCGACACCATTTACTTGAGTTTAACAAGCACGACACGGGTGTAAAAGCGCTTGGAATCTTTTTCAAGTTTTAAATCCAGAGCACGAAAAAGATAAAGTGGGCTCAAAAATGAAGGTCAGATTATGAATAAACACCAGTGTGAATGTATCGCGTTTTTACCGAGGATCCTGTCAATAAATGCTCAAAAACTGGACATTAGCAATGTGAACAAGGTTTTATTTTAACTATTTAAAATAACAATTAAAAATTATGTGAAAATACTATATAAGGAATAGTTAAAAATAGAAATTACTATTCATTTGAGTTTTTACCCAAAGAGGAGATTTTCACCTATTTAGGAGCAATACTTCAAGGATCCATATCGGGAGTTCTGGGACACCATTTCGACAACCGTCTGCGCCAGGTAAGAGATCTTGAGCCCCTCTTTCATTTCATGTAAGAATTATTTGCTTTTACCAGAAAAAATTTGATTTTTGGGCAAGCCCTATTGGGCAAAAATCGCCCTTCACACTACCGCGTGGGGGCTCTATCGAAAAACGTGGTACTGTCTAACAGTACTGCGCTGGAGCTCCAAACAAAGGTGCGGTAGGGTAGAGTGCTGCGTGGTGGAATGTCCCTCAGGCGCGGTAAAGGTGAATTTTTAGTTTAAGAAATCAAATTTTCTCCAAATTTCTGCTGGAACTAAGTTGCTAAATAGTTACTAATTATTTCCCTTGACCTTTTGCAGGAGTTTGCAACTTATTTGAAGCAAAATGGTAAGCTGGAAATAAAGAGAGCACGAAGTGGATGATTTTGCAGCCGAAAATGACTTACCAACTATGACCGCATTGCGAGAATGTGGTTTGTTAAAGTTCTTTAAAACCAAAGGGATCCGTCAGCAACCCAAGATTCTCACTCATCTCATCCAGTTGTGGGACCCTGACATTCGAGCTTTCCATGTGGGAGAGCATGTCCTCGAAATTCAAGATGAGGATATTTATTTCCTTACGGGCCTCTTGAAAAGAGGGGCCCGGGTGAACTTTACCGGATACTCAGCTTCAGAATCAAGTACAGATGACTTGATTGCTCGGTATTGCCATCAGGGTTCAAGTAAGAAAAATGGGAAGGTGGCCATAAAGGAGGTCATAGAACTTCCTGTAAAAACTGTACTATTCACTATCACGCGTGCAGCAGGAAGTGTGAGTCCGCATCAGGCATCTCACACACAAGTGAACCTCGCAGCAGAGTGTATGGGAGGAACAGTATTTAACTGGTGTGAGGCAGTGTTGTCCAATCTAAAAGAACAAGTGCACAAGTGTAGGGTTGGAAAGAACTCCCAATTCGGCTATGGGAGCATCCTGGTCACCTTCTTTCTGGCGAGGGTGCCACTGTTGCGCCCGCAGATATCTAGACCCCCCCGTCCACCTACTGAGCCATGGATGGCTCAATGGAGCGATTATGCTGGACGTCTCGGGGGACCCCAGCGCTTAGCCTTCGGTGAGGATTTCTTTTCCTGGCTCGAGGAGCAGATAGTTATGATTGATGACCATCCCTACTCCGGGGTAGATTTTCGTGAGGACATCGACTTAGCACTGCCAGAGGATGATGATTGGGACGACTCTGGTATGACCTTCATGGATATGTATTTTTTCCTTTTTGAATATTTAATTTTTATTACTTTTTTAGAATGTGTAAAAGATGTCTAATGTATGTTCGCATGCATGTTGCAGACCGTGGACCACAGAGACCAGCTGGGTACTCACCACTACGTCGTGGTGGTGTTGATCGTCAAGCCGTTCCTGATGAGGAGGAGGATGAAGACGAGGCAGGAGGTGTTCGGGACATTGAGAGGAACTTGCAGGGATTGACTCATGGCATCCCTGCTATGAGGATGGATGACGTCCCTTACCACCTCCAGCGGCATACTGTAGGTGTGCCTAGTCATATCAGTCGACTTCTTCGCAAGGTGGTTCGAGCTATAGTATGTTACCACCAGCAGCGGGAGGAGTCCGATGAGGGACATGATAGGTCTCCTAGGTCTCCATAGATGGTCTCTTGATCTTTTCGCGGCATGTACACGATATGTAGGCTTTGAGAGCCAAATTTTTGTATATGGGATTTGGTCCCAAATTTTGTCTTTGACACAAACTTTATGTATTTTGGAAAAAACACTTTTATATACAGTGATATGGACCTATTTATGATCTAAATATTTACAATGACTTGTGCATTTTATTTTTTATGATGTGTTTATGTATGGGAAAGATGCCAATCCAAAATGTAATTAGCCAATGAATCAGCTATATAATTGAATTCTCTCGGTATGTGATGATATGTAATAAAATTAAATGATCGTTCCAAGAGGCGTACTCTTTGAAATAAATGAAGTAGCGTAGGATCGCGAACTGTGTAAACACGGTTTAGATGAGAAACCACGAGTTGGGAGTCTAAAAAGACCGATAAGGAGTCAATCCCGAGTGAAGCAACCTCTGTCAAGAGACCAATGACTGCATGGTACTCTGTGATATTATTGGTTGCAGGACCTAAACAATTGGCTCCTGAAGAAATCAACTCGCCAGTGGGGGAATAGATTACCCATGTTGCGGAAGCGAGATTCCGGGTATGTCGGCTTGCACCGTCGACGAATCCAAAGTAGGCAGACATCTACGCATAAAGTCACGAGTCAAAGTAAGAGTGGATACATGAGGTCCACGCGCACACCAAAAAGAAAGCAAAAACAAACTAAGTACATTATGTACAACAAGTAACCCGCGTAGGGTAACCTCATGCGTAGAAATGTTTGAGGTATAGCCCGTTGCGGGGCCGTGCCAATGGCGTACCATCACAATTGATTAGTTCATAGGCTCCTTTTTCTAAGACACATTTTACGATGAAGGGGCCGTACCACATAGATTCAAGTTTACCTTTTCCAAGCTTATCATGCATCTGATCATATGTAAGTACGAGGTCACCCTCATTGAAGATCTGAGGTTGAACGGATTTGTCATATTGAGCTTTGACACGTTTTTTGTGAGCTTCATTAGCCAAAGCGGCGTCGCGGCGGGTTTCATCTAGCTTAGCTAGGTATAGAAACCGTTCTTCTTCAGAAGTAGTGTGTGGAAGCAGCTCTATGGCTATCTTGAGTGATGGAATTTCACATTCAATCAGCAAGATGGCTTCTAGGCCATACACCAGTTGGAATGGTGTGAACCCAGTAGCACTTTTCACTGAGGTTCGGTATGCCCACAGTGCTGAGAACAGAGCTGAGTGCCAATTGGATTTTTGGGTACCCACAATGCGTTGAATCATTCATTTCAGGACTTTGTTAATGGCTTCAACTTGGCCATTAGCTTGTGGGTAATACGGGGTTGAGTTTTCATGGAGAAAACCCAGTTTGGCACTTAGTTCTTCGATCATATGGTTCCTGAAATGGGAACCGTGATCGGTCACAATAGACTGTGGGACACCGAATCTAGCTATAATATGATTGAATATGAACTGCACTGCTGTTTTGCCATCTTCAGCATACGTAGGCATCGCTTCAGCCCATTTTGTAAAATAGTCGACAGCTACTATGACATAGCTATGCCCCCCGACTGAAGTGGGCTTACAGTGCATGAAATCGATGCCCCATTTGGAAAAGGGGCCGATGGCAATGACGGGATGGAGTGGAGCAGGATGCAAGCGTGTTTTGCTATGAAAGAATTGACATGGCAGACACTTCTTGACTGTTTCAATGCAGTCTTTGAAAATTGAGGGCCAGAAGTATCCTGCTCGCAGTATTTTCTGGGCCGTAGCCATCCCAGAGAGATGACCACCACATGCTCCAGCGTGGCAGTCATTGAGAACGCATTCCGCCTCATCTACAGTCAAACAGCGTCGAAGGACGGTGTCAACACCACGCCGATATAGAGTATCGTTAACTATGAGGTAGTATTTTGCGTGATGTCGGATGCGTCGTTGTTCATCGCGAGTGAGGTCGGGACGGAAGCGTTGGGTTTGGAGATATAAAAGAATATCCCCGTACCATGGATCAGACGTGCTAATGAGGAACAATGATTCATCAGGAAGAGAATCAATGGGCTCGGGTTGCTCAGTAGCACGGGGCAAGTTACAAATTAACTCCGCGAAGACCAAAGACTTTTTGGACTTAGCCTTGACAAACTCTAAGTCAAACTCTTGAAGGATGACAATCCAACGAGAGTATTTGCCCCCAAGCACCTGTTGTGTGAGGATGTAATACATTGGGTTGAAGTCAGCTATAACAGTGGTCCGGCGGAGTAAGATGTAATGGCGGAATCTCTGGACAGCAAATACTGTTGCCAGAGCTAGTTTTTCAACATGTGATGAGCAGGTTTCGGAGTCAAGAAGACTCTTACTGAGATAGTATACCACATGTTCTAAGTCGTTTTGGTCTTCCTGGACCAGCACCATACCAATGGTGGAAATCGAGGCTGTGAGATAAAGAATGTAGTCCCGTGTGTAATCGGGGGGGTGAATCACAGGGTCTTTGGTTAAGGCTGCCTTTAGATTGTCAAAGGAGCGTTGGGCTTCGTCATCCCAGATGAAGGGAACATTTTTCTTGAGAAGCCGCATGTAGCCTTTTGTTATCTCGGACAGATTGTAGATAAAACGGCGTAGAAAGTTTGCATGCCCTTGCAAACATTGAAGTTCTGGAATATTGGTGGGTGAAGGCAGGGTTACGATAGCTGCTACCTTTGCGGGATCTAAACGTATCCCATCTTTGGAGACTATGAAGCCCAACAGTTTCCCGGCTTCTACACAGAAGATGCACTTATGCGGGTTCAGACGTATATTGTAGCGACGGCACCTTTCGAAAATGGCGCTTAAGTGGTCTGGATGGTCTTCCCGAGTTCGAGAGTGAGCGGGGAGGTCATCCAGATATGGTTCTACAATATGTTTGATGTCATGAAATGCATATGACATCGCCCGTTGGAAAGTTGCCCCGGCATTTTTCAGGCCACAAGGTAACTTTCGATATGCAAAGATCCCCCAAGGGCAGATAAAGGCCGTTTTGTGCTGGTCGGCTGGGAGGATATCGATCTGATTATAGCCAGAGAAGCCATCCATAAATGAAAAGATGACACTCCCAGCACAGTTATCGATGATCTGGTCGATAAACGGAGTTGGGTAGTTGTCCTTTGGACAAGATTTTTTCAAATCACGGTAATCAACACAGACCCTAATCGTTCCCTGTTTCTTGGCTACGGGAACGATGTTGGATACCCATTTTGTCAATGGGACAGGATAGATAAAACCAGCACGCAAAAGTTTTTCAACTTCTGCTTTAATGGCAGCTGCCTTACGAGGATGGACGGGTCGAAGCTTTTGCCGAACAGGTCGGGCGCTAGGGAAAGTTGGGATTTCATGGACCACGATCGAGGGGTCTATCCCTGGCATTTCTTCATAACTCCAAGCGAAAACATCATGGAAAGTTTTGAAGTAGGCACTATAGAACTCCGTTTCGAGGGGAGTACATGTTTTGTCGATGTGTACATTTTCCACGATACCAGGCTTCACTGAAATATCGATGGGAGTGGTTGCCATAAGATTGGCCAAGTTTCCTTCTAAAAATACCTCGTCGAGGGAAGTGGGGAACTTGGTTTGAACCATCCCAAGTGAAGTGCTGGGTTTTGTATCAGGCTCAAGTGGCTGAATAGTGGGGAATGAAGATCGATGATGAAAATCTCCCCATGGTGGCTCATCACCGCACATAACCTCCATAATTGATTTGTCGGTGGGAAAAATCAAATTGAGAGGATCAAAAAGTGGTGGGTATGGATGAGTTTCAGCCGAGAGCTGTGCCACGGTGTGATCAGTAGAACAGTCGACCCAATTAGTGGCTGATTGGATCGCGCTATATGCTGCGAGGTTTCTGTTCAAAGGCATAGAGTTTCCGTAGTCTTCAATCTGAGAGGGACTCGGAATCACCCATGAATCATTGGACGGGGTGATACTCGATGAAATCATGCTAATTGGTTGAACATGGGTTCCCAGCTCTGGAAAAACTCTAATGAGGGATGAATCCTTCATGAGACCAACACCAACATCTTGGAACCGGTACCGTGGTTGATCCAATAACGGGACGGTGTTGGCGGAGTTTGGATGGGAGTCTGGAATACAGTAATCCAATTGATCAATAGTGACAATTTTCCCTTCATGAGGAAATTGCACAATCCGGAAGACTGTAGATGCTATGGCGGTCATGGCATAAAACCAGTTCCGTCCAAGGAGGAGATTGTAGTCCAATGGTGCATCTACGACTTCAACGTGTACGGATACTGTTTTTCCCCCCAGTTCAACACCAATTGAGGGAATGAGTCCATAAGGTTGAAAACCGTGTCCATCAAACGCCCTGAGAGTAGTAGGAGAAGTGGTGACCTCGGGTGAGCCTAAGGCTCTCTAACAGTTCAAAGACATGATCGACGTGGAAGCACCTTCATCTAATACAGTGCGATGGATGGTATTTCCACGGATTTTTGTATGTACCTGGAAGGCTAACTGATGAGAAAGCCTAGGTTTGGCATGCTCCAAGTTAAACATGATGGAGTTTGAGGTATCCGGGTCCATTACCCCTAGTGCTGAAAGTAGGGTTCTACGCTGCGTGGGGCAGTGTTGGAGAACCTCGAGAGTCGACATGGCGTAAGGTGCTTGAGCCAAATCCTCAACAATGTTGTAGTTTTGGGCAGCTCGCGCATTCGGATTAAATGTCGCCTTTCGTATGGTGCCCTTGGGTGGGCGTAGCACTGTGTCCATCAACGGCCTCTCGATATGGAGATGACCGTTAGGGGGGGGAATAGGAATCGGATCTTCAACGGGAGATTTGCCCTTGGCTATCTCCGATTGTTTGTTTGAACTTGGAGGGTTGTCATACGTCTTTGAACAAGTGGTGATATGAACCTCTTCGTTACTAGTCATCAGGATTTCGCGGTTTGTGGACGTCTCTCCGCGGGTGGGATTGGTCGGGATGCCCCCTTGTGGGGATTCTTGGGCAACCATTTGCTGTTGCTGTTGGGGGAAAGGGTCAGTTAACACTGCCGGGCGAGAGGATCCTTTAACGAACTTGTTGACGTCGTCCTTATAGGGACAGTCATGCGTATAATGACCATCTTGACAAATCAAGCAGGGAAACTTAGCTTTCCGACGTGGTTTCTGGTCATTCTGGGTGGGTTGTGGCTTGGGGTTCTCCTGCTGGTTTTTCTTGGGTTTACCACGATTGTTTTTCTTCTTTCCCCCGGATGGTTGTGACGTAGATTGGACTGCGTTCACTTCGGAGGAAACAGCAGGAGAAGTAGTTGTTTTTGAAACAGCCTGGGTAAAAGCGGGGGAAGCAGAAGCTTGTTGTCCCGTCGAGTTGGTAGGAGGTTGGGTCTTGACTGAACCAACAATACCATCAATGGGGGGTTTAGTGGTAGGCTTCATTGGATCAGTGTGAACGCAGGAGGCATGTGGAAGAAGTTCATGTAGAGTACCGGATTGAGTGTAAACCAAATCCATGTACTGGGCTACCGAGATGGCTTGTTCTTCTGTAACCGGTCCGCGCATAGCGATATCTCTGGCTATTGGAGGCAAAAAGGATTTTGTAAACCAATCAGCAAGTAGCTGATCTGGAATAGGTGCCTTTATTAGCCTACGATGTCATCGCCACTCATGGATGTGATCCGAAATATGTGTAGAAGTGGTTTGACGCAGTGAAGTTAACAGTTCTGTTCCAGTCTCATACCGGATGGGGAGCTGGAAATGAGTCAGAAACTGCATAGCCAAAGTGTTGAAATCACAAAAAGAGTGTTGTGGCAGCTCGATGTACCATTTTGCTGTCGTTCCGGTAAGCGTACGTTGGAAGAGCCGAAGTCGGATGGAATCATCCATCAAGGAGTTGGATGAACACCAAAGATGGAAGGTCATCACGTGGTTCTTGGGGTCTTCCCCGGGCTTAGCATCGAACTTGGGAATGTCCGATGGTAGTTTGGCTGGAATAGGTGGCCAATGAGGTTCATGCCATATAGGATCATTGATAAGCCTTGACAAATCAGGTAAGTCAAGTGTGGCCAAAAAGGGAAGTTGACGGTTGGTCTGCGGGTATGAGTGATAACCATGTGGTGCAGAGAACCCTGGAGGGCCTTGCATAGCATAATGTTGTGTGTTATACCCATATGTGTTTCCCGCGGGATACTGCTGGAAGTTCTGCGGATAGTGAGCCATCTGGTTAACCGGTTGATTGCAGGCAACCGGTTGGTAAGTGTTCTGCTGAGTGGGTATGGTACCCTGAGGTTGTTGATACCCAGGAATGGTTGATGTTCCTTGTTGGGGAAAAGTTCCTTGGAATTGTTGTGTTCCAAGGATGTTACCACTATACTGTGTAAGTGGAGGATTTCCCATAGCAGGGTTGTGGGGTGGCTACGACGGTGGTGTCCATGGAAGGCCCGTTCCTGCTTGAGGAGCGAGTGGGAATTGAAGTGATGGGTTCCATGGAGTTGTAGCAGCTGAAGGGTAAGGGAAGCCAGAATTCAAGTTGGGGGAAATCTGAGATTTCCCCCCAGCTTGGTTCTAGTTTCCAAAAAGTGAGTACCCCCCACTCTATGGGATTTGAGGATCCCAAGAAGGAAGCATGCCTGACGAGGGAGGTTGAGGATGAGGTTCGGTTGGAATACCGGAATAAGGTTGCCCATTGTTAGGTGTGCTGTACATACCGTACTGAGCAGATGCTGCTGGTTGGGATAGTTGTTGGATAGAACCAATAGGTTGTCCACCAGCGGATGGGTTGGATGGCCCTATGAGAGGAGGTTGTTGAGTAGGAATGGAGTTCCCAACAAAAGGTTTTCCTCCAACTGGTTGGGTTGATGACCCTATGGGAGGAGGTTGCTGACCAACAATGGGGTTCCCAACAAAAGGTTGCCCTCCAGCTGGTTGGGTTGATAGCCCACCAGGGAGGGTTTGTATGTTGGAATTAGGGGCCATTGCAGTCGGTTGTCCACCTCCTGAAATAGTGTAAATGGTGGCTGAAGGTGATCCTCTAGTTGAAACGGAAGATCCAGCAGTATGACTAGGTGTTCTTCCGCCGCTAGCCAAATATGATAGTGTGGATTGGCCAACGGCGCCAAAAGTACCGATTTGCGGAGGAGGTCGTCCATATCTGACAGGTGAGGATGGAGAAAAAATTGGGTTATCCCTCATAGAATGTGCACCAAACATAGGTGATGACAGCAAATGTGGGGAATTTAGCCCAGGGGTATTGGCATCGTCCATAACGTGTTCAATGATAGGAGGACCGTCGAGAACTGGGTCCGAGTTCATATCCTGAAAAATATTTTGGGGATCCGGCGGGAACCTAGGTATCGTAAAGTTCGAAGGTCCTGAGTCGTCTGGAAAGGAGTGATGAAACTCTGTGCTAGAAGGGATATTGGGAACCCTATAGTCAGAAGGACGAGAAACGGGGGGGTATCTAGACGTTGTCGAAAGCATTTGCTCTGTGCTGCGTCTAAATTGTGCCGATGCTAACGGAGAGTTCGCTAGGCTAACCATACTAGACTGGATGGAAGCCATGATTTCATGTCCCGGTGGGAGGTTGGGTAGATCCAAAGTACGAGGTACGTTGCTAGAAGAACTTGTCTCCTGAGGATGAACACTGGGTGACGTAGTAATAACAGGCGGAAGTTCCGCCTGGGAAGTGATGAAGCCATAATCAGGTTCAAAAGGTGTGTCAGGGAGTCGAGTATCTTCAACGATTTCAACGTATCCGCCTGGGACTGAAATCAAGCCAGGTATGTCCTGGTCAGACCCTTCTGTGGTACCAACAGATCCGTCTATATCATCGTGAAAAGTGTATGATTGACGGGAAGTGTTGACATCCGATAGAAGGATGACCTCTGGTCTAGTACTTTGGGTTGTACTAGGTTCAGCTGCTGTAACTGTGTCCACTGTAACAGATAAATCTGGAATGACAGTGGGTGAGGTGACAGTGGAAGTCTCAGACATGCTAGTGGTTGCAGAAGTTGCAATAGATTCTGAGACTGTGCTGTGTGTGGCAGTTACAGGAAGAACTGAAGATGTTGTACGTATCAGCGGTGGAATGTTGCCTCGACCAGCACCGCGGCCAGGAGGAGCAGGAATGTGTGATGCAGGCGAACCAGAAGTCCGTGGCGGTGGTGGTGGTGGAGGGCTTAGGCCCTGTGTTCTTCGTGATCTTCGTGGTTGTTCTGACATGATGACAGAAAAATGAAAATCGGGGGCAGTGTCGTAAACAAAGAACTCAAAAACTCTAATGCAGCCGAGTGTGCAGAAGAGGAGCTAGAAAAAGCAAGGCTCACAGGCCAAAAAAGTAAGCTCTAAAATCTATACTGAGACCGTTGTCTCAATAAGCGAGCTGATGCAAAAAATGGCCAGAATGCCAACATGCAGTCCCTACAAAGAAAAATGACCCTCTACTAAGATGAGATACCAAGCAAACTCCTAACTAAGAGATGGAGACCTCAACAAGCTGTATCCTTCGCAAGGTGATGAAATCCAAATCGAACAATACAACATGAGAGACCGATATAAGAAGGATATCCCTCTACCGAAAGGGATCCTGGGTAAAAGAGCCCTAGTAGAATAGATATTAAGCTACCTCGTTCATGACACATCGGAAAAGGTTTTGGGCACTTCAGCCTTCCGAAGAAGACAGCGATCGATGTTGCCTTAGGGCTAAGTGGAGTGCGGTATTCCACAGAGTCCGTCCGGTTCTCAATCTCGCGGTCGTTTAACCCCTGAAAGTTAAAAACAGTCAGGAGGTCCCTCCACAAACTAGCTGTGACCGTGTCAATAAGTACTAGAGGATTTTAGTTCCCTAAAGACAACGACTATGTCTCAGATGAAAATGACAAGGGGGAATTATTTTGATGCCTATCCCCGGTGTCCTACCTAACTACCAAATTCTTTTGATTTCCTCAAGTGAGGTTAAAGTTGGTTTAATTAGGGTGATTAATTTTAGTGGCTGTCTTACTCAATCAGGTAGTGGACGTGAAACTTGATGGTGTTATGACGACTCAAACCATGCAAATGAGAATGAATAAAAAATAAGCCTTTGTCTTCGATGAAATCTAGCTAAGGGAAAGATAGAGTTTCTTCGATCAAATATGCATGAAAATTTTCACAAGCAATCAAAGTAAAAGATTTTTCATTTCTTTTTGTAAACAAGCCAAACT
Organism: Larix kaempferi; assembly: GCA_027924585.1. NCBI lineage: Eukaryota > Viridiplantae > Streptophyta > Pinopsida > Pinales > Pinaceae > Larix > Larix kaempferi. Next base: position 4,666,441 of record BSBM01000986.1, on the reverse strand, counting down.
AGAATGAACACTCCTTTTAATGCACTGATCCTACAATCTAGAATGCTTCAACTATGAGAATTTTTGTGGCAAAATCAATGGTTCATTTCCTAATGCAAAATAATGCTAGTAGACTTTTTCAAATTAAACAACAAAATTGTTCTCAAATGATAATATTTTAATTACTGAAAATGATAAAAATAATGTGACTGTAAAAGCTACAGGATTCAGTAACAGAGAACAGTGGTGTTGAGTTGGTTGGGGTGAAAAAATCAAGCCAATGTAATCAAACTGGAAAAATGATCAATATGTCAAAAATGCCACTAATTCAATCAACAATCGAGCTCACAAACTGGGAAATAATCAGATCACACAGACTGTAAAATAATCAGGATGTTGACAGGCAACAGCAAAGACTACCTAAGGTAGAGAGACTCAGGAAACCAAGCAAATATAAAAAATTTAAAAATTTGCAGACACTACCGCGGGTCAGGGTCTGACTGGAACGCAGCACAGTAGGAGTATCGCTCTGGTATGAAGGCAGAGAACGCGGTACTACCGCGCTGGAAGCAGTTCAGAGGGCGCGGTACTGTGGCAAGGGAAGGAAAAAGCGCAACTTGAGAAAAGAAGATGAAGTTTTCAGGGTTGTTGCTAACCCAGGGGACTCAGTGATCAAACAGGGAGAAAAATACAGCGAGGAGGGGTGAATAAAGGTCAAAAAAGACCAAGATTCAAACTGGTTTGAAGTGCAAAAAAAACTCACAATCAAAAGATAAATGATAGTGAACTGAATCAATCAAGCAGTAATCAAAACCAGCGGAGTCGCCATTCTTGTTATGTAGAATTTTTTCCTACGGATAAGCCAAAACTCTCTTAACTTTAAAGCAGACTTTAAACTAAATCTAAAGCAAGAAACAAGTCAAAACAAATGCTACCTTGAAATTCCCGAGTTAACTTTTACAGCAAGATTGAATGTATTTAGAAATAATGAGAGATGAGACACACCTTCCAACCGATGTTTGTCCCGCTTCTAGCTCTAGATCCAAAGTTCCGATGTAGAACCTGTTACGATCAATCAAAGAACAAACATGCAAACTTCCAAATACCTTGAATGTAAAGGTTAGATTCAAATCCAGATTAGATACATTTCATGCTAAGAACTTATACTAAAACACATGAAATGGGAAAGACAAGACAAGTTATCTTATTACAACTTGAAGAATGCTTACATAGGTTGCTTGATGTCCAAGCCAATCCTTCAGCTCCAAGTGTTTTCTCCTCTAGCTATCTCCACAATGCTGCAAGATCATAAGTTTGGTACTTCAAGAGTCCTCCCCTTTCCCCATGGAATGCCTCTATTTTATAGTGCATGGTAGGGTTAACCAACAAGAGAGATAGGTGGATCTAGGGAGAGATAAGTGGATCAAGGTTTCTAATCACAGAAAGTGAGTTGGGATCGAATCAGGGACCCCAATCTTCCACTATCTTCGAAAATACAAAATCCCACAAACCATGGAAAAAGGGCTAATAAAAGAGTACCGCGCCCTGTAATCTTAGCACAACGCGGTACTACCGCGTTCTGCGGAAACATCATAGCGTGGTAGTGTGGAGTACCGCACTCATATAAATTAGCAAGGCACGGTAGTGTAAGTAAATAAAGTTAAATAAAGTCTCAGCTGGGTCAGAACTTGTCAGGGTAGATTTACCTTCAAGGTTCATTCATCTTCTGGGTGGTTCAAACAGCAGGGGAAGTGTTGTCAACTCTGTTTGTGATGGAGATGCGACACTGTGGAATATAGAAGTATAACAGTTGTATGGCATATTCAAAAGGATGATGTCATCATTTATTTGGCATGCTTGAGCCAAGAGGAGGGTGAATACATGATAAAAATAGGTCCAAGTGGGAATAAATAAGGTGTGCTAAGACAAGTATGACAACCCTTACATGCACAATCACATTTTACAAAAAAAAACATGAGTGTGGGTGGGATCCCCTAAGTCGTGTTTCCTAATGGAATCATCCTAAGAATTATTTGAAACCAACTGATGGGCATAGAAGCCCAACATGATGGGGAATTTTCAGCACATCAAGGGGCATTCATCTATGCCACTAAGCTAATACGTCTTGACTTGAGAACCAAGAGTACTTTCCATGACCATACCATGAGTCTCAAGCTCCATTAGACCAACACTTTTACAGAATCAAGCCCCATTCTTGGCATTTACAATGAAAACCATCCTCTTTGGCATAACTGGTATGGATCACCGCAGAACATCTAGAGGGTAACAACTATCTCCAACTGTAGGACATGCACTTCTCCTAGAAGTGTGTTTAGAACCTCTACATCATCTGGGACCTATAGACCTACACACACTTAGAACAACAGTTTCATCAAATGCATTAGAGGCAAAAAATTATGTCCTTCCTTATTCAAATCAGAATGAAATTATATAAATAATAGGTGCAATGCATGGATAAAAGTAAATGAAAAAATCAAATTCTATTGGAATTTGTAATGTCCCCATTCAAATAAGTGCATAGTAAGACAATCCCATCAATCCTACTAGTTTCCTAGGTTGGATGGGCACATGTGGGATGGTAATAAGGAAGCTAATAAATGATATTTAGACATTAGAGGGGTTCAAGCATTTAATAAATATGGTGAATAAATAAATTCAAGATAAATTCTAAGTGGCAAGTGGTTTTGGAGACATATGGAGGTGGTGGGACCCACACTAGCTTGATTTTTCATAATACATGGTATCTCTCTTTTGCAAATTCGAATTAATGGGAATGTTAACACTCTTGGGTGAGTTGGTAAGTCATAACACATGTCATTGAGCATATTAGGTCGAATTTGGAAGGATTGGTAACCTCCATGGAAGATAAAGAGTCAAAGTGGAAGTTTGTGGACACTTGGGCTAGATTCCCTAGCCCCTATGACACCAATGATGGAGCATCTATGACAACTATGAAAAATTACAGACCTGACCTCTGACATCTGACCACTATGACATCTAAGCACCAAAAATAGGCTCAAGGAAGGCGAATTTGGGATTTGGAGAAGACAAAGAGACTCAAAATCGAATTTGGGATAATATGGAAGGTTGGAACTAGGAGACAAGTGGCAAATGTGGAATATTTCCTATATGGAAATCTATTGAATCTATTGAGAGGATTTAGACCCTTAAAATTCTAATGTTGGTTATAAAATGTAGAAATGAAGTATGAGAATGGCTTTTGATGATTTGAGAAAAATTGCATTTGTGAAGAGAGAGCTAGTGGATGACTAGTTTCTTGCCTTAGCCAATTTCGAGGGTGAAAGATTCCCATCCAAGTTGGTGTTTGGAGAGACCACTCAGGTCTTTCATGGTGCTTTAATGGATTTTGTATTTGCAGGTAGAAGCTACAGGAAGTTTCATGGTTTGGTTTAGTGCAACACTTTCTCTCCACCGTTTCCAATTTTGAAGGCATATTCATGCTCCTTGAGGGAGGGCGTTTTTGGTGAGCACTTGTGCTTCTTGAGAGAGATTCTGATTATATATTTCTGATTGTAATAGATTCATATCCTCTTTTATTAATATTCAGAAAGTCTCAGGTTGAAATACCCACTGGTTGTATGCAAAACTATTGATTAATGAGCAAACAATGTCCATTTCCCCAATGCATTGATGTATGACACTATAATGTTGATTATTTCAAATGGATGGATGATTATCTGATATATTTGTGATAAATATACTTCCATGGATGTCTTATACCATTTTCATGTACTGTAATTGAGCATTTGAAGCATTTTTACTCAGTTTAGTTGTATTGGGAGGTGAAATAGTGCCATTTCCCCAAAGGTCGAATTGGGGGTTTTTGTTGTTGAATGTGAGAGAGTTAGAACAGTATTAAAAATCAATTAATGGTGCATATGAGACCTTAATCACATAATTAACACATTATATACCTCTTTTCATTAATTTGTGGGATTTTGGAGGCATTTGGAAGGCCATTTGCAGTGTTACCCGAGGGGGATTTGATGCACAAATTACTAGTCAAAATTACATATATTGATCAGAATACAAATCAAGTTTGCAGCAGTATTTGGAGGGCCATAAAACATCCCTGAACATGATATTCAATTCTAAATACCATTCATACACTCCTACAGAATATTTGGTAGCATTTGGGTTGATTTGGAGGTCAAAACAGTTAAACTAGTCAAAGGTTGAAATTGGGGAAAAAGTGGAAAAATTGGCATTTTAATATAATTTTGAAAAATGGTCATTACAAGTGGTATCAGAGCATGGTATTGGCACCTGATGGTATTAACAAGAATCCAAACAAATAAAACACCACCCTTTGAATCAGTAGTTGAAGAATTTTTGGTTGAAGAAGAGATAGTAGCAGAAAAAGAGTTTTTTTCTAAAACAATGGGTAGAGAGGAGGAGGAAAAATTAAGACATAAGGAGGAATTTATTGAATCCTTAAAACCATGGTTTGAAGGAATTACCATGGTTATGCTAGATATGAATAAACAAATGATGAAAGGTTTCGAATTGTTGGGTAGCCAACTTTCAGGAAAAGGGATGATAGGAGATAATAGTGGTTCACACTCAGGGGAAAAGATGAAAGGGAATGAGCATATTTTCTCAAGTACAGGACCTCATAATAGACCTGATGAATTTCAAAGAACACAAAGGCATACTGCACCTAAATTTCTCACATCCAAAGAAGAGACCAATCTTGAATTGGATTACAAGAAACTAGTAAATGATTGGAATGATTTGAATGAAGAGTGTAAAAGAGGTGTACCACTCAGTGACTACATTGATGCTATGCAAAAGATTAAAATGAAGGGAGACAATAGGAGTCCATTACAAAACAAAGAATTGAATAGTTCTATTGGAAAAATGTCACTTCCTACTTTTGATGGTTCTTCTCAAAATTCTGCTAACACTTGGGTGCAAAAATTGGATGTATATTTTCAGTTGAATCCTATGTTGGAAGAGGATGCATTAAAAATGGCCATTTTGCATTTGGAAGGAGATTCCAATGAATGGTGGTTTCATGGGATGAAAACCATGGGTCATAATCAGGTTAAAACATATGGATAATTTGTTGACAGGGTACTAGAAAGATTTGAACAAAAAGATCCAGAATTGCCTTTCAAAGAACTAGCTCAATTGAAGCAAACTGGGTCCCCTACCGAATATATGTTGGACTTTCAAAAATTATTAGTCAAGGTGGATGATGTATCTATGGGAAGATTAGTATTCTATTCACTGAAGGTTTGGCTAAACCCTTAAGAGGTTTGGTCAAATCCCACAAGCCAACTACATTAAAAGATGCAATGAGCTTGACTAGGGATCTCCAAATTGTGCTTCCTAGAACGAGATTTCCTCCTAAGCCTAGCTACAAATTTGAAAAGAAACCTTGGCAAAGAGAGTCATTTGAGAGGAATAAAAAAGAGGGACTAAATAGGGATGAACTTAGAAAAAAGAAATTGTGCTTCACATGCTTCCAACCATGGACACCGGGGCACAAATGTACCAAAGGAAAGGCTCAATACATAGAAGTATTTTCTGACAATGAGGGGTATGATGGGGGCATGGATGAAGATGGACATATTTCAGATCAAGAAAAGGCAGATGAGACAGTAGTAGAAGAGGAAAGACAAGAATAAAATTAGCCTTCACCGGACAAATCAAGAATGGCAGTGCTTTCAACAGTACCTCACTATCATACTATCCGATGCAAAGGTGTGGTACAAGGACAAAGAACTTCGGTTTTGGTAGATGGAGAAGCCACTCATAAATTCATTGATGCATAGATGGTAGAGAAAAGAAAGATACATATTGAACCATTTGATGGCTTCACAGTTGTCATTCCTGGTCACAACACAATGCAATTCAAAACATGGGTTCCAAAGCTGCAAGTCACCGTAGGTAACTATACTTTTGTTGATAGTTTTTATGTGGTTGATGTTGCTGATACTAATGTGGTTTTGGGAGTGAAATGGTTGTATTCAATAGGAGAGAATACAGTAAATTATCAAATTCCTAAAATGAAATTCCAAGATTCAAAAGGAGTACAAAGAATTGTGAGAGGGCAACGCACTTATCCAAATCAAGTAGTAACTTGCAATAGTATGAGATCTATATTGAGGCATGGGGATATAGAATGGGCTGCTGAATATCATATTACATCTCCCAATCCAACTATAAATATTGTCAAACACACAAAGGAGATAGAGAGACTTTTGCAAAAATATGAAAAGGTTTTTAGAGACCTTCCACATGGTAGGCCACTGGATAGGGGGGTTGAGCACGGTATTATTTTCGAGGAGGGTACTTCACCCATTTAGATACCACCTTATAGACATCCTAAAAAGTTCAGAGATGAGATTGAAAAATCTATCCAAGAAATCCTAGAGTTGGGACTCATTAGACCAAGCTCTAGCCCTTATGCTTCTTCAGTAGTGCTAGTGAAGAAAAAAGATGGAACATTGAGAATGTGCATAGATTTTAGAGCCTTGAACAAAAAGACTATCAAGAATAGGTATCCTATTCCTAGGATTGATGAGCTCATGGATAAGCTACATGGGGCCAAATACTTCTCAAAAATTGACCTTAGATCAGGGTATCAACAAATTCAAATGAAGATGAAGATGTGCAAAAGACCACTTTTCGATGTCATTTTGGCCACTTTGAATTTCTTGTCATGCCTTTTGGGTTAACTAATGCTCCAGCCACCTTTCAAGCATGTATGAATATGAAATTTTGCAAGCAACTAAGAAGGTTTGTTTTGGTTTTCTTTGATGATATTCTCATTTACAGTAAAACATGGGAAGAGCATTTGCAACAGTTAGAGATTGTGTTGAAAATCTTGCAAGAAGAGTCCTTATTTGCTAAGTTATCAAAATGAGAGTTTGGGATGAAAGGACTACTGTATCTTGGGCACATTATTGGGAAAGAAGGAGTGAAGGTACACATGGAAAAAATCAGGTCTATCTTGGAATGGCCATCACAAAAAAATATTACCGAATTGAGAGGCTTTATTGGCATATGCACCTACTACAGAAAATTTGTGAAAGGGTTCTCCAAGTTGACTTCTCCATTCACGGATTTGACTAAGAAGGATGCTTTCAAGTGGGATGAAGAGGCTGAAAAGGCCTTTCAAAAAATGAAAGAGGTAATGAGTAGTTGTCCCATACTTGCACTTCCTGATTTTACTAAACCTTTTGTTGTGGAATGTGATGCTTCAGGTGGAGGAATAGGGGTTGTCCTTAAGCAAGGCCAACACCCCATATCCTTTGAGAGGAGCAAGTTGCAGCCTCATGAAAAACTTTACTCCATCTATGATAAAGAAATGCTGGCCATTATGCATGCATTGGCCAAATTCAGACAATACTTGGTGGGTAGCAAGTTTGTGGTGAAAACTGACCACAATAGTCTAAGACACTTTCTCACCCAAAAAGATCTAAATGAAAGGCAACAAAAGTGGGTAAGCAAGAGTCAAGATTATGATTTTTATATTGGATATGTCAAAGGAAAGAATAATATAGTAGCAGATGCTTTGTCAAGAAGGCCTTCTTTTTCTCTCATGGATATTGCCAAGGATTGGAAAAACATGCTACTAGTTGAATATGCCAAAGACAAATTTGCTTGTGATGTGTTGGATGGAATCAAAGGGGATGATAATTATAGGATTTTGAATGGGATGATATATTATAAGGGAAGAATTTATTTAGTTCATAACTCCAAGCTCAAGTACCGAATTTTGCAAGAAGCACATGATTCCCCACTAGCGGGCCATCCGGGGATCTTCAAAACTTATAGACAATTAAGGCAAAGATTTTTTTGGAAGGGGCTGAAGGAAGATGTTCAGAAGTATTTGAATGAAAGTAAATCATGTCAACAAAACAAATCAGAACTTACATGTCCAGCCGGCCTATTACAACCATTGCCCATTCCGGATCAAAAATGGGACAGTATTTCCATGGATTTCATCACCAGATTGCCTAAATCCTTGGGTAAGGATTGCATCTATGTGGTAGTTGATAGGTTGACAAAATTTGCTCATTTATTTGCTGTTACATCATCTTTTAGTGTTGCACAAGTGGCTGATATTTTTTTCAAAGAAATCTTCAGATTGCATGGGCTCCCCAAGAGCATTGTCAGTGATAGAGATAGTAGATTCATGGGTGCTTTTTGGAAAGAACTTTTTAGATTGGTAGGCACTCACTTGACTCCAAGTACCAGCTATCATCCACAAACTGATGGACAAACAGAGAGGGTAAACCAATGGTTGGAAGGATACCTTAGAAACTATGTGGGAGGGCAGCAAAAAGCATGGGCAAAATGGCTACACTTGGGTGAGTTTTGCTACAACACCACTTATCATATGTCAATAGGAATGTCTCCTTTCAAAGATTTATATGGTTATGATGCACTTACATTTGCTGACATTATACTTGGTGATAGTAGAGCCCCAAAGGCTAAATATTGGGTGGAAGAGAGCCAAGAAATTTTAAAGCTCTTGAAAGACAATTTGCAGGTTGCTCAAAATCAGCAAAAAAAATATGTTGATAGGCATAGAGAAGAAAGAACCTTTCAAGTCAATGATTTAGTATATTTAAGGTTGCATCCTTATAAACAAACATCTCTAAAAATGAATGGAGCAGAAAAATTAAAACCAAGGTACTATGGGCCATACAAGGTAGTGCGGAAGGTTGGAGAAGTAGCATATGAACTAGAACTTTTGGAAGGGAGTAAAATCCACAATGTATTTCATGTTTCTTGTCTCAAGAAAGCTTCTTGTCAGAAAATAATCACTTCATAAATACTTCCTCCTTTGGATGATGAAGGTCAGCTCACACTTGTTCCGGAAAAGATTTTGAAGACACAGGAAAGAAGGTTGAGGAGTAGAATCATCAAAGAATATTTAGTGCAATGGAAGGACTTACCAAATGAAGATGCCACATGGGAAGAGGAGAATATTTTAAAGCATCCAAATCTGAAATTGCTTGAGTACAAGCAATCTTGGGTGGCGAGGACTGTAATGTCCCCATTCAAATAAGTGCATAGTAAGACAATCCCATCAATCCTACTAGTTTCCTAGGTTGGATGGGCATATGTGGGATGGTAATAAGGAAGTTAATAAATGATATTTAGACATTAGAGGGGTTCAAGCATTTAATAAATATGGTGAATAAATAAATTCAAGATAAATTCTAAGTGGCAAGTGGTTTTGGAGACATATGGAGGTGGTGGGACCCACACTAGCTTGATTTTTCATAATACATGGTATCGCTCTTTTGCAAATTCGAATTAATGGGAATGTAAACACTCTTGGGTGAGTTGGTAAGTCATAAAACATGTCATTGATCATCTTAGGTCTAATTGGGAAGGATTGGTAACCTCCATGGAAGATAATGAGTCAAAGTGGAAGTTTGTGGACACTTGGGCTAGATTCCCTATCCCCTATGACACCAATGATGGAGCATCTATGACAACTATGAAAAATTGCAGACCTGACCTCTGACATCTGACCACAATGACATGTCAGCACCAAAACTAGGCTCAAGGAAGGCGAATTTGGGAGTTGGAGAAGCCAAAGAGACTCAAAATCGAATTTGGGAGAAGATGGAAGGTTGGAACTAGGAGACAAGTGGCAAATGTGGAATATTTCCTATATGGAAATCTATTGAAGCTATTGAGAGGATTTCGACCCTTAGAAGGCTAATGTTGGTTATAAAATGTAGAAATGAAGTATGAGAATGGCTTTTGATGATTTGAGAAAAATTGCATTTGTGAAGAGAGAGCTAGTGGATGACTAGTTTCTTGCCTTAGCCAATTTCAAGGGTGAAAGATTCCCATCCAAGTTGGTGTTTGGAGAGGCCACTCAGGTCTTTCATGGTGCTTTAATGAAGTTTGTATTTGTAGGTAGCATCTACAGGAATTTTCCTGGTTTGGTTTAGTGCAGCACTTTCTCTCCACCGTTTCCAGTTTTGAAGGCATATTCATGCTCCTTGAGGGAGGGCGTTTTGGTGAGCACTTGTGCTTCTTGAGAGAGATTATCATTATATATTTCTGATTTTAATATCTTCATATCCTATGTTATTAATATTCAAAAATTATCAGGTCGAAATACCCACTGGTTGTATGCAAAACTATTGATTAATGAGCAAACAATGTCCATTTCCCCAATGCATTGATGTATGACACTATAATGTTGATTATTTCGAATGGATGGATGATTCTCTGATATATTTGTGATCAATATATTGCCATGGATTTCTTCTACAATTTTCATGTACTGTACTTGAGAATTTGAAGCATTTTTACTCAGTTTAGTTGTAATGGGAGGTGAAATAGTGCCATTTCCCCAAGGGTCGAATTGGGGGTTTTTGCTGTTGAATGTGAGAGAGTTAGAACAGTAGTAAAAATCAATTAATGGTGCATATGAGACCTTAATCACATACTTAACACATTATATACCTCTTTTCATTAATTTGTGGGAGTTTGGAGGCATTTGGAAGGCCATTTGCAGTGTTACCCGGGGGGGGATTTGATGCACAAATTACTAGTAAAAATTACATATATTGATCAGAATACAAATAAAGTTTGCAGCAGTATTTGGAGGGAAATAAAACATCCCTGAACCTGATATTCGAGTCTAAAAACCATTCATACACTCCTACATAAGATTTGGGGGCATTTGGGTTGATTTGGAGGTCAAAACAGTTAAACTAGTCAAAGGTCGAAATTGCGGAAAAGTGGAAAAATTGGCATTTTAATAGAATTTTGAGAAGGGTCATTACAGAATTTTATTAATACTAAGAGGGGGGGTGAATTGGTATTATGCGTAGTTATGAACAAATTTCACTTTTACCAAATTTAAACTGTATTTATATTATTCATTCACCATAAACAATGTTATTCATTAACACATGCTCAAAACACAGAACACAAATAATTCATGTGGAAACCCAATTGGGATAAAACCATGGAATGATTTCTTATATTATAAATATTACATTCAAGGGAAGCACCAAATTCCATATTTCTCCATCACCGACTGGAAGGAGGATCCAACCCCTTTATTTACAGTCTACAATCTAAAGGAAGCACCAAATCCCTAATTTACTCGCACCAACTGGAAGGAGGCACCGAACCCCTGGCTTTACAGTATTTGACCTTAAGGAAGCACCGACTCCCTGTTGCTTGCCTCGTCCTGCCACCATGATGTGTTAATATTTGAGAAAATATGATGAGATTTGAAATTTAAAACTTTAAGTGAAGAAATACTAAATACTTGAATCAATGAACCATTCAATCACATGAAACATTCAACCATAACACAAGATGTACCCTAGGGAAAACCATCAAAACAATGAGGATGAAAAACCCTAGCAAATATTCAAAGTATAATTATGATAGCTAGTAGAGAATTTATTTTACAAGATAGAAGATTGCTTTTACCACCCTAGGTGCTAGATAAGAGAGAATAATAAGCAATAGAGAATAGATATCAATTGTATCAACTTGCCATGTGCCCATCACATTAATAACAATAAAGTATAATATTCTTCACAAAGATAAGTTCCTTTCCTTCAAGGAAGAAGAGAATTCGCTTCACATTGAATTCATCAATCTCGTATAACATATTTATACATTCTTCACATGCATCGACTTCTATTTTTAGCTTCTGACTTCATGATGAAGTCATCCTCCATCTGGATGCATCAATATTGCTTGAATAAGTGCACCCCACTTTTCATGCATTGCATTAACTCACTGAACTAATTCTTAGGATGAACTTGCCCCTTAACTGAAATATTTCCCATTTAGTTAGGTGGCCAACTTAAGTGTCGTCATGCAAGTGTCACAACTAAAGTGTCATCTTTTAGTTTAACATAAGTGTCGTCATGCAATAAAACTTTAGTTAAATAGTCCTTCTTTATTAACACTTAGTTAACTATTATTAACTGAAATCATGTTGATTTATTTACTTGTAGTGACCACTATGAGTTCTTCAATTAACTGAGGCATACATTGTGGCTTTAACTGAAGCTTAACAATTCGATTTCACTTAGTCATCTCATGAGCAATTCAAATTCTCTTTTTATCTATGCATTTATATTTATCTCATATATTTACTACATGGTCAATATGTGTTAACTTTAATTGTCTATCATATTAGATTATACTTGGAATATTTTTCAAATGTTTTGATCATATTATATTTCTCTTGGACCAAATGATGACATGCTAAAGTAATTCACTCTAGAGGTGGTCCGTCTCTAAAGGAGACTTCATAGCAATCAGTGACCAGGGTTAGTAATACATCACAAAACATTAATGCTTCAACATGCAAAGGATATACCTCTATAACTATAGGTCCACCCCATGGGTACCTACTATACCTGGAGGTCCACATGATAATCTGACTTGACACATAAGTACCGAGCCTTGTCAAACAAGACTTTACAACATAATAGCTTTGATATGTTGAGAATTGGTTGTCATTAATGTCAATTAAATATGATGTCAAGTGTTTGAGTATGCACAAAGGGTTTGGATCCATTGTTGAAGAGCGAGGAGTTTTTCACCAGTGGGAAAGGTTAAATTCCAATGAGGGTCGAAATTAGAGCCGTGGGAGCACCTTGAGGTAGCGCTAAAACATGTGGTTCCACCTAGATATATTGTATTAAATTATATTGTGACCCATGGACACATAAGGGGATTAAATCCCACCACCTTGTCCTCCAAACATTTAATCCCAATTGGGTTGGATCTATTGGTGAAGAGCGAGGATTTTTTCATCAGTGGGAAAGGTTCAATTCCAATGAGGGTCGATCTTGGAGCCGTGGGGGAACCTTGAGGTAGTGTTCAAACGTGTGGTTCCACCCAGATAGATTTTATTAAATGATCTCATGACTTGTGTACACATAAGTGGATCAAATCCCACCCCCATGTCCTCCTAAAAAAACTAAAGAGCCACAGCAGAAGAAAAAAATGTTAGTGGAACTGCTCTTCTCTCTACCCTGTAAGTTTTAAACCTTAACAGTGAAGTACAAACTTATATGATTCTTAAGCATTAACAGAAAATACACAATGGCACACACATTACACAGAGATTTTCACCTGGAAACCCTTAACTGGGAAAAACCAGCAAAACTTAGAGCCACATAGCTCCTTTTTCATTATATGTTTTATTTAACCATGTACAATACAATAAATGGTATTCCGCAGCATCTAAAACCCTAATTCGTTTACCCAAAATTAGGTTACAACCCTAATCCCTTTTACCAGGATTAGATAGAGTACAATGGGTCAAAAATTGTGAAAAAGCAAAAAAGCAACCCAAAAAATTTTGCGCTCCGCGCGGACTCCGAGGGCCTAACGGTCCGAAACGAAGGGGGTGGGCCCTGTCGGGCTACCCCCCCCTCTAAACCCCCCCCTAGGGATCGTGTTGTACATGCAGCGACCATGTGAAGAGATATAACATACCCAACATTCTCCCACTTGTTGTTCTCTTCACATACAGGAGAAATTTATGACTTCAACAATTCAGGGCAACAATGCCCATGTTCTCTTTACACCAAGAGAACTTCTGAGTACTCACAGACTTTGTCAAAGAGTCTGCAACATTTACCAAAGTGTCAACCTTCTCCAGCAACACTTTGTTTTGTTCAACCATGTCTTTGACGAAATGGTACTGCACATCAATGTGCTTTGTCCTCGAGTGATAAGCAGGGTTCTTTGCCAGAAATATTGCACTTGAGCTATCACAGCCAATTTTTACTGCATTCTGAACAAAACCAATACCTGAACACAATCTTTGCAACCATACAGCTTCCTTACTTGCATGGGTAGCTTCCATGTATTCAGCTTCTGTAGTTGAGAGTGCAACTACAGCTTGTCTTCTACTCATCCAACTGATTGCTCCTCCAAATAGATTAAAAACGTAGCCACTTGTAGATCTTTTGTGATCAAGATCTCCAGCCCAATCAGCATCAGCAAATCCTTGTATATGTACCTCTCTGTTTAGACCGGGTCTTCCTTGGTAGCAGATTGCAGAATATGTAGTGCCACGCAAATACCTGAAGACCCTTTTTACTGCAGTCCAATGTTCCTTTCCTAGTTTTGACATGTATCTACTCAAAAATCCCACTGCATGGGCTATATCTGGTCTAGTACAGACCATGGCATACATCAGGATGCCAACTGCACTAGCATAGGGAACATGAGACATGTCCTCTACCTCTTCTTGTGTCGTGGGACACTGTTCTGCAGATAACCTTACACCTACAGGAATGGGCACCTTCACTGGTTTGCTTTCCTGCATATTAAATCTCTTCAATATCGTTTCAACATATTTCTTCTGATTTAACCAGAGTTTCCTGTTTTCACGATCTCTTTTTATTTCCATGCCCAAAATGAAATTTGCAGCACCAAGATCTTTCATGTCAAATTCAGATGACAGCTGATTCTTGACATCCTTGATGATTTCCTTGTTGTTTCCAATTAGCAACATATCATCAACATACAATATTACATAAATAAAATGATCACCAGTTAGCTTAAAATAAACACAGTGATCAGCTTTGCTTCTTGAGAAACCAATTCCCAGTATATAAGTATCAAATTTTTGATACCACATTCTGGGAGATTGTTTCAATCCGTAGAGAGATTTTTTCAGCTTACAGACAAGCTCCTTTCTTCCTTTCACCACAAACCGTTCTGGTTGCTTCATGTAGATCTCTTCATTAATATTTCCATGTAGGAAAGCCGTCTTTACATCCATCTGTTCTACTTCAAGGTCAAAAGCAGCAGAAATAGATAGAAGAAATCTAATAGAAGTCAATTTTGCAACAGGTGAAAAAATCTCACCAAAATCGATGCCCTCAATTTGGGAGTAACCTTTCGCAACTAGTCGAGCCTTGTACTTCTCCACTTTACCTGCTACATTTAACTTCTTCTTGAATACCCATTTGCTTCCAATAGGCTTTCTTCCTTCTGGCAACTCAACCAGATCCCATGCCTCATTTTTGTCCAAGGCATCCATTTCTTCTATCATGGCCTTCTTCCATAGTTTACTATCTTCTGAATCCATTGCCTCTTTAGCAGTTCTAGGATCATCATCAGTAATAGATAACACAAAATTAGAACAAAAATCAGGGGGACTGTACCTTTCAACTTGCCTTCTTTCTCGGTCAGATCTCCTCAATACTGGAGTCTGTGGATCCGCCTCTTCATCTGATTCAAACGATTCTGCCTCCTCATCTGATTCAGACAAATCTGGTTCCTCAAAAGAGTCACCTCTTTCATCCTTGATATCAAAGTGTAGCTTCTCTGAATCCTTTTCCTTTGGTACATCCTCAATCTTGGAAGTGCTTTCAACTTCTCTAAAGATCACATCTCGACTGTAAACTGTTTGCCTTTTTACTGGGTTCCACAGCTTGTAACCTTTCACTCCATCCTTGTAACCAATGAAGATACATTTTTCCGCTTTATTATCCAACTTGCTCCTTTTCTCCTTTGGAACATGTACAAAAGCATCACACCCAAACACTCTGAGATGAGAGAGAGAGGGTTTCTTACCAGTCCAAACCTCATGAGGTGTCTTGTTAACCAACGCTGATGTGGGTGTCCTATTCACTAGGTAACACGCAGTGTCAACAGCTTCTGCCCAGAATTGTTGTGCTAGCCCTGCACCACTGAGCATACTCCTTGCCTTTTCCATCAATGTCATGTTCATCCTTTCTGCAACCCCATTCTGTTGAGGTGTGTATGGAGTAGTCTTTTGCCTTGCTATTCCACACGTTTTACAGAACTCCTCAAATTCACTTTCACAGAATTCTCCACCGTTATCTGTTCTGAGTACTTTTATTTTCTTCTCAGTTTGATTCTCTACAAGAGCCTTAAATTCTTTGAATCTATTAAAAACCTCAGATTTCTTACGCAGGAAATAAATCCAAGTTTTCCTTGAGAAATCATCTATAAATGAAACATAATACACAGATTTACCAAGTGATGGAACATGCACAGGTCCAAAAACATCACTGTGTATTAACTCTAAGATTCCTTTAGCTCTTACAACACCAGATGAGAATCTTACTCGATTTTGTTTACCATATAAGCAATGTTCACAGAAATCAAAATCTAATGTTAAATCAGACATGCCTTCAGCCATACTTTTACCTTGTAATAGTCGAAGACCCTTCTCTCCAATATGTCCCAGCCTTCGATGCCATAGCGATGTCTTCTCACTAGAGACAGTAAGGACTCTGTCTCCTTCATTTTTACCCTCAGGAACAATAGTACTATTACATCCATTTTTGAAGGTGCTTCCCAACAACTTGTATAGAGTTCCAATCCGAACTCCCCTCATCAGCACCAGTGATTCTCGAACCATCTTGCATGTGTTCTTTTCAAATAATGTTTTCACACCTGCATCATCCATTTTACTTACAGATATAAGGTTTCTAGCCAGCTTTGGAATGTGCAGTACCCCGGGAAGAGTTTTAACCCTTCCATCTTTGAGCAGTAGCTTGATCTTTCCTCGACCTATGATTTTCGCCACCGAGTTGTCTCCCAGAAATACATCTCCTCCATCATACTTTTCGTATTCAGAAAACCACTCCCTGTGAGGAGTCATATGATAAGATGCACCTGAGTCAATCAACCACGAATCATGCTCTGCATGTGTACTTGAAGATGCCAGATACACATCTCCTCCTTCCTCTGTAGATTCTTTCCCATCTGCGGATGGAGCATCATTAGGTCCTCTGCTTTTATCAGTATTTTTGGATTTACAATCCTTCTTGTAATGCCCAGCTTTACCGCACTTCCATCATTTTCTTACAGAAGGTCCTAGAGATTTAGATCTCCCTCTAGATTTAGATCTACCACCTGAAGACTTATTTTTAGATTTGTCTCCAGAGCGACCTCTTACAAATAAGGCATCCTTGGATGAACTATCTATGGATCTCCGCCTCATTTCCTCCGATAGTAGGGATGCAACCACATCATCGAAGTTTAGCGTGGTTGCATTACTCCCAATAGCTATAACCAGATTATCCCATGAATCTGGCAAAGAGCACAACAGACTAATACATTTTTCATCATCAGCAATTGTAATACCAACAGATGTCAACTGACTTACCAGAGTATTGAAGGCGTTTAGATGCTCTGAAACAGAGTCTCCATCAGTCATCCTCAGAAGGTACAATTTCTTTCACAGAAATAACTTATTTACCAGGGACTTTGCTGATACAGACTTCCCAGTTTATCCCATAGCTTCTTTGCACTGTCTTCTCCAGATACGTTCACCAATACCGAATCTGCAAGGCAAAGACGAATGGTGCTCCTTGCTTTTCTTTCCATCTTTTCCCACTCTTCTTTTACCGCACCAGAGGGCATCGTACCTGGATCTACTGCGATCCACTGTTATCTATCTACCAAAAGATCTTCCATCTTGAGCTTCCATAGCTCAAAGCTCTGACCATTAAATTTCTCAATCTCGAATCTAGAACTGCTCGCCATTCTTTAAAGAAAAAAATAAATCACCGCTGCAAAGCTCCCACTGAAACCAGGTTTATCACAAATCCAAGATCGAGCCAAACCCTTGGAAACAAAGGCGTCCCTCTGAACCCAAAAAATGCTCTGATACCAAATGTAAGTTTTAAACCTTAACAGTGAAGTACAAACTTATATGATTCTTAAGCATTAACAGAAAATACACAATGGCACACACATTACACAGAGATTTTCACCTGGAAACCCTTAACCGGGAAAAACCAGAAAAACTTAGAGCCGCATAGCTCCTTTTTCATTATATGTTTTATTTAACCATGTACAATACAATAAATGGTATTCCGCAGCATCTAAAACCCTAATTCGTTTACCCGAAATTAGGTTACAACCCTAATCCCTTTTACCGGGATTAGATAGAGTACAATGGGTCAAAAATTGCGAAAAAGCAAAAAAGCAACCCAAAAAATTTTGCGCTCCGCGCAGACTCCGGGGGCCTAACGGTCCGAAACGAAGGGGGTGGGCCCTGTCGGGCTACCCCCCCCTCTAAACCCCCCCCTCCGGACGCGCCCGGCGCAGGCGAATCACTAGTGCCGTAGGGATCGTGTTGTACACGCAGCGACCATGTGAAGAGATATAACATACCCAACATACCCTTCGGAAACACACTACGCTCACTACTACATCACCATGGTAGGGCCATGGGGAGGAAGGGATAACACTTCCTTCCAAAATGCAGTGCTTAAATCTAATCTTCTCAGCGGAAATCCACCTGCGGAAAATATCGCTCCATCTGTTACGGGAAACGAACTAGTGCCTCCAAACAAATCCCATGCAACAAACCCTAGGCCAACTGAAGAGCACCCCACCTTGACCAATCCTGCTCAGATAGTAGGAGAATCTTATGGGAATTCACTGGAATAAAAAAACAATGGGAATAAGAATCTATCGGATCCCTAGTCGCAAAACCCTACAAACAGTGACGACGGTGCTAGGGTTTCACGATCCGGCTTCTTACCTAAGACAACAACCATTCCGATTTTGGAAATTGACTCAACAAAGATCGGAGAATACACGCAATACATGAGAGATAATGCTATCATCTCCAAATTTATGGGCTTCTGGCCAAGAGAAAAATACCTACAAGGATGGATAGCACACAAATGGAAGCCAAAAGGGATATGGACATGAAGCTAGGATCAAAAGGGTTCTTCACTGCCATTTTTTCAATGTAGAGGATAGAGAATGAATTATAGAACAAAGACCCTGTTTCTTCAACAAATCGGGCCTATTCATGAGGCATTGGAGGGAAAAATACTACCCCAAAAAAAGGACTTCACAGAAGTTCCAATATGTGTATGCCTCTACTCATTACCACGGGAATATTGGGATGAAGAAACCCTAATGGGAATAGGAAAGACCTTGGGAAAATTCATAAAAAAACTCAGAAATTACCAAAAGAGGAAGATACACTTCATATGTCAGGATCTATTTCCACATGAACGTTTCCAAACCTCTTCCAGAAGCAATAAGTCTCAACTTTCAAGATGAAGAATGGACCAAGCCTCTAGATTATGAACACATCCCATTCAAATGCAGGAACTGTCACGAGTATGACCATCTATATCAGTAATTCCCTAATATCCCACAATAACCACCCCATCGAAGCCGGTGGAAACCACCCAATGATGGATTTACTCTAATCAATCGCTGAAACAAAGGAGGATCCAAAACTCAAACACATTAGAATGCCTCGAAGATCGTTGATCCCAATCCTTTTATCTCCATTGAGGAAATGGAGATGGATCAAAGAAATGATAATCAAATGGTGACAATCGAGGATGCCCAAACGGAAGAAGAGTAAGACCCAGATAATATCAAGAGAAGAAATTTGGATCCCTTAGAGGATCGAACTATGGATGAAATCAAAACACCCATCCCCACTGATGGGAAGGAATAAATTCCCCTCACAGATCCTGAAATCTAGAAAATAGTGGAGACCTGCAAAAAGGGAAACCTTTTGGAGATCCCCTCTCCACACATCTCAATCATTAAGTGCGCCCTCCAAGAGGCCTACAACCCTCCTCTTCACTCTTCCAGAACTCCCGACAAAATAAATTCTAAATTGGGAATACAATAGATCTCTCACCCATTGAATGGAAATAAGAAGGATCAAAAGTGAGGATGCTAAACGAATCAATAGTGACTAGAAGAGTTGGGGGAAACCCTCATCTCTTCAGGTAACCACCAATCTCTAATGGTCTGGATTCAGTCCCTCCGAACTTATAAATAAGTCTTGCAATGAAGATACTTTCTTGGAATATTCCAGGTTTGGGAGGTAAGTACAAAAAAACAACCCTCAGATCTAAGATCTTCCAGGAGAAACCTACCATTGTCTTCATAGAGGAAACCAAATGCTCTGTTGAATTCCTTTCAGCACTATCTTCATACTACTAGAAAAACTATCAATATATTGTAATCGATGTTGTGAGAGCATCAGGAGGCCTCGCAATTCATTGGGACCCATCCCTTGTGTCCCTCTCCAATTTTTTTCCACTCCTCACTCCATCTCTGCCACATTTCAACACCTATCCTCAAACCTCAAAGGCACTTTCACCAATGTCTACGGCCCTCCCATACCCACTCTTAAACCATCCTTCATGAAATCCCTGACTTACATTAAAGATAATCTAATCCAGTATAACCTATGGATGGTTGGGGGGATTCAATATCATCTCCAACCCCCTATAAATACGGGGTGTATTAGGTGGTCTCAATGCTTCTAGTCATTCCCTTGGCCCCCTTATTTCCTCTATACACCTTGTAGATGTTCAACCAAAAAATGGATCCTTCACCTAGAACAACAAGAGGGGAGGAGTCTACCAAATTTCCTCTAGACTGGACTGCTTCCTTCTATCCACCCCCTTTGACAGATCAGATTCTATCATTGAATCTCTCATTCTCCCAGGGGTAGGCTCGGATCATTGGCCTATCAGTATAGAAATAGACAAATTCATCACAGCTAAAATCAGACCCTTCCATTTTGAAAATTTTTGGATGTACCATCCAAAATTTATGGACACCTTCTCCAGATGGTGGGAACAAAATCCAAGCTAGGAAGGATCAATAATGTACAACCTGCAGCAGAAACTTGAAATCATCAAATCCAAGCTAAAAAATGGAACAAAGAAGTCTTTGGAAACATATTTGAGGCCATGAAACAACTTGAGAATGAAATGTTGGAATTACAAGAAGAATCCATATCCTATGGGTACAATGAAGAGATCCTACAAAGAGAAAGAGATTTACAGAAGGCCATTGCACAGTGTCTAGATTAAGAGGAAATTCTTTAGAAACAAAAATATCAAATTCGATGGATAAAGGAAGATGAAAGGAATTCCAAATTTTTCCATGACCCACTGATTCAAAGAAGGGCCCACAATCGCATAACCAGGATCCAAGGGAAGGGGAGTAGATCCTAACTAAACAGGACAAAATTTCCTCTGAGTTCATCTCCTATCATAGCCAAATCCTTCATGAAGACAACCTTGATCGCTATGACGACATGACCTCCATCATCCAACACATCCCAAGGCTGGTCTCAGATGAGAAGAATGAATATCTCATGCAACCCATAACCATGGACGAGGTGATGGATGCGATTAGGTACATGGCCAATAATAAAGCACCCAGCCCAGACAGCTTCAATACCAATTTATACCATATCTATTGGGAGATCATTCGGAATGAGGTATGGGAAGCAGTTGAGGAATCCAGACAGCATGTTGTGGTTCTTCCTGCTCTTAATGTTATCTTCCTCACTCTGATTCCTAAATAATAGAATGCTCTGCACCCCAAAAAATATCGTCCCATTGCACTCTACAACGTGGCTTACAAAATTATCACAAAGGTAATCGCAACCAGGATCAAGACTGTTTTTCCACATCTCATTTAAGAGGAGAAATTTGTCTACATGGAAGGGAGGAAAATTTTGGATGGCATCCTTGTGGCGCATGAAATGATCCCCACCCTCAAAAGTACAAAACAATCTAGTATTCTTCTTGAACTATATTGATCTAAAGATTTTGATAAAGTCTCATGGGTGTATATGAAGCAAAACCTCATGGATTTTGGTTTTGCAGAGCAATGGGTCAAATGGATCCTTGCACTTACCTATTCTGCATTTTTATCAATTATGGAGAATGGCTCCCCATCCCCCACCTTCTCCTCCCACGAGGGTATTAGGAAGGGTGACCCACTCTCCCCCTTCCTCTTTATCCTTATGATGGAAGGACTTGGAAGATCACTGAAACATGCCACTCAATCCAATAAACTTGCAGCTATACATCCTGCTAACGATCCCAATAAAATTGCAGGTATACAAACTGCTAATGATCCCAATAAAGATTCACACATGCAATTTGTTGATGACAACATGCTCTTAGCCAAAGCCTCCATGAGAGAATCCCAGTGCTTAAAAATCCTCCTATCTACTTTTCTCGTTTACTTTGGTATTTATCTTAATAACAAGTCTGAAATATTCTTTCTCAACACCCTGATCCGTCTCCAAATTTCTATATCTCGATTCATAAATTTCAAGCTAAGCACCCTTCCATCAAAATATTTGGGAGCCCCTCTTACTTCCACTTCCTCAAAACATGGTGCTTGGTCTCAACTCACACAAAAAATGGAAAAACATCTATCCAACTGGTATTTCCATTCTCTTAACATTGCAAGACAACTTATTATTCTAAACTTTGTCCACCATAGCATGAGCACCTATTTATTCTCCATTATAGTTAGTGAGTCACATATGTTCAGAAGCATGCAAAATATAGAATTGAATAATATCTTGTGAAGCGCGAAGAAGTTTCACTAATGAAAAAAGATGAAGTTGAATTGTGTAAGTAAGGCAGTCCATCAGATGCACAAAGACAGAGTTGCAGTAGAATCAAGGATGCGCATCGTGATGAGGATGATCTCAGACAAGTGTGTTAAACTAAAAATATGAATCATTTGATGCACAAAAGGTCGCATATTTTCTGAATATTGTAGCACCTAAATAGAATGGACACATCTTAGAAGGTGTGCAATTTCATCTAATACCAATGTGCAATATCAGAACAATAAGTTATTAGTTGATGCACAGTATCAGTTGCAAGTGCAAATGCGCAGTTGCAAAATTTAAAATTGATCATTGGTGCAGAATTCAGCAATTGAAGTAGCGCACAGTATTTCAAGTGCAACGCCATTTGAATTAAAATTGAAGTATTGATATTGAAGTGAGGTGTTGAAGTGAAGTATTATATGCAACATGGTGACAAAAATTCTAGAGCATATAGAATGTGCGCACAGTAGAACAAAACTTAAAAGATCAAAAGTGTGAGTGGATCAAAAGTTCAACAGAGTAACATACTATTCTTATATATCTAGGTAGAAGGATGGGGAAAGGAGTAGGGGATTGTAGCCTCCTTCCAGTTGGTGCTGGAGAACTCAGAGAGTTGTAGCTTCCTTCAGGTCAGTGCTTGTAAAAATAGGGGTTGGTTCCTCCTTCTAGTTGGTGTTGGTAAACAGAGGAAGTCATTACTTCCTCGAATGTAATCTTCTCATCATAAAAGAGTTGGTTTTCCCCTGTTTGGGTTTCTACATAAAAAATATGTGTTTTCTATGTTTTGGTGCTTATGTGAATGAATGATTTATTTATGATGGATGCATAATTGAATATCAATATTAAGTTCATAATAATTGGTTAAATAACTTAAAAACTATTCATAAATACGCTAATACTGATTCAACCCCCCTCTTAGTATTAATTAGATTCTAATAAGATGTTCCAAAAGAGTAAGTGAGACGAAGTCTAAGCAACAATCATCAAAGCCGTAGAAAAATGCGTGGAAGGGATTCAATTCAACTGGTCAACATTTATACTAAATGAGTTCTTATCTTACTACTAAGAAACACAAGAAAAAGGTACACCTTTTCATTATACCTAGTTGTTAATATGTCTTGCGCTAGTAGGTTGGAAAGAACCAGATGAAAATCAATTCTTTGATAGAAAAAAGAAAACCTTCTTAGCTGCAAGGTACACAAACTTGTGGTTTACTAAAATTCATCATAGACATGAAGAAAACTATATTAATTTCTTTATGTACAATGAAGAAATTAGAGTTATCATAAATGAGACACCATGCATACACCCACGAATTATTGATATATACAAAGAAATTGCAATCTTCAAGGTGGGGATGCACCATATCTATGTACAAGACAAAAGTGATCCCTAGAGACAATGGTTACCCACTATTATATGTTTCTCTGAGGAGGATATTGCATAGATTGTAAATGATTGGGATACGACATGAGGAATCCCCTTGACAGAAGAAGAAGTAGTCACACATTAGGAAATCATGTACAACATAACACTTCACAACAAGATAAATCTACAAAAAAAGAAAGTGTAGAAACATTTCTTGATGCCACAAAGTAGACTACATAAACGAAGAAAAGAACAGGAAAGGAATAAGTCGAATCTTCAAGAAAGAAGAGAAAATTTTCAAGCCTAGTTTTACTTGGGTCTTGATACAATATAGAATGGATCAAATTGGCATGGAGGTCAAAAATGTCACGAAGGAGATTATGGAGAAGGTGGGAAAAAAGGAGGAACTAGAAGATCTCGTGACAAAACAAGAAGAGATCCTCTTAAAAGTTTAAGAAGAGTTCGCAATAGTGAAGGAGATGATAATGAATAACAAGAAAGAATAAGGACAAAGAAATGCAAACACGGACAAAGAAATGCAAACACATCCTCAGAAAAAAATACAATCAGTGCATAGGAGCAGATAGTTTCACTAGTGAAAGACACAACAGAACCATAATAAAGTTTCAATATTCCAGCCGAAGCACTGGTGTTTCCCACTTCGCAGATGCAAGAATCAGAATTTGCAATAATTCTAGTAGAAATGATATTGTCATGAATACCTATGGAGGAGATACATATGCTACATGCATCTATTGGGAAGGAAATTCAAATACGACATGAAGCCGTTTCTGCAGAATGGTACAAAAGCTTCAACGAAAAGGAAGCATTGCAGGAGGAATGTCAGAAGATGCAAATGGAGAAGCGGAAGGAAGAGTGAAAAATACTGACAAGTTGAAAAAGGAAGTAGAGGAAATACAATAGAAAAATTCAAGATTTCATAATGCAGGTGAGGATGTGTGTGAGACGCTTCCAGATGCACAGATAGAAAAGGATGCTCCTTCATAAGAAAAGGTAACCAAGATAAGTGAAGTTATTCAAAGTATTTGCATTAATATTGAGGATATCACAACAAAGAAAAAACCAGGGATACCTCCATTAGTCAAAGCTGAGAAGGAAAACATATGTGAAAGAATGGATATTGCTATACGAAATATTAGGACTGTGGAATTAAAATGTGAAAAGTTGCATGAAGAAAGTGCGTGAATGTGGGGCAAGTTGGTTGTTGACGAGAAGCTCAAGGAAGTGGATCAGAAGTTGTTAATTGCGCAAGAGTAAGAAAACGTTGTGTGATAACTTGGGCATACTACTAGTCGCTATAAAAATGGCCAAAATGGGAGAATACATGAAGTAGAAATAGGAAGTAAGCAGGATCAGGGATGAACATCAAAAATTAGCCAACAAGATTGAACCAATACAATATATTTCATATCACACAACAATTTGTGCAAATACTAGGGGAAGTTAGAGAAGCTGCTATTGACTGCACATAAACCTTGAAATTGTCTGATGGTGAAAATGAAAAAGAGACAATATTAGGAAAAGAAGTAGAAATGAAGGAGAAATTTGCAATAGCTTAGGAATATCTACAGAAGTTCACAACAACGTTACATCTAGAAGAGAAAAAATAAAATATCATTCTATGATATTTTCTAAAACCGAGGGATGCTGCACAAGATGGAATGTGGAGTGAAGCACAAATACAAGGGAATAAAATTGCATATGTTGTGCATGTGTAAGTTTCAAATTTTTTGTTAGTAAGTATAGATCCCCTTACCATTGATTTCAAAGGGGGAGAGAGATGTAATTGCATAAAATATGAATTTTGACAGGGGAATCACAGTTTTGAAACATATGTTGGCTATACAATGCTGACTAGAGGTTTTATGAAGACCCAGGTTCTGCGTGGTTACCTTAAACCAACAAAACCCCTTCGCACTGGCCCTTTCGGCAACAGCCCGCAAGCAGGCTGAGGTATCACCCGAGGCGTTTCTAATGGGGCACTGCGGACTCAGATGTCCACAGTGAGTGATGAGTTGATGGCTACGATGAAGTTTACAGCAGTGCATCGTCTGTGTGCTGCGAGGGTTGGACTACGCGGCGATGGCCAACACCGCGGCCTGCACCACTACCTTCTTCCCTACTATGGGGTTTAATACTACACTACGAACACGGCAACTTGACTTCCTATACTTAGATTAAGTGCACAATGCTCAAGGCAGTGAGCTGAATACCACTTATCCACTTAGTCATTCATGTGACTATCTTACTACTTAATGCTCATAACACACACTTAGGGTGTTTCTATTTTAAGCGTAACCCTCAAGTGCAAAATAATTGTTATACATTCATCGACTGCATCCATTCAAATACGTAAACAATTCCCTCTATGCTCAAGCAGACGATAGATTCACTGTCCTTAGAAGCAAAGCTAATATTAACCATACATCTATTCATGCAGACTTAACATATCATTCCATACTCTCTTGATGGCAAATGCATATAAAAGCCTCCTCATAACAGATTGTGAGCAAATATTCAGACATACAACTACAGAAACAGATAAATGAAACCACACGCATAAACATTCAGTCACTCGACACACTATTTAAAATGGTTCACTCCCCCGGATGGGAAGCTACATCGACAAGAACTGTGTTTGATATTTTGTTTTAAGGAAGGGTTCACAGTTCTTAGCCACGCACTCAGCTACGGCTCTCTTCGTGCTCAGTTAGGTCTCTGCACACTCAGCTGCAAAGTCTTTACAATATTTTCTTGATTCAAAGGATATTGCAATAAAATATGATCACCATAACAATCACCAACAACGACCAAACCTTCCTATACAAAAATGGTCTTCTTAAATAGATCACGCCCGAAGGTCGTGTCTTTACAACATTGAAGACTGAAACCCTTAGGGTTTCCAAACCACTACGGTCCCTCTAAACCGTCATGCCAGCTTTTGATAGCGATTCTACTGTCGTGGCAATCCTCCACACCTTAGACCCATTGCTTTCAACCTTCTTGTTGTGCGCACACCAACAGGTCATCCATTTCGAGCCGCCCTTCCACTAATGGACTCGTGCGACTGGCTCATCTCCCAATCACTTTCCCTGCAGGCCGTCCGTCCTCTAATGGCTGCATACAACTGGCTCAAATCCAGTCATTTTCCATTCATTTTTTCCCCTTAACGGTCATGTACTCTGTTGTACACTGAACTGTCACTTTCCTGACCCGTCCTCTGCTTAATGGACTCGTACAGTCGGCCTCCTTCCTGATCTGCTTATGCCCTCAACTAGACATCTTTCTAGCAGTCTTACCAAAATTAGACATGGTCTAATCCACTCTATCTGGCCATCCTCCGTCTAGTACACAACTTTACTGGCTCCATGTGGCCTACTACCTTCATAGCACTGAACCTATTCAGCGTTGATCTTCGCAGCATCCTTCAAAACTCGATACTGTGCACATCTTCGCAGTACCCCCAATACTTAGCCAAACTTTACTTATTTTTTGAGCTGCGCTCAGCTCAGCTCCATCTAGCCTCAAAAATGTTATAAAAAATGGCCCTGTTGGGCCAGGCCCAACAACATAGATCACATTCAAGGGGAGCTTAGTTTCTGCTAAGTGTTGACATCAATGACAAAGGGGAGATTTGTAAAATTATCATTGATGGCACTTTGATAACTCAGGTAATTTGACCATACTAAAGCAAGCGAGATTTCCGCCACTTTGATAACTTAGGTAAGTCGACCATACTAAATGTTAACACCCAAAAAGTGCTCACTACCTCATCTACCACATTATATGGCTCATTTGTCCATTTTCCTACCATATCTCCCTTAAAAACCCAAAAAATCCCACTAAAAAGCCTCCAAAAAGCCTAAAAAGCCTCCAAAAGGCCTAAAATGCCTCCAAAAGGCCACAAAACCATCAAAATAGCCTCAAAAAGGTTAAAAAACCCATTTTTCCTCCAAAAATATCCCAAATTCCTCTAAAAATAGCAAAAACCCCCTAAAAAGGGAAGAAAAATATAAAATAATGAGGAAAAGGAGGAAAAAACCCTATACAGCTGCCCTAAACCATGTGTTTCCTAAAACCATGGGTCAGCACTCCACCACCAAAAAACTATAAATAGGTGATGGAGATCCCTTATTCCATATCCACAATCAAGTATACCCTTACTCTGCCAAAATCTCTCTCGAAACCCTAGTTCACCATTGAACTACTTTCACCTTGAGAGCCACTTTTGGCCCATTCCCACCATTGGAGAAAGAGAAGGAGCATATTGGAGCTTGGAGCAACCCTCTTGGACATTGCAAGGAGCTTCATCAACCTCCACATTGGAGGTAATATCAATACAAAAAGCCATTATTTAAATTTGTTGTTTATGTTTCATGCATGTTTCAAAGTAGTTTTTATTTCTGTTTTAGCTTAATAATTTACATTTACTGAACTGCTACTAAGGAGTCCCTTCTCCTTAGTAGGTGCTCATTCGCACAAGCTAGGGGTAAAACCTTAGCTACAGTTTTGGCGACTCCCCTAGATTTTGAATTTCTGGTTTCCGTTTTAAAAAAAAATTCCTTTCGGCTGTCCCTTTCGGCCGCCGTACATCGCGTTTTTTCCCTCTGCAGTCGCGTCCCGACCGCGTCTTTCAGGCCTTTACCTGTGACCTGACCGCGGCTCTCAGACTGCTTCCGACGCCCCGTCGGTGGATTCAAGTCTGTTACCTGCGATCCGACCGCGGCTAATCAGCCTGTTTACTGCGATCTGACTGCGCCTGTCGGCCATTTTCCCGCGTCCCGACTGCGGCTTGCAGCTGCTTTCCCGCATCCCGACCGCGTCTGTCAGCCTCTTTGCCGCGACCCGACTGCGTCTTTCACCCTGTTTCCTGCGTCCCGACCGCATCTGTTTGCTCGAAAGCCGCGACCTAACCGCATCTGTTTCCCTCAAACCCGCGGTCCGCCTGTTCCGATTCGCCACAGACCCGCGGTATAATTTCTGCATTTTTCCTGTTTTGAGCCCAGCCCCTTTTGCTGCAATATTTTCTGCATCTGAACAGCCCTCTGTCCTACCTGCAGTCCCACTTCCTTACAACCTTTCTCCAACATAATTTATGTTCCCCTTACAGAATTCTTTTAAAATTTCAGTATTTTTAATTTAGAAAATTTTGCAAGTTAAAGTTTCAATTTCAGTATTATTGACAGTTGGAAGTTGCCCCCCTTGTGGCACTTCTATTTTGGGTTCATCACCTCACGAGCACACACTCTGTCACATAATTCAAGTGAGCCTTAAAAAGTACCTAACTAAACCAACATTCTAACCCCACTTGGGGAACACAAAAGAATCTTTGTAGTTAGGTAGGGTCGGGGGGATAGGCTTCCAATAACACCCCTCGGTCACTTACACTTGAGACATAGTTGTTGTCCAAGTAGGGAACCAAAATCCCCTAGTACTTTTTGGCACGGTCACGACCAGTTTATCAGAGGGACTCTCCCTTAGGAGGGTTGAAGTCGGGAGACTGGTTCCGGAGGCCTGAGTGGAATACCGCACTCCATTCAGTAACCGAAGGGCTACCTTTCGCGGTTCGCGGGATATCCCTGTATAGGGGTATTGCGGTCAACGGACTAAACGACAGATTCACCTTTCTGGACATGTCATGAACGGGGTATCTTAGTTGCCATTCTTCTAGGTTTGACTACCCGGTGTCCCTCCCGGTAGGGGGATATCATAGCCACTTGGCTTTCCTACTCATATTGTCTGACTTGGATTTCATCACCTTGCAGAGGATATGTTTAGTTGAGTCAGAATACTTTTAGTTAGGTGTTTGCATGCTCCTTTACCTCCCTTTGGTCTAGTGAGTCCACCATTTTTTATTTTAGGAAACCTGCTGCTTGTTGGTATTCTGACCATCTTTATTGATACTCCACCTATTGTAGCACAGCTGTTGCAGTGGGTGTTTTGAGTTGGTTGTTGGCCTGAGTGCCTTGTTTTTTAGCTCTCCTTCTGCACACTCGGTTGCATTAGGATTTTTTGAGCTGTTTTTATACTCACCTCAACCCACATAGATTTGACACCATCTATCACCATTGAGTCCCCGAGACATTCTCGGTGCCTCAGGGGCGAGCCCCCACAGCACGGTTCTCTTGACACCACCCGTCATAGATTCCGATCATCATCCATTGATACCACTCATCACAGATCTAGAGCCTTGTCACTTGACTCCACTCGTCAGCGACATAGGACTCCGTCACCAGATATTGACGCTCCTTACTTTACCTCCGATTCTGACGAAGAGTCTGAGAACCCTATTTACACTGCCCCTACTAGCCCCATGGCTGGTACGACTTCCACTCCTTTTGTTATAGGGACCATTGGTGGCACATCCACCACTACACCAGTTACTACACCTATTTTGGGTATGCCCTCCATGGGGCCCCCATCTACCGTTCCCCTCACGGTACCTATTCTCGTAGCAGGAATCCCTATCCCCACTACATCAATGGCTCACACTACCCATGGTGGTGCTGGACCATCCTCCACCACCTTAGTTCCCCCACTCGGGGGCACCATCCCCAATCCTGTCCCTCCACTTGGGGGTGTTGGTCCCCACTTGGTCCAACCCACTACTGTGTCACATCCTTCTTCCAGTTTGCCATTCATGGCTAGCCTCAACCTACCTGACCTGGCCAGATTAACCAACGATCCTATTCGACACGACCCTACGTGGCCTCATATGCCTACCAAGCTCCCCTCTGACATCCCTAAGTTCGAGGGTAAGGCAGGTGAGGACCCACAAAACCATATCATGTCTTTCCACTTATGGTGTTCCTCTAACTCCATAGTGGATGACTCTGTTCGCCTCCGTCTCTTACAGCGCACCTTCACTGGCTCTGCATCCAAGTGGTATATCGAGCAACCCCACGGGACCCATGCCACCTTTGCTTCCCTTGCCTCGACCTTTCTACAGTTCTTCCAGTTGCCTGTCCGCTACGACGCCGGCATTGAGATCCTCCTATCCTGCAGACAAAACATGGCTACCCATATCACGGACCACATCCATGAGTGGTGTCGACGCCGTAGCTTATGCAAGATCAAACTAGACGACCGTATCTTCCTAGATTGGTTCCTCAAATCCCTTCTCCCTGTTATTGCTAAGGATGTGGCATCAGAAAGACCCCAGTCTGAAGAAGAGGCCATCCTTAAGGCCCAACAGTTCGACCTCATTTACGCCTAGTCGGGTTACCTTTATACCATTATACCTGACGCCCCTCGCAGTGAGTCCTCCCAGCATGATGCGCCGGGGGCATCCCACGCTGCAGACGGTATCATTGGCCGTGTTTCTTCGCACCCCCAACCATTTTCTATTACACGTCCCTCCCCTGGCCCCGACCTTTCGCGGGCTATCTCATAGTCTGGAACAACCAACTCGTATGCTCCCATGACACATCACCATCACCATGGACCCTCATGTCCTCCTCAGTGTTTCGGTCATGCGACTCCCGCTTATGCCCCCCCAGTCGCACCTCCGCCTTACTACCATCAGCAGGCTGCCCCAGCTCCTGCGCCTTCACAAGCCCAACCCGCTTATTATCCGCCACAGGCAGCCCCTGCGGCAAACCCACAACCTGCTCCGCAGCCGTATCAGCAACCCCCTCAAGTTGTTGCACCTGCTCAGCCTCAACCTACATATCATCCACCGCAGCCTGCTCCCGCCCCTGCGCAACCTCAGAATCCACCTGCTGCCCAAGGGCAAGTTTACGCCCAACAAAACCCGCAGCAAAACCAAAACAACCAACGCAACCAGGGTCAACAAAACAGCGGCAAGGGCCGTAATCGTGGGAACAACCAACCTACAGACCAAGCTGGTCAACCGGTGAATCCCCCCAACAATAATAATGCAGCCCCTGCTAACCAAAACCCTGATCGCCCGCCCAAGCAGGCTAAAAACCCCAATTTGCGAACAAACCACCCTTGTTCTATTTGCGGGGTCTATGGACACTACACGCATGCTTGCCCACACTTGGAGTGAGCTAGGCAACTCTGGGTTGACGATGCCCACCGCCAAGGGCAGGCAGCTCCTCAGGCGCCTCCTAACCCCCCTCAACCTCAGCAGCCACCTTTGGTGCTGCAAAACCCATTACCAACCCAAGGCGTCGTGAACACTCAGCCGTTGGCTCCCCCTCAAGCCAACGTGCAACCCCAACAACAGATCACGTACGCTGCTCCTGATCAACCCATGTTTGACTCAGGAACCCACCACTTGTTGATGATGTCATCCACTGACGTCAACCTTCAGACCCGTCGGAACCAATATGGCTCCACCACTGAAGCACCTCCCACTGATAAACCCACCAACGCCCATCCCACAGATCAAGCGTTACGTATTCCTCCACCTCCACTAGATGGCGCTCCCAAAGCCCCTCGTTTCCCACTTCGCCGTATCAACAATAACCCCAATGCGCGCGCTGCGTCAAACTACAACATTGTAGATGACCTAGCCCAATCTCCCGCAGCCATGTCTGCGTTAGAAGTCTTGAAGAACTGCCCTTCCCAGCGCAAGACTTTACTCTCCGCCATTGGAGGGATTGACCCAAATGATTCGAATTTGATGGCATTTGATTTAGACCAGTCTGAACCTCGCCTGCCTTCCACCCTAGCATTCCAAGTTTCTGTTTTCATTCGGAATCTTGTCATCCATCGATGCATCATCGATGAAGGTGCCTCCACATGCGTCATGTCTACATTCGTGTGGCAGAAGTTGGGATCCCCCACTCTCCAGCAGTCCACCACTGCATTACGCACCTACGACGGTCGTTTGGCTCAGCCCCAGGGCCTCCTAGCCAATGTCCCCGTCCAGTTAGGTGGCAAAACCGTACTCATTGACATTGAGGTAATCAATGCCCAATTGGATTATAACCTTTTACTTGGTCACAGCTACATGTATGCCATGCGAGCAGTTGCCTCTTCCGTCTTTCGCACCATGATGTTCCCCCATGAGGGACGCGTGGTTAAGGTTGACCAGCTCACCTACTATGATCCCAGTGCTCCCGCGGCACCTGAAAATGTTCTCCCCATGGTTGAACAACCTGTTTCTCGTGCCACCACCTCGTTTGTTTCCTCTACGGGGCTTGGAGTCTACTCAGACGCGCCGATGACTTCCACCTTTCAATCTATTCTGCCTCCATCAGCCCACATGGAAGTGTCTGACTTATGTACCTTGTCCCACGACAACCAACCACCTAACAATCAATCACCCTTGTTGCCTAAACCACCATTGGTACCTAGCCACATTGGTGTTACACCTATCCATACGATCCCCTTCGTAGTCCCTCCATCGGGAGTAGTAAGCGCCCCGGTCATGGCTACCCTTAGCCTCCCTGGGTTAACTTTGGGATTACCCGTGTGGTATCTTTCGCCTCCCGTTCGCCCGCCGACACCAGACGTCGTCCTCCAACCGGTGCAACCCATGGCTACTACCTCTCAGCCACCTCCTGGTGTCTCTACCCCTTCGTCGTCCACGACTCCACCTCCTACTCCCAAACCCACTGGGGGCAGAGGTCCACAACCTTACACTGCTGTACCACCTTCAAAGACAGTCAAAAACCCTCCAGTATTTCGTGCTCCTCCCAAATGCTCGCGGTGCGACGAGTTGGGCCATGCGACCCACCAATGCCCCCAATTACCAGCATTACAGAAGCACATGCAGATGCTCGACGATGACCCCAACATCCCAACTGTCGAACTAAATCCCACTCCCAAGCCTAAAGATAAGTCCCTACGTACCAACCACCCCTGCGCCATATGCGGTATTTACGGGCATTATTCACATCATTGTCCCGATCTCCCGGATTACAGAGCGGCTCTCTATGAGATGAACAATCTGGATCTTGAGACGGCACCACCCACCATTGAGGAGATCTACCCCCCAGTCTCTCCCCCTTCTGGAGAATTTAATATCATCTATATGATCTCTTCAACCACTACCCCCTCATCAACCGATTTGATGACGCAAACTTTCCGTACTGATGAGGAAGTTCTTGAGGCCCTGACTGCCCCGGATTATCCCTGGGATGACATACACCACCGTTCCTACTTCATTCCAGAAGCATCTTCCTCGAGCACCGCTACCCAATTTGTGGTTGAATCCAAAGACTTCCTTCCCACTAAGGTCGACTGGTTCAAGGACCCTATTCCTGCTCCTGACGCCTTCGAGGAAGGTAACATGGCCAACATCTCACCCATCATCCAAGTTGATATCGCTGCCCCAGGACGTGCCCCTGAACTCATCACTTTAGGAGCATTCTGCAGTAAACAAGAGATTGAGGAGTACAGAAAACTCTTCCGAGAATTCCGTGATGTCTTTGCCTGGTCCTATACCGAAATGCCCGGTCTTGACCCTGCTCTCATAGAGCACCACCTTGACACCTCTGAGTCAAGGGGCATAATAGATTCCCTCGACCCTGGGATAGGGGGCATGATCAATCATTTTGAACCTTCCCCATCACATCTATCTCAGCACGTCACTGAACCCATTGTTCAAACCCCCACATATGTGATCCACAATCACAAACCCCATGCACATAGCATGGGGGCAGGTCATTAACCCTGCTCACTTTTTCACATTTGTGATCTCAACCATTTTTGAGGTCACGTGTCACTTGTAGATTTGATTTGATTTGATACACCTAGTATTCTTCCCCCACGGGTCATCATTTCTCCCCACCACTGCATCCTTGGCTTGGTGGGCTCACCTTTATTTGCAACCATTTTTTAACCTAGTTAGTTCCTTTGACCATTTTGGAGTCCTTATGACCTCTGTTTTTCGCACCATTTGCACCGCCGGATTCATTTTTCCGTGCCCGTGATGATGCTTGAGATCATTTCTCGCTCTCACCAGGACCAATATCAACATTGTGTCCAGACGCCACTAGTCACCTCGGTTTGCGTGCCACTTCGGTTGTTCTCCGTTTTTCACATACTTTATATCATCAGATTCATTTTTCCGAGCTGGTGGTGATGCTTGAGATCATTTCTCGCTCTCACCCCCCGATTTTTTGGGTATTTTTCCAAAACGCCCTCGTCGCCTCGGTGTGCATGCCACATCGGCCGTTACCCGTTTTTGACACCCTTTATATCGCTCGATTCATTTTTTCGAGCTCGTGATGATGCTTGAGACCATTTCTCGCTCTCACCTGGTACAATTTCAACATTGTGTCCTGACACCCTTGCTGCCTCGGTTTGCGTGCCACATCGGCCGCTATCGGATTGTTCCACATTTTTACATGAGCCATTCACTCCTGTCATACTGCAAATGTTTCTTTATTTTTCCACCATTTCATCTACCCCGCAAGGAGGCCCACCAGTGTTCCCCCCTACCCTCGCTCTTGGTCATCATTATTGATCCTTGACTGAACACTTCCTCCTTGCCTGGCCATTCCTTTTGTTCGGTATAATTTTATCCCTTTTTCGAGCCGGACAAGTCCTTTACGAAAAAGGCACTTAGGGAGTTTCCGTTAAGCTCTTTTCTGACTCCTAAAAGAATGAAAAGATCGTCGAGCAATCTTGCTTCCTTTCATGCTCGTTAAAGTACCTGAAAGGGCGTCTATCTGGTATAAGTTTAACCCTTTTCCGGACCTGGTAGACTAATTACGAAAAAGGAATACTCTAGTCACACCGACTAGAAGAGTTCTTCATTGCATCCTTTTATGCTTCTTTGGGCCTTGGAGACTAAATCTATGAAAAAGCAACCCCCTGGAGTCTTCTTACTTGCTTTCAGACTCTCTAAAATTGAAAGCAACCACGAGCATGAACTGTCCTGGGCTCGTAAAATCCACATGACAGTACCATTCCATTACTTCAGAGTCTTCTTATCGCTTTCAGACTCCTTAAAATTGAAAGCAACCACGAGCATGAACTGTACTGGGCTCATAAAATCCACACGACAGTATCATTATACACACACTTCTTCTAGTTCCTTAACCCATGAAGAAATCCCCTCCCGTGCCTCCTGGCACTTTGATCAATCATCTCGGCAGCACCCCCAATCAGGTCGCCTTTGTTCAGAGTATTCTGCAGTCTCCTGCCATTGTACCACAGCTTGAGTCTCCCTCAGCCCAGTAACCTTCCTAGATCCCATACAGCTATGATCCCTTTCCCCTCAATCAGTTTCATATGCTGCCAAATCATCCCCATTATCATACTCTGAACAAAGGAAGTTTGAGTTCACCCACTCTACTTGCCCAGTTGTCCCCCCACAGTTTTGTCCGTCCTGCCATCAGTACTATCACATTTCGGTCCTGTACCTCGCGCTCCTGTCAAGGAAACATCATTGCCTTGATAGTTGCAGGTCTCCCTCTGTCGACGAGAGCTCCTCTATTCCAGAGGATAGGCCCAGAGGTCCCTACGCCTTGGACTTATCACCATCTGTGGTAAGTGCCTACGGATCATTCTGAGAGGAGTCATCATTGCCTCTCCGAGTGATTGTTCCTCACATGCTCGACTTCAGCACCTTGTTCGCATCGTTGAGGATCGCGTAGGATTATATCCCATCAGTTTTTAGTCGAAGACCCCGGATTTCCCTTGACTCTAGCACATTGGTGAGTCACTTCGGAACGCCTAGTTATATGTTCCCGTGGATGTCCGGGCTGCGTTGGCGATTGTATTTGGAAGCCATCCAGCTATATGCTTCCTTGAGTACCCAGGTTTATCCCAGTTCAGTGTACCATCGAGGTTGTTGCTCCCTGTCACTATGATCCAGCAGCTCATCAGTTCCTTTGGTACCACATTCAGCGGCACTGTTGATATTCCAGTGCACCAGTTCTTCAGATTACACATGGTTCGCCCAGCAGTATGTCCCAGATTTTGTGTCCCCTCTAGACTCTTATGATGTACACAGTGGCTATGTATCTTACAGGTCCCCCTTTTTTGGGCCTCATAGTTCTGTTTATGTATCTTGATACGAGCATGGGTATGCCCGCCTCGTCCATATATTGAGATTATTCCTCAGTCAGTTTTTGAGGTCATGTATATGTCAGGTCCCCATTTTTTGGACCCCATTGTTATTGTTATGTTATATCCTGATACGAGCATGGGTATGCCCGCCTCGTCCATATGATCAGATGATTCCTCATCCATTATTGAGGTTATGTACTTTTAGTTCTTGCAGTTGTTCGGAGACCGTTGTTCCGGGCTTCAGTTTGTTTCTTCTCTTCTCTCCACACCCAGGAAAACCATTCATGACTTATGATGTCCATCGGCCATACGATGAGCTCCTGCCCTCGCACATCAGGGGGCAATCTGTTAACACCCAAAAAGTGCTCACTACCTCATCTACCACATTATATGGCTCATTTGTCCATTTTCCTACCATATCTCCCTTAAAAACCCAAAAAATCCCACTAAAAAGCCTCCAAAAAGCCTAAAAAGCCTCCAAAAGGCCTAAAATGCCTCCAAAAGGCCACAAAACCATCAAAATAGCCTCAAAAAGGTTAAAAAACCCATTTTTCCTCCAAAAATATCCAAAATTCCTCTAAAAATAGCAAAAACCCCACTAAAAAGGGAAGAAAAATATAAAATAATGAGGAAAAGGAGGAAAAAAACCCTATACAGCTGCCCTAAACCATGTGTTTCCTAAAACCATGGGTCAGCACTCCACCACCAAAAAACTATACATAGGTGATGGAGATCCCTTATTCCATATCCACAATCAAGTATACCCTTACTCTGCCAAAATCTCTCTCGAAACCCTAGTTCACCATTGAACTACTTTCACCTTGAGAGCCACTTTTGGCCCATTCCCACCATTGGAGAAAGAGAAGGAGCATATTGGAGCTTGGAGAAACCCTCTTGGACATTGCAAGGAGCTTCATCAACCTCCACATTGGAGGTAATATCAATACAAAAAGCCATTATTTAAATTTGTTGTTTATGTTTCATGCATGTTTCAAAGTAGTTTTTATTTCTGTTTTAGCTTAATAATTTACATTTACTGAACTGCTACTAAGGAGTCCCTTCTCCTTAGTAGGTGCTCATTCGCACAAGCTAGGGGTAAAACCTTAGCTACACTAAAGAAAGTGGGACTTTTTCCATCATGTTAAGGTCGCTATGCCATAAAATAAGGATTAGTGCAGTTGACCTTATCATACAAATTTTGTGTCAACCCAACCAGTGACTTAACACTTTTATAAATAAATGAGATAATGTATCTATTGTGGTATCCATTCAAGTAAGTATGGAAGTATGAGTAAGTACGTTGATTTCAAGTAGAGTTTGAATTATTGGGGATTAATTAGAGAGGATGGTTCATGTTGAGTGTGCACATCTGAGTGCACAGTAAATGTGTATATCTAAGTGTGCAAATAATGACCGAAGTATGTGGATGTATATGTGCGCATAATCTATATTGTATAATGAAGTTGTAGTAGAATACAGTGTAATAGAAACAATGATCATATTTGAACCAACATAAGTGCACGCAGTCGAAGGAAAAGTAGAGAATAAATTATAGTAAGAATAGTGCACATAGATTTGATGTCAGCAAACAAAAATATCTATATCCCAGGGAAATTGAATGGGGAAAGTAAAGGATATTGGTGTCTCCACACAAGTTGGTTCCTGAACACTGCGATTTAGTTCTTGCACAGAATATTGGTGTCGTCACATGTTCGAGCTTGATTCAACAAGTTGGTGCTTGTGTGGAGGATTGGTTTCCTAACGGGTTGGATCCTACCTTCTACAAGTTGGTTATTTCTAGTGGGATTGGTGTCCCAATCAAAGACATTTTTTAGTGATTCGGTGCTCACATCAGTGGAGATTGGTGTCTCCCATATTTCTCTATAATTTCATTTTATATATATATATATATGTTGGAGAATTTGCCAACCACACATCATTTATTTGAGAC
The DNA here is from genome assembly GCA_027924585.1 of Larix kaempferi. Classification (NCBI taxonomy): domain Eukaryota; kingdom Viridiplantae; phylum Streptophyta; class Pinopsida; order Pinales; family Pinaceae; genus Larix; species Larix kaempferi. The sequence continues at coordinate 4,627,769 of BSBM01000986.1, read as the reverse complement.
TTACAGCTTAATTATCCACTTATCCTAAGTATTTTGACTCCATCATGTGCTTACATCATAAGCAAATCACAGTTACAGTCAACTGGGCCTCCTCCTACATTCTAGGATCCAACTAGGCCATCATTTGAGCCTCCTCCTACATTCTAGGACCCAACTGGGCCATCATCTGAGCCTCCTCCACCATTCAAGGGGTGATTTGCATGACTAATGCGCACTACTCAACCCAACTGACATCATTTACTAGTTTATTCAGCCAACTGGTGATACTAGAGCGCCTTACTACACTATTTGACTTCATCTGTGTTATTCTCACCTACTATTCAGTTAAACTACAGATAGAAGGTGCTTGTTGGAGCCTAGGCCGCAGCTATGGTAAAGCTGCGAATTTTGAGGAAAAAGCACAAGTGTTGAAGGAAAGTGTTATTTTTGAATAAACACCAATTTTTGGGCAGAAGTAAACGGTGCGCAGTACGGTTCCAGATGGATGAGCTTAGCGCAGATTACGGACCGGAACTCGTGGAGCTCGCGCGCACACGTCATAAGAGAATGAATGTGGCCGAGTAGAAAGCTCAGCTACCACAATAAATGAAGCAACGGAGTAGAGGGCTCAGCTACCCTCATTTATGGCTAAGTACAGAAGTTATGGTTGCTCTGATCAAGGAAGAGCAACGGACCAAAGCATTGAAGACAAAGGACAAGGAGCAGTGAACGATGAAGCAACGCCCATACCTGCAATCTGCGCCAGAAGTCACGGAACCTGCAGGAAACGGCGACATGACTGCAAGCGGCGCCTACAGTACACCTAGCCATGTCCGTGGTTAGGGTTTTTGGGGAATACTGCTGGGAAAGGCCCACAGTTTTGTAAAGGTGCGACCGTCATGGCCACCTATATATATGTGTAATTGTAAAGGTTAGACGTTAGTTAGCTAGCCATTAGATGTTGAGACGTAAGTTAGCTGTTTGAGATAAGCTAGCTAGTTAGTGAGTCTTCTATTGTGTTGTTAGAAGACCAGAGTTAGAACTGGATGGTCGTGAAGCTAATCCCTGAGTTGCAGACAGTCTGAGTTGACGTCTAAACTATTGTAATCTCTGTAGAGGAAGAGACTAGATCGAGAGAAGGGCTCCCAGCTGTGTGCGTGGAGTTTCCTGGAAAGATCTAAGGCTGCAGCTGTGTGCGCAACATATTGTGTAATTCTATCTTTGAGATTAATATAAGATACGCTCCCGTGGACGTGGTTTCCCCGTGGAGGTGAACTTCATAATTCTCGTTGTTATGATGCTGTGTTGTGTGATTGCGTGTTTTAGTTCACTATTTGTGTATACATGAACATTGTGTTATCTTTATGAATATGTTAAGTAAGTTCTCAAAGTTCCTTGGTAAGTATAATCGTTAAGTGTCTAAGGAATCTGTAGAACGCTGTCGCTGCGGCGATAGAGGAATGTGTTACTGCGCTGGGCGCGCAAGCAGAAACGATACATAGAGTATCGATGCAGAGGATAATTGCTTTGTGCGCAGGAGTGGAGATACCGCGCAGCTAGGCAGTTGAGCAAGAGTCAGCGCAGTTGCGCTGAGAGGTCTGCGGAAGAGTAAGACATTCCGCTTTGAGGAATCATCAAGGAAGGAAGAGAAAGAGAGCAGTCTCTGCGTCGCCTAGGTTAAGGAAATCTGATTCCTTAGCCCCCCCATAGCCACTTCGGGTGAGACCTCGAGCTGCCGTGCAGCTCGTTGCCGAGAGGGCCAGTGCGCCAAGGGGTTTTGTTGCTGCGCTTCATTAAAACCCAGGTCTGTCCAAAAAGCAGCCAACAGTGCCCTCTCCTATTTTTTGGCATTCAGTTGAGTTATGCATTGAGTTAGAATCAGTTAGTCAGTTTCAGATTCAGTTGGATTCAATTATTGATTAGTTAAGTGGTTAACTGATTTGTTGAGTGGTGTTAACTTCCTAGTAAGCCACTCTCATGTACCAATTCGAATTACCACCTTTGGAATTCGAATTGCTTGGATTTGTAGCCATTTTTACACATTGTAAACTATCTTCTGAGTATATGAGATTATTTTACTGTTGCAAACCTTCTACACAGTGTTTCCATACATTTTGCTGCATGCATCTCTAGTAATTGTTGTGCTTGTTCCATGGATCTGTCATGATTTAGATTTCACATGGTATGAAGGGACAAGAAAACTCTTGTGCAGAGATTTCATATGAATATTGAGCAGTTATTGCTCAAAAATATTGCAGCAGTTTTTTGCAATTGCAGCTATTGCTCAAAATTTTCCAATTCTACACCAAAAGCCGAGAGTTTCCACATAATTCCTGGATATTGTGCATCCGACTCTTCAAGATTGCTTGATAGTCTATGTTGGATGCGACGCAACTTGAAAAGTGCAGGTTGTCAACCTAAATGGTTCTTGTTTTTTTTGTGATTGCAGGTTTCTCACTCCCTCCTATTGCATTCGCTATTGTAGAAATGGACTCTTCTTCACAAAATATTCTCACTCCTTTCAACTACCATTAGTGGAAGGATGATGTTGAGATTGTGTTTCACTCTAAGGGCTTCTACAGAGTCACCATGGGCCTAGAACTAGAGCCAATATCTGCAGTAGAGAAGTCCAAGTACTTGAATAAGATTGATGAAGCTTGTGGTTTTCTTTGTCTCAATATTTCGAAGGAGCTTCTTTTCCATCTCAGCTACTCCAAAAGAAGTGTGGGAACAACTTGCCAATATTTTTTACAAGCAGGATGATATGAGGGCTTATCAGTTGGAGAATGAGTTGACTTCCCTAAATCCTGAGAATTTAGAAACCATCAATGAGTTTTTCACCAAGTTTAAGCATTTGGTACTGCAGTTGAAGCAATGTTGTGTTGAGAAGGAAGATAAGAAGTTGATTCTTTCTATCCTTATGAAGCTAGGAAAATATTATTCAGTGTTTTTCACTACTTTCTGTTCGGGAAAACTCACTATTCAGAAATGGAAGATCCCTACGTTGAATGCATTCATTAGGTCCTTAACAAAAGAGCATGATAAGCTTGTTCAAATGGGGTACATAAAAACCTCCAAAGATCAATCCCTTTATTTTGTAGGACCCAAAGCTATGAATGGAAAAGGAAAGAAAAAGAAATCGAAGGCTAAGTTTGATCATCTGAATCAAAAGGAGAAGACCAAGCAGTCAGATGATCCCTCTAGTTCAAGAAAAGACAAGCAAAAGGGAAAAGAGAAGACAAAGTGTTCTTATTGTGGTAGGGGCTTTCATCCTGAAAGCTCATGAATGAAGAAAACTATTGATTAGATGGACCTTCTCTTGGAGAAAAACAACATTACTATTCCATATGGTGCAAGGAAGAAGGACAATAATGATCATGCAAAAAGAGGTCATGCACTCATGGCAAGTGTTTCGAATTCTATAGCTCGTCTCATAGATTCAGGAGCTTCGAATCATATGGTTCCAAGAAAAGACTCCTTCTCATCATTGGAATTCGATGGTTTCATCTCCATCCACATGGGATATGATTCACAAATTTCTTCGAAAGGAAAAGGTACTATTCATTTAGAACATGGCAGTTTTCAAAATGTTCTCTATGTTCCTTCTCTAGATTCGAACCTTCTTTCTGTGTATCAGATGACAAACACTGGTTTTCCAAAGAAGGTTGTATTTATCCCTAATAATCTTGAAATTTCTGATATTTCCACCGGAAATCTCATTGCAGTAATCAAGGCAAATCATGATGCAAAAACATATGAGTTTTCCTAGTTTTTGCCACATTCAAAGCCAAGTGCCCTTATGACTCATGGAAATGAGGTTATCCGGATATGGAATGAGAGGTTTGGACACCTAAATTATAAATATTTGTAGTTGCTGAAAAATAAATCTATGGTTGAAGGCCTTCCGAAAATCAAATCCTCGAAAGGGATATCCAAGGGTTGCATCATTGGGAAGCACCCCGAGCATAAGTTTGATCGAGGAAAAGCTAGCAGAGCTTCTTGTATTTTGGGATTGATTCATAGTGATATCAGCGTTCTGCTTCCAAATAACTCCATAAATGGATCAAGGTATGTTCAGACATTTATTGATGATTTATCCAGGTTCACGTGGGTCTACTTTCTCAAGAACAAATCGGAAGTGCTAGAAAAATTCAAAACTTTCAAGGCTTCTGTTGAGACTTCTACTGAGAGAAAGATCAAAGATCAAATATTTAGATATGATAATGGTTGAGAATATATCAAATCATATCTTCTACAACTTTTTGTGGAAAATGGAATCCAAATCCATCACACAGTCTCCTACACACCTCAGTAGAATGGTGTAGCGGAGAGGAAAAACCGAGCACTGAAAGAGATGGCCACTTGTATGCTTGAGTCGAAAGGTTTGGCACCAAATATTTGGGATGAGGCCATAAATGTTGCTGAATACATTCAAAATATATTTACACACTCATCCGTCAAAGGTACTACTCCCTTCGATGCCTACACTGGTCACAAACCTGATGTGTCCAATCTCGAGGTTTTTGGCTCCACTACATGGGCTAGAATTCCAATTGAGAAGACAAAATATTTGGAACCACAGAGTACTGATTGCATAGTCATTGGATATTCTTATGAATCCAAAGGATACAAATTCATGGATATCAGATCCAAAAATATATTCATCGAGTGAAGTGTCAAATTTGAAGAACCGATTCAAGATCTAAAACTAGTCGAGGAAGAAACTGTTGAATTGCCTCCTCTCCAAGAAGAAGATTCAGAAGAATATGATGAAAGTTTTATTCTGATATTTTATCAGAAATTAATGAACATGAAATATCAGGTTCAGATTCAGATCCATATGAGCCCCCTCAATTTCCAAAGTGGGCAGAAAAGACTCTCAATTCTGTTGGTTCTAACATTGGAAATCCTGCCGATCCAAGAAGAACTCGAGCAGAATTTCAAAGAGAAGGTATGGCTCTTTCATATTCTGATCCATTAATGTCTGAGAAATTATTTTTGATTATAATTTCATATCCTAAATCATACTATCATTCCCACTAAGATTCGAGATGGCAAACAACCATGGATGAAGAGTACAATTCTCTTCAGAAAAATGCTACATGGGAGTTTATTTCTATTCCACCTGGGAGGAAATTAGCTCAATGCAAATGGGTCTACCGAACCAAAGTTGCTGCAGATGGATCAACCTGCAAATACAAGTCTAGGTTGGTGGAAAAATGCTTCTCACAATTTCATTATGTGGACTACACAGAAACCTTTGCACCGGTTGCAAAAATGGATTCAATCCACCTAGTTTTGGTAATTTCTGCATCTAAAGATTGGGAGGTGCACCACATGGATGTGAAGAGTGAATTTATTAAAGGATATCTACAGGAAGAGATTTACATGAATCATCCTGAAGGTTACATATCAGATTCGACATTAGTGTGCAAACTGAAGAAATCATGGTATGGTTTAAAACATGCCCCAAGAGCTTGGTATGCAAAGATGGATTCCTTCCTTCTATCACAAAATTTTGGAAGATGAAATAATATCCAAATTTGTACCTACAACAGTATGAAGGCAATTTTCTGATCATTTTCCTTTATTTTGATGACATTTTGATTACATGAAGCACTCTTTCTTCGATCGGCAATATAAAAACCGCACTACATCTAGCATTCGACATGAATTATTTAGGCTTGTTGAAGCAATTTCTTGGCTTAGAGATCACTCGAAAGTTTGATGGGCTCACCATGTCTCAGTAAAAATATGCTTCATACTTTCTAAACAAGTTTAATATGGCATATTGTAAAGCGGCACCATTCCCATTCCTCTCAGGAATTAGACTTGAGGATGGTGATTCCACACCATTGGTGAATTCTACACTTTATCGACAGTTGATTGGAATTATTCTATACTTGACACACTCTAGGACTGATATTTATTATGCCATGAGTGTTGTGTCAAGGCATATGCAGCATCCCCATGATCTTCACTGGAAGGCATCCAAAAGGATCTTGCATTATGTTCAGGGTACTAGACATTTTGGCATTCACTATGCTGCGGATTTCGATCTAGATTTGGTTGGATTCACTGATTCATATTGGGCGGGTGATAGCATTGATCGAAAGTCCAGTTCCAGATATGTTTTCATGATTGAAACAGGGCCTATTTGCTGGTCAAGCAAAAAGAAGGCCACCATTTCCTTATCTTCAGTAGAGGAAGAGTATCGAGGAGCATTCAATGCTTGCATTCAAGCAATTTGGTTGTAGGGTATTCTAGCAGAGTTTGATATTGGTAGCACCACTTCTAATGTCATCTTCTGTGACAATAAGAGTTCTATCAAGATCTCAATAGATTCGGTTCAGAGATAGAGGACCAAGAAATATCAAGATCCACATGCACTACATCCGAGATCTTGTGCATGATAGAACCATTGTACTGCAATATTGCCCTACAGAAGATAAAATTGTAGACATCTTCACCAAGATATTCACTGAGAAAAAGTTCTATTACCTTCGTTCACAGATGGGGGTGAGTTCTACTATGGTGAGGACATATTAGATCGTTCAGTTTTCAGTATGAGCGGGGGTTTTATTTCCCAGTGTTGAGTTAGGGAGATAAATTTTAGTGGTTTGTTGTCTTACTCAATCACGTAAATGGAAGTGCAACTGGATGATGTTGTGACTTGACTCAAACCATGCATATGTGAATGAATCAGATGTCTTCGGGATTGTCTTTAATGTACTTCTGCCAATCAACTACATCTTCAATAGCCTTAGTTGCTTCCCCCCTTCTCTCATTATGTTGTTCAAGGACATCAGAATGATGCTCAAAAACATTGTATGTCTCTTGAATTTCATTCAGGGATTCAAATAGCTCAACCAAGAGGTTCCTATGATATTCATTCATTTTAAGAGCTAGCTCCTTGAATTCTTCCTTGGAAAATCTAGAGAAAGAGGAGGTATCTTCCTTGGCCACTGAATCCTTCAACTACTGCTCAAGTAATGTGATCTTTTCATCATAGCCAATGTTTAGCACTTGTGCTTCCTATAGCTGCTGCTGGAGAGATGCGTTTTGTCCCCATGGGTCTTTCAACCAACTTTCATGCTCATTTCTCAACTCTTGAAGTTGATATTGATATTGTTCCTTGATTTAAGTCTGCTCATGCCTGAGATTCTGCAGTTCTTGCTACTTGGCCTCAATCTCCTTGTTCAATGAAGTAACTGAGTCATAATTAGCCCCTGCAAAGGATCCCATTGCTGCAGCAGTTTCAAGTGCTTCTTGCTATACATTAGTGGATTTTTTCTTCCAAATGACTTTGTCGGGAACAGGGCCCTACATAACAATCCCTTCCCTTTGTCTTTTAGTTCCTCTTTTCACTACTGGCTTCTCAGACTTGCTGTAAAATTATTCACCCAAGGATACCACAACATCTTCTCCAAAATCTGCCACTATGTCCACTGTAGAAGTAGACACATCAGAATTTGCAACCAAAGGTGTAGTTTGGGAGATAGAAGAAGTTGGAATAGGGATGGATATTTGAGTGGTGGAGATGGAAGGGGAAATGGCATTGCAGACTGATTATAAAGAGGAAGAAGTGGAAGGTAGAGAAATAATCTCTGGAAGTGAAACAAAAATCGGGATCACAGGTGCTTCTAAAGATGTGGTGGGAACTTAGGTTTCGGCATCCTTTGTAAGTGGAAGAAGGGTTGGGGCCATGAATGGCTCTTGTGAAGTCACCGCATGGATTACCATTGGCTCATTTGATGTTAGTATAGGGTTTATGATATCAGAAAACGAGATGGAAGATGAAATGATTGGAATATCTATAGATATAGGAGATGTTGCAGCTATTGCAACGGTAACCTCTGGAAAATGAAAATCAGGAAAATACACATGAACATTTGTGTCCTCCAAGGGCTAAGAAGAGACTAAGGTGATAGAGATAACCTCAAGAAGGGTGTTAGGAAAAAAGACAGGACATGAAAATTTAGAGGGAATAGTTTCCTGATCCTCATCATCACTGTCCTCTATGTGGAGCATGGTTATCTTGGGCATAGGACCTTCAATATTTTGCCTCTTTGTTGGAGTGGTTGCAGCAATAGTTTGAGTTTCCAACTTTGAGGTTAGTGCTTCCAACTCCCTTTTCATCTTAGTAGCCGACTGAATCAGAGCATTGAGATTTTCCAAGGCTTGGGCTGCAGTGTGTCTTCAATAGGGGCCTTGCCCTTGTCATCAACATGATAGGTCATCATCAAGGGAGTGCTTTCTTTCTGAGCTTCCTTTTATGCCCTGTCTTTCTGAACCTTTTCATCAAGTGACAACTCAAACTTTCTATATTGCAAGACCTTAGCCTTGAGCTCATGTTGATAGTGAAAGATAAAATTATTTTCTTCCAAGGAGGAAGTCTTGTTCAGAACCTCTGCAAAGGAATCGACGCCTTGATAAATAGAGTCATCTGGATCAGTCTGGTGAGCATACTCACTTTTCATGTGCTCCTGTTCAAAATGATTTACCAAAAATGACTTAGGGTCATGCATCCTCTTCGAAGCTTTCCCAAGCTTAAGGGCCACAATTTTCTTTCCAAGTATCCCAGCATAGGTTGAATTTTAAATTGTCAGAGGACCAATATGAAGTGGGAACTTGGGCCATCCTCTTCTTTTGGCTCTAGTGAGTTTAGGGAAGACATCATTAGTGAAAGTCTGAAAAGAAATCTCTTCCAACAACATTCTGTCGGGTACAATTTTGGGCAATAGATATGTTATGTTGCTGCCCCAAATTCTGACATAAGAGAAGTATTCTCCTACATACCAATCACAAATAGTAGAAACCATTGCTTTGGCGTGTTAAGCGAAAGTGAGAGCATTCTCCTTGAAATCATCAAATGTATTGAGCCAACAAAATGATCAAAAATATCATAAATCATAGGCGTGAAAGCCTTCCCATAATGCAGAGCAATAAATGTGCACAAGTGGTGCGGACAGAGTCTAGTTCCATCCCATGGAAGGAAACTGAAAAGCGGAACAAAATACATCCATGATATATGTCGAGTAGAAGAAAGGAGGTTTTCTGGAGGCTGGGGTATTCTTATATTTTTCAATTGTTTCCTTGATCTCCACTGATAGAATTTGAGCCCAATTGAAGGAGTCTCATGTAGTGAGTACATGGTGGGAAAGGGGTGCCCATTCAACCTTTAATACTAAATAGTCTGGTAATTTGTATAACCTGCAGCGTATGGACACTAACAGAGTGAATGACTCTTTAAACCAAGAAATGGGGTAGGATTTGTTAGCCTTGGACATGAAGCTTGCAGGGTTATTCATCCATGATTTAAGCATTTCATTAAAGTTGAATTGGGTGTTGGCGGAGTCCAGGAATTTGGCATTCAGCAACTGGTCGAGTTATCTTAGGGCATAAGCTCTAGTGAATGCTTCAGGATGGAAGGAGGTTAACTGCGCCCCATACTTGTCATTGAAAGAGAGGTCTTGAAGGCTAGCATGATCAATTATTCATTTGATAGTGTCGGTGTAAGGCATGAGAGCCAGTCTAGCCGTAATGGCGTACAGTTGAGATTTTCTAATGTTTTCATAGGAAGACTGGTTGTGTTGGATTTTTGACGGGTCATCATTGTCAAAAATGGATTAAATCCTCGACCAATCCAATTCATAAGTTTCATATACCCTGTCATTCGTATCAGAGAGGATTCCACTATTTGGGTCTTTGTTTTTAACTTCCCTTAGGACCGTTTTGGAGTGGGTGTTTTTTGACATGGTGGGGAGACTTGAAAATCTGATAAAACGACAAAAAACAAATCAATACAACTATTTTTAACTCTAAATTATCACCAAAATGGGTATGCAAGTGTCAAAAACCAAACTGTGCCAAAGAAAGGAATAAAATGGCAATTCTGGTAAGAATCCGCAGTAAAAATATTTTGCCCAGGTCAAATTCCTAAATTCAAAAAACAGTGAAAAAACAGTAAAAATTGGAAATATTTAAACGATAGTGGGGTCAATCCAAACCATAAAATAAAAAAGAATCGACGGCTGAAATTAAACAATGTGAAAAGTGGAAAAAGAAATGTGGGAGCGTGTTGACCAACGCAACTCCAATCGACAAGGGTTCCACTTCACTATCGACACATGCCGCAGTCTCCCTGGGCACCAGCCCGGGCAGGTTTTATCCCGCCCAGCAACACCTGCAGAGTAGATGAGGTCTCACTCGAGGCATCTAGGAAGAACAAATGAAACCATGTTTCCGCTAAGGAAGGAGGAGAGTTGCGGCTGTATGCACTAACTCTGTTGCAACACTAAACCGGAGTCTCCAACATTTGACATGTGTTCATAATACATTATTCAATTGTAACATTCATTATCATCGTAGTAATAACAATAAAGCAATATTGCATCAAGGAAACATAGCATTATTCATGAAGTACGACATTGCATTACCATAGAAAGAACCCAGGAATTGCACCAGAACAGTTTCATCATATCATATTATCACTACAAAACCTTAGATACAATATCTCCTCAAGATCAGGTCTCGGCAATATATCACAGATGCACAGAAACAACCAAAACATGTGCTTCTTTTCACCTTGATTCCACTCCTATCTCTCCTTCTTCTTCTCCTCTTTTTTCAATACCTACGAGTCTTATCTATATAAAGGCTTCCGCCATTACAATGCATGTCCACTTACTAACAATTTCATAACCGACATTTGGACAAGTGACCCAATATCTAACTAACTTGGTATAAAACCGACCAAAAACCCGCATTCTGCGGTATAACTGACTTAACATTACATAGTATGCGGTCCAAATGACCCCAAGCCCACATTCCACGGTACAATTGACCCAAAATACATAACTAATCTTCCACTCCTCGCCATTCATGTCATCTTCTTGCCATTCGCACCATCTTTTGCCTTGTTGCAGCATCGGAGATGCTGCAATAGCACTCTACCAAACCTCCTTCCAACAGGCCCCCAACACAATCTTGTGGCTCGCCCTCGAGCCACGTCAACTACTGGATATGGTACATTCAGACTGAACTATGTTTCTGCAATTGTTCTTGTTGTCTGGATCGCGCGGTGTTGTTCTGCTTCTTCTGCTACATTGATCATCGACTCGCTGTCATGTAATTCTCACCCGAAAGTAGTCATCGCTCGACTTGCTATCATGTACCTCTCAAACTCATCCTCCAGTCTCGAGGAATCTGGTGCAAACTGAGGATAAGTTTACGAACAATGCCAAGGTGTGAACCAGATGAAAGGCTCTAGCACATCTATTTCGCACAGGTAAGCACAAGTCACAGGGACCCAGGGGCGACAACCCCCCCCTTTTGTGTGGTCACCGGGACCACGAGACTTCAAACCATCACCAACTGCCTAGACATCTCAGATAAAACTTCATGCTTGTAACCCCGGGGTGTCCAAGGAGTAGCCTGCTCCAGGCGCTCATGCACACTCGTCGTTCGGGCCCTCAACGCACCTGGTGTGCTACAACATGAAATGAAATGGATCATTTCCACAGCCTCCTTGGAATTCCTCACTTAATAAAATGCCAGAACCTTGCGTAGCATAACCCTTCTTAAAAAACAATCTCAGTGTGCTTACTCCCCGCAGGTCCTCTATTTATATAGAACACTCGGTCATCCATCAGCCTCAGCAAGCCATTTCCCCACCGGCTCTCACTCCAGGATAATCATAAGTTGTTGTGTGTCGATTATCCTAATGGCAGATGAATCGTACCTTTTACTTGGTTCCCTTCATGCAGAAATGTGCGAAGCATTTCTTGGGCCATGCTGGCAAGGCGGATACTTCGTGCCAACCATGTTGACCATCTTGGTAAGTACAATCGGCCATACTGCCTCGGTGCATCCCTAAGTCCAACCAAACTGTCATCTGTCACAATCGACCCGATTAACGAGCATAGCCGTTAAAGTATGAAAAAGTCCCATCGTTGTCATGATTGCAGATGTGACCCAAGCGCAACATTCCCAAGTGTTACTAACAACTCCACCCTTGCAGCAGAAGCCCCCCTGCATCTGCATTCCATCCATGGTGGTGCCACCAATCATCCTATAGCTCAAATTTTTTATTTTTTATTTTTTTTTCCTATGCGACTCAGGCATTGCGGTGTTCTAAGCCCGTACGATAGGGATTCAACCTATGACCATTTACTAGCTTGGGGAGCATCACCCCGTCCAACTATTGCAACTGAACTGCTCCTCCTGAAGTAATACTACTGATGCAATAGGGACCAAGCCAATGCATTTGAAACTTCCCTGGATGTTTCATAAACTTGCTGTCGTACAACAACACCAAGTCGCCCTGCTGAAACTATTTATTTTTTATGTGGCGATCATGCCATGCCTTCTATCAATCCTTTTCTACCCCCTAGTGGAACCCAGCGATGAAACGATCTTCTTCTAGCTGCACCAATTGCGCCAGACGTTCATCTAATGCTGCGACATCATCCATGCCCGTGACAGCTGCAATTCGTAGACTCAGAAGAATATACTCCATTGGCATAATCTCTTCTTGTCCATACACCAACTTAAATGGTGTATGTCCTGTCAGTCGCTTACATGTGGTACGATAGGCCCACAACACTGCTGGGATTTTGAGATCCCAATCGTCGCGGTTCACATTGCACACCTTTGTCAGTGCATGATCCAATACCTTGTTAAAAGCCTCCATCGTGCCATTCGCCTGTGGGTGGAAGGGTGTACTCTTCTTATGATGTATCTGCAACTCCTCCGTCAATGTGCTGATGGTGCGATTAAGAAAGGGGCTGCCTTGATCACTCAGCAATATCTTGGGGAAGCCGAAGCGAGTGATAATGTTATCAAACAAAAATTGCATCATCGTAGCCGCGAAACAATCAACTATAGGTGCCGCCTCGGCCCATCAGGTCAAATATTTTGTCTCTGTGATGATATACCGCGCACCCATTCATTTCCCTGGTGGATTGATCGGTCCTACAAAATCCACGGCCCATTTGTCGAACGATCGCAATGTTATTTGAGGTATCAGCGGCATCTCATCGCGACGGTAAAGTTTGCCAATTCGCTGACAAACATCGCAGGACCGCGCATAGTTTGTCGCATCATTATGCAGGGTAGGTCACCACATCCCCACACGCAACACCTTCCTAGCCGTCGCCCAACTTCCATAGTGTCCTCCTTCTACTCCTCCATGTGCTTCACTGAGTATCAGCGCTCGCTCATGCGGCAAGACACATTTGTGCAATATCTCATCAGTGCCCATTTTATACAATTCTCCTGCGATTAGCTAGAAGTCTACAGCCTTGACTACCAATTGCTTCTTCTGACTGGGGGTGAACTCATTTGGTGCAGTACACGTTGTCAGAAACTGGAGGATGTCATCAAAATAGTCATTAGCAACGTCAACCTTAAATAGTTGTGCATCTGGAAACCTGTCTTCAATACTGGTTGGTTCCTCCCTTGTATCAATCCATGATAGATGATCAGGAATGGCATTCAATTGGCCTGGCTTCACAATGACTTCAAAATTGAACTCCTGAAAAAGAAGTATCCAGCGACATATCTTCCCCCCCAACACAGGATTATTGACTAGGTATTTTAATGCGGAATGATCAGTGAACATTTTAAAGTGCCCACCCAACAAATAGCGCCTGAACTTCTACAGTGCGTAGACCATCGCCAGACCTTCCCACTCAGTGGTGGTGTAGTTGCATTCAGCGGACGACAACTTTCGACTAGCGAAAGCAATGGGGTGATCAAGATCTCCTTCGTCGGGCTGAGCTAATACTACTCCCAATGCGATTGATGAGGCATCCACATGTACGTGGAACTCCTTACTCCAATCTGGAAATACCAGATTGGTGCCGAAGCCATCTTCGTCTTCAGTGTGTCAAAACTATCTTGACATTTCGGAGTCCATTGAAATAGCACATCTTTCTTTAGCAACTTCTCCATAGGGGCGGTGATCGCTGCATATCCCTTGATGAACTTGCGATAATACCCCATATGCCCCAGAGTCATGCATAACTGCTTAATAATGGTTGGTGGTTACAAACTCAAAATGAGTGCAATCTTAGCCAGATCGACCAAGAACCCTTGCTTACACACAATATGACCCAATAATATCCCAAATGGAGCACAAAAAATACATTTCTTCAAGTTCAGCGATATCTGGTGCTGTCAGCAGCGCTCAAGTATTAACCGCAAATTGGCCAGATGATCGCGGATCAACCCATAAACTGTCCAATCATCCATGTAGACTTGCAAAAACTTCTGAATAAAGTCTTTAAATGCAGCAACAACGACCCAGGAGAATATCGCAGGTGCATTCTTCAAACCAAACAGCATTACAGTGTACTGAAAGCAGCCCCATTTAGTAACGAAAGTTGTCTTATGGCGATCTTCTTTGGCAATGCGAATCTGATGGTATCCAGATAACCCATCGGTGAATTAGTACATCTCCTGGCCACCCACCCCTTCAAGTACTTCGTCATTAAACAGGGTTGGAAAAGGGTCATGCAAGCAGGCATCATTTAACTTCCGCAAGTCAACACAAATGCGCACCTCACCAGTTTTCTTGTCCTGCACCACCATAGGACTGATCCATTCTGACTCTTCCACTGGTTCAATAATACGGGCATCCAACATGCGATCAAGTTCTTCCTTGACCTTCTCCTTATGTCGCGGATTCAGCCGATAAGGTCGTTGTCGGACTGGCTTAGCATTTGGTTTTAAAGGAATCCTCATCTCCCGTAAATCACCGAGGATCCCCTTCATATCGGAAAACTTCGTAGGAAACAAGTCTTGAAACTCATGGAGTAAATCAATGACCTTACTCATCATTGCGTCATCCTAGTAGTCCCCAACATTTTCAAACTTGGGAGTGGCCTCTGTGCCGATATTAAGCTTACGAAGCTTTAATGGTTGACTGAACGGATTACTTGGCGCAGCAAGTGGTACCACATCATGACTTCCTTTAGATTCGGAAATGCTGACATTCCAGGGATCGTCCTCATCCTCTGGCCCACCGGTTAGTTTGAAGAACTCCATAAGAGATTGCATCTGACAGTATGTGTGTGGATCGACAGGTAGGCCGTCGGAACAACCTGAAGTACCACATCGCGGATGAGCTGTAAGGCATTATTGACGTCGGGGTTGGCATCCGTGAAAGTGAATGTATGAGTGAAATAGACCGTCAACTCCCCCCATGTTGTAATTTCTTGGCGCAACTCGGCTGCAGTATACCATGAGCACAGCATCTCATCTAAGGTATGGATAAAAGCATGGACCCACTCATCTCTGGGTCGTGCTACCCATAATCGTTGGCATTCCATCACATGATCACTGGAATTCTTTCGGCCATCATATTTTCCAGTGTGATAAACCTCAGTATCGCCAAACCAGACCATCATCAACCTTCGACACTGTGACCAACCATCAATAGATTTCTTGTGTGTCTCCCACCAACATGCTGGAGCAGCCTTCAGTGCTTCCTCTAATGCCAGCAACCGCTGTGGTTTTGAGACCCGTTCTTCAAATTTTGTCAAAAATTTGGTTAAGCCAGGAAACCCCTCATAGACTGGTAGTGTGACTATTTTTGTCGCAACATGACATAAAAATTGCGTAATTAAGCCATATTTACGGAATGACACTTCGTGCAAGCGGTTATGCCAATGTTCTAATGCATCATTAGAGTCGGAAGACGCAAAGATCTCGCTGCGCCGTCCCAGCTCACCGTTGGCAGTGGGATGAATATAGTATTCAGAAATATTTAATGCATGGTCCCATCTAGTGGGATCATCATCTTTTACAGGCTCAACATATCAGTGTCCTTCAGCCAAATCCAACGGAGCTATGACTCTGAGATCGCGATTCTCAAAGGTCATTATGCGCCTCTTGAAGTTGATTACAGCTCCACTATCGTTAGCCCATCCAATCCACAATTGCACAGGATAAGAGCTTCCTCCCTCAACTACTTCAATGACATCGAAGTTAGCATAAGCCTTCATACCCTCAATATTGACTTTTAGCCGCAGAACTCGCCCAATGGGTGTTACTTTCGCATGGTTAGCCAACCCGAGCTGCATAGGAGACCAGCTCAATGGGGGACTCCCTATTTTCTACCACGCCTACTTGGTTAAGATGTTAACATTCGAACCAAGATCAAGAATAACTGAATCGACATCATAATCACCAATCTGGATGTTCATTCTCATCTCCTTGGCAGTCTTCCGTCGCTGTAGAGATTTTACTGCAGACTCCTGCCGTCCTTTCAAAAATCGTTGCAACCATCCCTCAATCTCAACAAGGGTGGCCGGATCCCGAGCTAAATACAAACAACTCTCTAGAAACCTTTGCAATGTTCCTGATGGTGTCGACGGACCACCCTCCGATGTAGTGTCAAAGATAGGTGGCATATCACAAACAATAGCCTTACCATAATCTTTCTCCAAGGCGCAACGCGCCTGAAGGAATGCCTCCCGTTCAGCATCGATGTCGAATAATACCGTCTTCTAGTCTTCCAACCGAATCATCGGTCACGAGCTATCTTCCCCTATCGTTTTCCACCACGAGTTACAATGGCCACCGAAGCATCTTGTGGTCGTGATTCTGTAGAAATTATCGCAATATTTGCACACTGCATATGAGTCTGCTGCAAATTCCCCTGTGGGTTCCCAGTTGGATTTGCATTCTGATTCGTTCACGGGGGTTGGTTCTGTACTGGTTGCTATACTTGGTTCTGGACTAGTTGTTGTACTTGTTTCTGGGCTAGTTGTTGTGGCTGGTTCCGATTCTGTATCTGCGGAGCATTCCCAGCCTGCCATCGTGCAATAAACTGTGGACAATTCTCAACTATGTGATCATTAACGAAACAGAACATACACCGATTCTGTAGTAGTGGACAATCTTGCTGATAATGCCCCCACACTGCATAGTGATAGCATTGGATAGGTCCATGACCACCTCCTCCTCCTCCTTGACCAAATCCTCCACCTCGTCCACCCCGGTATCCACCTCGAAATCCTCCCTGATGTTAGTACTGCGGCTGCATAGGATTCTGTTGCATGCCTTGTCCCTACGGTGCATACTGCGGTTGTTGAACATACTGTGACTATTGCGGAGCCATTTGCATTGGAGCATATTGCGGCACGAACTACTGTGGTTGTTGCTGCGGTACAAACTACATCTGCGGTTGAGGTAGTGGTTGGACTACCTGTGGTTGCAGTTGGAGTTGTTGTACAGAACGTTGATCATCCTTGACATAGAATGCATCACACATTCTTTCTTGTAGCAACCCATATGCACGGAAATCTTTGTCATCGTGACCCACCGACTTACCAAATGTGCAACAAATATTTCTCGGGGTTGTGACCATTTTTTGCATATAAGGGCAATTGTCATGACTGTGCCCATACACCTGGAAAACGCGACACCATGGCATGCTGCCACCATTCAACAGGTTTGGCGCACCTGACACCAAATAATTGTGGAAATCCGGGAAATTGTCCTTCATATTCCCTTCAACTCGGCATCGTGTACACCATACTTCATCGCATTGTTCCTTGCTCTTCTTCAAATCTTGCAACAGTATACTCAAGTTAGCGAGCTGTGTCTATATATGCGACATCCCGGCTGCATTATCTCCAATTGGTGACGCCTCTAATCGCATTGCAATATTTAGAGCTTCACTGGGCGTCAAAATTTTTTGCTGCATCAGCGACAGCCGAATGTGTGGGAGCAATGCCACAATGAACCACTCTTTATGTTGGACGATGCTCATATCGAAACTAACCTTTGCCATCAATGTCTTGAATCGTTGGTCGAAATCCCATACCGTCTCATTAGGATACTTCTTAATTTCCTTCAATTCTATGATGTATTGAGCTTTAGACTTGGGCCATCTAAATTCAGCAATCATCCCATCCCAAATCTCATCTAGTGACTTCTATAGGGATCCCGTAGGGACTAGAACAAACTTCATGAACCAATCTAATGCATGACCTCGTAGAGTCATGGCTAACTGTCCTTTCTTAGCATCAGCATCAGTGATTTGTTTCACAGTCCATACTGCTTCACACAAAAACCAATATTGTGCTAGGTTTTTTGTTTCACTTTCATGGAACAAACATAACTTAGCATCATCGCCCGTGATTTTGGGCTTCCTTCCTCCTTTTGCTATGCTACTACCAATTAACTTCTGTGGAATTGACGAACTTGGCGGTGTCGAAGTGGTATTTCTTGTTGTTTATGAGATAGTGAGCAGAGGTGTGGGTACGTTGGTGTCGGGGTTTGGTCCTGCCTCTATCCTGGGTGTAGCCTAGCCATCCCTGTCATGCGTATGAGGTCGCTTCATCCCGTGTAGTCTTCCTTCGCGGTTTTGTGGTTCGATCGCAACAGGACCTTCTCATATCCTCTGCCTCTTCTCCTATCGAAACCTCGTTCCTCCTCTTGTAATACCACTTTCTTCCTCAGCTTCACTCACAGTCTCTGCATATTCTACACCCATCTACCCCTTACCATTCCATGTACCATTCCCCAATAGTCGCAGCACCCACAGCCTCCGCCCACCAGGTTTTCTACTGATCAAGATGCATCTTTAGTATACCCTTTTCGCAGATTAGCATCTTAATCGATAGTTGGAGCAATAGTAGAAACCTTCCCCTTGGTCTGCGGAAGAAATATCTTTCAGCTTCACTATAGGATTTCTACATTTCAACCGCAAATTCAGTGATATATCCCTCAAAGATGCTATCGAGCCAAACTTCGACAGCCCGCGATGTCTTGTTATTGACTCCCTGCAACTCCTGAATCAATTCCGGGGTCCACGCCATCGTCTCACCACCCTGGAAATTCCTCTTCTAGAAGGTCAGCTTTGATAACCACTCATACAGAATGACTAGGAATTCACAGAAAAATCATTCGTGCAGACCGTCGTGAATATACCTTCCCACCCAGTGATCTACTGTCATTTGCGTGTTCCGGCTTTCTTCTTCATCAAACTCCCGCAACTTCTGATCAAACCAGCTCTGTATCTCCGGCTTCGTCGGGTGCCACAACCTGTCCTCCTTTCACTCTTCACACGGTCCCGGCAATGGAACCATTTGTTGACCAATGCGACTCCAGTCGACTGGGTTCCACTTCACTGTCGAAACATGCCACAGTCTCCCTAGGCACCGGCCTGGGCAGGTTTTATCCCACTTAGCAACACCTACAAAGAAGATGAGGTCTCACTCGAGGCATCCAGGAAGAGCAGACGGAACCATGTTTCTGCCTAGGAAGGAGGAGAGTTGTGGCTGTATGAACTAACTCTATTGCAACACTAAACTAGAGTCTCAAACATTTGACATGTGTTCATAATACATTATTCAATCGCAGCATTCATTATCATCGCAGTAATAACAATAAAGCAATATTGCATCAAGGAAACATAGCATTATTCATGAAGTGCGACATTGCATTACCATAGAAAGAACCCAGGAATTGCACTAGAACAGTTTCATCATATCATATTATCAATGCAAAACATTAGATACAATATCTCCTCAAGATCAGGTCTCGGCAATATATCACAGATGCACAGAAACAACCAAAACACACGCTTCTTTTCACCTTGATTCCACTCCTATCTCTCCTTCTTCTTCTCCTCTTTTTTCAATACCTACGACTCTTATCTATATATAGGCTTCCTCCATTACAATACTTCTCCACTTACTAACAATTTCCTAACCGACATTTGGACAAGTGACCCAGTATCTAACTAACTTGGTATAAAACCGACGAAAAACCCGCATTCTGCGGTATAACTGACTCAACATTACATAATATGTGGTCCAAATGACCCCAAGCCCGCATTCCATGGTACAATTGACTCAAAATACATAACTAATCTTCCGCTCCTCTCCATTCGCGTCATCTTCTCGCCATTCTTGCCATCTTTTGCCTTGTTGCAGCATCGGAGATGCTGCAATAGCACTCTACCAAACCGCCTGCCAACAGAGCGAATTTTGGTAATTTTGATTTTTTGGTTTCCACAATCTGCAATCTGCAATCCGCAATGCGGGTTGCAGGAGTGCAAGTTTGAACTTTTAAGTGTTTCAATGTTTCCGCAATTTGTAATCCGCAATGGAAAAATGGAGCAATGCAAATCTAAGGGAAAATATCAATCTTCCGCATTCCGCAATGCGGATTGCGGGTTGCGGGTTTACATTTCGCTTTCACTTATTAAGGTTTCCTATTTCCGCAATCGACAATGCGGGTTGCGGAAATGTAAATTTTTATTTTCAATGATTAAGTGCTTTCCGCATTCCGCAATCCACAATTTGCGGGTTGTGGGTTGTGGAGAGGAAAAATTCCGTTTTATTTAACTAAGTGACTTCCGCATTCCATAATCCGCAATTTGCGGGTTGCGGGTTGCGGAAACAAAAATTGATTTTATTGAAAAAGGTTTCTCAGCATCCGCAATCCGAATTTGCGGGTTGTGGATTGCAGAAAGAAGAAATTTATTATCCGAAAAATTTCAACATCCGCAATGCGCATTGCGGATCGAGGGTTGCGGAAACGACATAATTTTCAAGAAAAAATAAGCTTTCCGCAATTTTCAAAATGCACAAAATAAAGGTTATTTTAGCAAACTAAATTAAATCCAAAGCATGGAAATAAGAGGGATAAGGACAACAATCAAAAACACCCAAAAAATGAATAAAGAAATGCTAAGTTACCTTCAAAAATAATAGTGGGGCTCCCATTTTCATTGATGAAAATGGGATCTATTGTGCCTAGAACAATCCCCCATTGGATTTCATTGTCCACACAATTTTCTGGGCATTTTTGGCACTTCAAAACGTGGCTTAGTTCAAAGTTGTGATTTATGTTTTTTCTCACTGATGGAACTATGTAATGGATGAAAATGATGGTTAGATGTTTCCCAATGGAATGGGAATGAGGAAGAACTAATTCCCATGAGGTAGAGTGACTTGTGAGTCAAGAAAATAGATCCCATACCTACCATACGAATTTCTGGGTTGCCCATGCTCCTTTGAAGCCATGGACTGATTTCTTCAACCACTTCCTTACAATAGAATTAAATGTCAGCAAGAAATTCAAATGGGTTCTCAAGATGACATTTTGAAACATATGGTTTAACCCCACAACCCTCTCACCACTCCCTAGTGGAATACACATGGCCCCTTCTCATTAGTTGCTTCCATAGCCAGTTTTTGGTATTTTTATTGCAATATTAATATTTGCATCATTTTACAATGTTCCATGGAATTTTTTTGTAAGTAAGATTTGAAACATTCTATTAATCAAACATAGGGAACATAGTTGTACAACATCAGTTGGTAATCCCATATTGGTCCAACCGGAAGATGAATTTCCTTGACAGCTTCTTAGTTAAACTAGCTTAAAACTCTGTGACAGTCCCTTCCAAGAGGGTGCTATCCTTGCAATGACAATTTGGGATCTTTTTCTTTTTCCTGACTTCAATCCATCCTGACGACTGATCAAGAGCCGACAGGATGGGAGTTATGGTCAGTTGATGCTGGGAGCATTCTGGAATGCCCTGAGTGCGAGCTAATTATGCTTCTTTGTCACTATCTGAGTTATCATATTCATGTGGGCGCTTCTAGCCACCTGTGGAGGATACTCCGACTAGGACCATATCCATTGTCTCCCCAATAGTAGGAGGTTCTCCGTGGTCCCCCCATGGCTTTTCTGATTCACTGACTTGCTGATGTACTGCATGGGGCGAGTTCAGCACAAGAGCCGAGGAGGGTGGAGCTCTCGGCGAACCATCTTGTGTATCCAAGGTGGTTTGCTTCCTTTGATTCTTTCCTTCATGCCATCCATGTTGCCGCCTTTTTGTGGAGTAAACTGGTGAAGTAGGGAAGGCTTCTTGCAGGTCCCCTGGTTTCTTACAGGATCTGCATATGAAGGTTGTGTTTTCATAATAAAGGGGTTGAATGAAGATATAATTCTCACACCAAACGATGTTAATCTTATCGGGAAGTACCTTGCTCAGATCCATCTCCACACAGATGCATGCAAAGGTGGCTAACCCCTTCGATGTTTTGTATGTGTCCTTTTTGATGAACTTCCCTAAGGAGTCACCAATGGTTTCAAAGGATTATGGATACCAAAACTGCAGGGGGAGGTTCAGGAGTCTTACCCATACCGAGGTAGTCATTGTTGTAGATTTTAAGGGGTTAAAATCTGATCCAGGTGGATATTGGTGGCCACCCACCTTTCCAACTGGCTCAAAACAGCTTTATGGCAATTTTGGTATTGTACTATTTTTAGCAGTTTTTCGGGTCCTAAACTTCCGGGGCCATTTTGAGGCCCTAAACGACCTTTCTTGGAAATTTGGGGGGCCAAATGGTTGCCTCTGGCATCCATTTGGTCCCAATCGAAAGTTGTAAATCTCGGATAGACCTTTCCAACGGGCTACCGAGCGCCCCAAACGGAGATCGTATGCAAAAGTTACGACCCCGGGAAGTTGATGTACTAACTTACCCAAACGGGGCCCACATGACTTTTGGCGCTTCATCTCCTAGGGTTAGGTTTTTGGATGTCTAGGGTTTTTGACATTCCTGTTTATTGTAAAAGGCCTTGAGAGCCTCATTGTAACCATCTTCTTGCGAAATGAGCGCAGCCGTCACATCTCTTCTCAAAGATAAGCCGCCACCATTCCAGCAAGCTTGTTTTCCGCTGCATTTTACAGTTCTAGCTTATTTCCTTATTGAATAGAAAACCAGTTTTACTGTATCTCTGTTATTTTGTGTTAAGCATCTGATAATAATCTGTATTCATTTCGTTCTACTCATAAAATCCGGATCAGTGGTATCAGAGCGGTCTGCTCCTTGTCGTCTTAATGCATGTCCCCAACGAGGTCAGGGTACAAAGAATTGGGTCTCGAGCTTGTTTCTCTTGAGGACAAAAGCTCTCGCACGCCCAAGCGAACTCTCATGGCAGGAGAAAAGAAAGATGACAGGACAGGAGATCCTATCAAAATGTTGCTTGAGGAAGCCCTCACGCAGCAGAGGAACGAGATGATGGATAATTTCGCGCAAATCCTTCGGCGTCTACCAACAAGCGACGCATCTTCCTCGAGCGGAGGCGCCGCCCCCTTCAAGGTACAATTCAACTTTGATATCCCTATATTTGAAGGACAGATAGAAGCAGATGCTGTAGATAAGTGGTTGAATCTACTAGAAGGGTATTTTTCTGTCCATAACTTTTCGAATAAAGAAAAGATTACTTTTGCGCTCCTCAAAGCCGTTCCCCATGTCAAAGATTGGTGGGAAACATTCTGCGAGCAAAAGGACACAGAAGAAGCCTCATTATTTTCAGTCACGGCCACCTGGGAATCCTTCAGGGATGCTATTAAGGAACAATACTACCCCGTTGGAAGTTATGACGATTTGTATACCAAATGGACCAAACTGCGACAAGAAAGAGACCAAGCAGTGCCAGAGTTCACAAATATCTTCCATACCTTGCACACCAAGCTGGGTATCAAAGATTCAGAGCGACATCTGGTGCTCAAGTATCGCGGTGGTTTGCATAGATACATCCAGACCAAAATGGAATTTCTGGACATCTCTTCCTTGGGCGCGGCCTACCGATATGCCGTCAAAATCGAGCAGAAGCTCAAACAAAAGACACGGCAATTTGGGCCTGGGAACCCTTCACAGCAAAATACAGGAAAGGGTGGCCCCAACCCACAGAATAAAGGACAGAGCAAAGATGGACCGCATCAGGACAACCAGTCCAAGCCGCAAGCAAAGAAGGACACCGGAAAAACAAAGAAAGATACCGGGAAGTGGTGCGACTTCCATAAGAGCCCCTGGCATAACACTGCTGATTGCCGCTCAAAGCAGTCGCTGGTGGCCGAAGTGAAAGCATCTGAATCAGATGCGGGTTCTGACTCTGAGTCCGAACCAGAAAGGGGAAGACGGATCATCGACGCGGAACCCAGTGCCACCGTTGCCACCACCAAGCTCCATCCTGATGAACCAGACGAGCCAGAAGAAGGAGAACGCCTCTTCCATTCACAGATGTGGGTAAAAGGCACCCCGCTGCATTTCATCGTTGATAGCGGTAGCCAGAAGAATCTCATCTCAGCAGAGGTCGTCAAGCGCCTGGCCCTGCCGACAATGCCGCACCCACAACCCTACACCATTGGATGGCTCCGCAAAGGAAGCGATCTCCGCGTCATCCAACAGTGCCGAATGTCATACGACATCAAGCCCTTCAAGGACGAGGTATTGTGTGATGTTGCTCCTCTCGAAGTTTCGGATGTTCTTTTGGGCCAACCTTATTTATGGAAACGTCATGCTGTATATGAGTCTAGGCCTCGTAGTGTTATTATTTCTTTGAACAGGAAATTGTACATGATACCCGAGGCAGTCCCTCCTAGTGCTATTTCCTTGATCTCTGCCAAGCAATGCAGGAAGGTCATCTCTCAGACCGGGAAATTTGTCTTCTTCGTGATTCACTCTCAGAGTGAAAGGAAGATCGCAGCCACATCCCGGGCCTCCACGACTGATCTATCCACACAACAGAAGCAAGTGGATAAGGTGGTGGAAGGATACTCAGATATCTTCTCCTCTCCGACCAGGGTACCTCTGCACTGCCAGGTCAAGCATCCCATCGATCTGACCCCAAGCGCACCGCTACCCAATGGGCTAGTCTATCGCCGCTCTCTGTTGGAAAACGAGGAGATCAAGAGGCAGATCCAAGAATTGCTCCAAAAGGGGCACATCCGTCCCAGTTCATCACCTTGTGGGAGCCCAATCGTGCTGGTGCAGAAGAAAGATGGGACCTAGCGACTCTGCATTGATTACCGGGCCCTGAATAAAATCACAGTCCATAACCGGTACCCGATTCCCCGAATCGACGACCTCCTTGATCAGCTCACGGGGGCCAAATACTTCAATAAGATTGATCTGAAGTCTGGCTACCACCAGGTCCCAATAGAACAGACAGATGTATGGAAGACTGCTTTCAAGTCAAAAGAAGGTCTTTTTGAATGGCTGGTCATGCCTTTTGGTTTGACAAATGCTCCAGCAACTTTTATGAGGATGATGGACGATATCCTATGACCTTTCACCAACAATTTTGTAGTGGTGTATCTGGATGACATCCTCATCTACAGCAAGACTTGGGAGGAACACTTGCAGCATATTCAGCAGGTTCTACACACCCTGCGGAAGCACAAACTATATGCAAACTTGGAAAAATGCTCCTTCGGCATGGACAGGGTCCATTACTTAGGCTACATCGTTGATCGACATGGTGTGCATGTGGATCCAGCCAAGATCCAGGTCATCCGTGACTGGCCAGCCCCAACCACACTCACTGAACTTCGGAGCTTCTTGGGCCTCGCCAATTTCTATCGCCGGTTCATGCTGGGATTCTCTCATATCGCATGGGCCCTCAGCCAAGTGACCAGGGGTGGTGGTAAGGCAAAATTTGTGTGGGGCCTGTCCCAACAACAAGCCTTTGATGACTTGAAGAAGCGTTTGTGCTCATCGCCGGTACTCTCATTACCGAACCTGAAACATCCCTTTGATATCGAGACAGATGCTTCAGATTATGCTTTAGGTGTCGTTCTCACTCAACACGGCCACCCCGTGGCATATCATAGTGAGACACTATCAGATGCTGTCCGCAAGTACCCTACCTATGACAAAGAAATGTACTCCATTGTACAAGCCTGCCGCCAGTGGAGACATTACATTCTCGGGAAGGAGACAGTCATCCACACTGATCACAAGCCACTACAGTTCATGCAGACCCAAGGAAAGTTGCAGAATGACCGCCATCAGAAGTGGTCAACATATTTACAACAGTTCCACCTCAACATCAAATATAAAACAGGGAGTACCAACCGAGTTGCTGACTGCCTCAGTCGACCTCCAGTCGCGGCACTTACCACGGTGCTAGACTCTTGTGGCCACGAGACCTCCGGATGGCCTCACCTCTACGAGACAGACCCTGACTTCTCCGCCACCTATCAAATGTTGGGCACCAACTCAGTGGTTGCTAATTTCCATCTTCAGGACGGGTTGTTGTGTCATCTGGGCCATCTCTGCGTTCCATCAAGCGAGCGTGTGAAGATGATTTGGGAAGCTCACTATAGTCGTGTGGCAGGACACTTTGGCGTCGAAAAGACAGTGGCAGTGTTGCAGAAACATTTCTACTGGCCGAAACTTCGACAGGATGTCGGCAAGTATATCAGGTCCTGCACCGCTTGCGCTATTGCCAAACCGACCACTAAGAAACAGGGCCTATACACCCCTCTGCCTACTCCTAACAGGCCGTGGGAATCCATCTCAATGGACTACATGTCGGGCCTCCCGTCCACCAAGAGGGGAAACGACTGTGTTTTCGTGGTTGTTGATCGCTTTTCCAAGATGGCAATTCTAGCCGCTTGCAAGAAGAACATCACAGCAGAAGCCACTGCCAAGCTCTTCTTTGAACGAGTATGGGTACATTTTGGTATCCCACAGACCATTATCTCAGACCGAGACAGTCGGTTCCTCAGCTCATTCTGGTCAAGCCTCTGGTCACTGCTGGATACCAAGCTCACCAAATCCACTGCCTTCCACCCCCAGACCGATGGACAAACGGAGGTCGTCAACCGGATGGTCGTACATATCCTACGCATGTACAATTCAACACACCCCCGCACATGGGATGAGAGTCTCCCCTATGTCCAACATAGCTACAACCGAGCCCTGCATAGCTCAACTGGCCACAGCCCCTTTCAGGTGGGGTTGGGATTCCAACCATTGGGCCCCATGGATGTTGCACTTCCCCTTGCGACCACCTCGGCCGACTTGTCCCCAGAAGCTGACAAAGCCGCCCGGTTCATTGAACGGATCCAGCATATCCGCCAACAGGTTCAAGATATTCTACAGAAGTCTAATGCCAAGTACAAGCAGCGCCATGATCAACATCGGGTGCCACATAAGTTTCAGGTGGGCGACAAAGTTTGGTTGCATTTGCAGAAAGAACGCCTTACAGGGCCCCATCGAAAGCTTCGCCCACTCCATTATGGATCGTACACCATCACCAAGGCGGTGGGTGACAATGCTTTTGAGCTCAACATTCCCCCCTTCCTGGGTCTGCATCCAGTCTTCAACGTGGCTCTCCTTCGGCCATATTTCCCACCACTATTAGACACGTCAGAGATAGCAGAGAAGTTGACACCAACAGAGCTCAACCCTGACTGCCTACAACAAGCATCCAGTGATCATATTGCAGACACACAGATCAAGGGCACTCGACATCAAAGGATCCAGCTTTATCGAGTTGTCAAAGCAGGGCAGCTCCTGCACCAAGGCAAGTGGCTCACCCGAGGCCAAATTCAGCAGAAATTTCCTCATCTGATGGGGGAACTCAATGCAATGGAGACCATTGCTTCCTAAGGAGGGAGGATTGATCCAGGTGGATATTGGTGGCCACCCACCTTTCCAACTGGCTCAAAATAGATTTATGGCAATTTTGGTATTGTACTATTTTTAGCAGTTTTTTGGGTCCTGAACTTCCGGGGCCATTTTGAGGCCCTAAACGACCTTTTTTGGCAATTTGGGGGGCCAAATGGTTGCCAGAGGCAACCATTTGGCCCCAGTCAAAAGTTGTAAATCTCGGATAGACCTTTCCAACGGGCTACCGAGCGCCCCAAACGGAGATCGTATGCAAAAGTTACGACCCCGGGAAGTTGATGTACTAACTTACCCAAACGGGGCCCACATGACTTTTGGCGCTTCATCTCCTAGGGTTAGGTTTTTGGATGTCTAGGGTTTTTGACATTCCTGTTTATTGTAAAAGGCCTTGAGAGCCTCATTGTAACCATCTTCTTGCGAAATGAGCGCAGCCGTCACATCTCTTCTCAGAGATAAGCCGCCACCATTCCAGCAAGCTTGTTTTCCACTGCATTTTACAGTTCTAGCTTATTTCCTTATTGAATAGAAAACCAGTTTTACTGTATCTCTGTTATTTTGTGTTAAGCATCTGATAATAATCTGTATTCATTTCGTTCTGCTCATAAAATCCGGATCAAAATCAAGGTTCCATTTCCTCATAGACAACCCTGAGTTCCCCCAGAAC
Organism: Larix kaempferi; assembly: GCA_027924585.1. Lineage (NCBI taxonomy): Eukaryota > Viridiplantae > Streptophyta > Pinopsida > Pinales > Pinaceae > Larix > Larix kaempferi. The sequence goes on along the minus strand of BSBM01000986.1, from coordinate 4,599,671 downwards.
CAAGGTCCTCCATCCATGATTTGGCTGCGGTGAATATCCGTTTCAAAATGGATAATGAAGTATCCTTTAGAGCACAGGAAGAGCTCCAGATTCGTCCCCCACATTTTCTTGAGCCAATCTCTCAAATTTATGGATGAGGGCCACAGTCCATTGAACCTACAGATGATGGTCGTATTAACTAACTCGCCACACTTTAATGCCAAGGTTAAGTCCAGTGTGACTGAAGGAGACTCCTCTTGATACTCAACTATGAAAGTCGGGTCTAAGAGAACCCTTGGATTTGGTATGGAGGTTCTAAATTCCTTGGATTTCACTACTTCTGTAAATGTGTGTCTCTTAGAGGAGGAGGGTTCAGCTGCTCCTAGTGGTCTCTCATCTCCTCCTCGTAGCCATGACCCAAAGTAGATTGATGCATCCTTGTTGATGCCACATTCCTCTAGCCGGGAATCCAGCGGCAAGAGGCGTCCCTTGAAGTAGAGATAGTGGGTGTTCCTGTTAATACCCTCCCATTCGCTCAGCTTGTCCAAGATGAGGGCCACCTGGTTCATAGGGTTCAGGAGAAGGCACCTCAAAGATCCAGACAGAAGCTTTACAAAAACCGAGAAACATTGGCCCTTTGCGCTGCTATCCCTTGTCATCTTGATCCTCCAAGGGTCTCCACAAAGAAAGCCTATGTTTGTTTGAGTCGCAACTGCCAAGAGAGCTCGTTGAGAGGTGAAACCGAGTGCATCCTCCTTCGGGATCTATGGATGAGGATGTTGCACTTGCAGGAGTGGCAGCGACAACTTTTCTTTGAAAGGTTGCTCTAGAGTTTGAGAATTCAAATTGCGGGCCAAGGTTCCTTCTCCTCTGCATTTCGCAGATCTCAAAAGTGTGTCAAGAAGATGAAGGGGCGAGGATGCATTTGTCTTGGGGACTTGTCTCTCATTGTCCAGAAAACCACTACTGTCACCAATGTGCAGCATAAATCGATGGGGATATGGGGCTGGGAAGGGATCCTCAGGAGGAGACGGTGACTTCCCTGTTGAAAACAGGAGGCCATGAGGCCCTGTGGTGGCTCGGTCTAGCGATAAGGTTTTTGTGGAACTCTTCATTGTTCAAGTCTCCTCAATATTAATATTCTATTCATATATCGTAACGAAGTATCACAATGTTCCATGGCTTAATAGCACATGGATACCATAATATCAAATACTTTCCTTTTTAATAAAATCCGAGCATACACTAGCGGGGCCTTTTCCTTGAGATCCGCGCTAGGGAAACATACATCGCAAGTATACAATATTTACATTAAAAGCCAATATATCCTAAGGGTCAAAATGGGGGTATTACACTTTCCCTGCAACTGATATTTATACATGAACTTTTCATTGAAGACCACATCTCTAATCCTAATGATTTTTTTATTTTCATAATCCCATAAGCGATAACCAAAATCATCAACCCCATATCCAATAAAGGTACATTTCTTGGATTTAGCCTCAAGATTTGCCTTATTTTCTTTATCAATATGGACAAATGCTTCACAACCAAAAGTTCTCAGAAAAGAGTAGTTTACCTTTTTACCTATCCATTCCTCCTTTGGAATACCACCATCCAAAGAACTTAAATTCCCTTTGTTTATTAAGTAAACAAAAATATCTATGGCATATTCCCAAAACTGTAAGGGAAACCCTACATGCAATCCCATACACCTTGCACACTCCATGATTGTTTTGTTCATCCTTTCTGACACACCATTTTCTTGTGGTGTTCATGGGATTGTATTCTCTCTACAAATACCATGGTATGAACAATAACTATCAAACTCTTTTCCACAGTACTCATCTCCATGATCATATCTAAGACACTTCAACCTTTTTCCTATCTCATTCTCAACCAAAGATTTCCATTTCTTAAAAGTAGAAAACACATCAAATTTATGTCCAATGCAATAAAGCCAAGTTTTTCTAGTTGCATCATCAATCAATGTAACATAATAATGATAGCCACCAAGAGCTTGTACCTGAGCTAGTCCCCATACATCTGTATGCCCAAGCTCTAACGTTTCACTCTTCTTTTGTTTCCCAACCCTGAGAAAACTGACTCTCTTATGTTTTCCATAAACATAGTTCTCATAGAATTCCAAACTTACCTGCTTTAGATCTAGTAGCAACTTCCTTTAATGGAGAATATGCATCCCCTTCTCACTCATTGTTGGGCGGGGCCCAAGTTGGAATATATGCACAAGTGTTGAAAAGTGCGTATATAGGTAAAGGTCAGATGAGGATGTGACTTATTTTGAGTAAGGAACAGGTTGAAGGAAGAAGAAAGCGACCTATCTAGAGGAGTGGCGGCAAGCAGTTGAGAAGCTAGGCCACTACGCCGACAGCGACAGGAAGGAAGAAGAGGAGGAAAGGGATAGGCCACAATGCAATTGTAAACGTTTTGGTGACTATGGCTATCAGAAGAGCGTGTGAGCCACGAGTGGCCCAGCAGGAAGGCTGGAGCAGGCGGAGCAATCTATCGACGGCTACAGTCAGGCTGGCAGTTAGCCATGCCATGTTTTGTAAACCTAAGGTTTTTTTCCTGTGAATTGTAAAGACATGACCTATAGGCATGATCTATAAAAAATGCATGATTTTGTAAGGGAAGGGTTGGTCATTGTTGAACATTGTTAGAATCTTTGAGCTTGAAAGCTATTGTAAAGGCTCTGCAGCTGTGTGCACAGAGACCTATATGAGAAAGAAGAGTCTGCAACTGAGTGTGCAGACTAGGAAGTGTTGTACCCTTCCCAAAATACCAATATAACAATAGTTCTTGTGGAAGTAGCCTCCATCCGGGGGGTGAACCACGTTAAATTCTGTGTAGTGTGATTATTTTGTGTTTTGCAACTGTTCATTTGCTAGTATGGATGCTTAATGCCGTAATTATCTGTTATGTGGTTTCTTTTATATGTATTCACCGCAGGAATGATGGGAATAATATGTTAAGTAATACATGTGTGGATGAATGTTAAGTATTCAACACTTCTAAGTCTTTCAATGCATGAATTTGTTGGATAATCACATAGTTAAGTCTTGTATTTGAGCGTAGCATTGGAGCATGCAGTAGTGTGTGTTTCATTCATTTACATACATCGTAAATATAATAACCTAAGTGTTGTTGAATGGTTAAAGAACATTAAGTAAGGTTGATTAGAATTGATCGTCTTGAAGCGGACGTGCGGTCTAGTTGATGTGCTGACCCATTGTGAATGCTGCGAGATAAGCTGTTGATAGCTTACCATCGTAATGCTAGATGTATCCAATTCCGCACAGTCCTTGGATGCGCTGGTTGCACAAGCGCTTCAGTTTGCTAAAGTACTCGACGCAAAGTAGAGACTTCATGCAGTCTTAAGTCCGCAGCAAGAGTCCCTTATCACGCTGCCCATCAGTCTCTTTGACACTCACATCACTAGGTTGTGGAAACCTGATTCTACAACCACCCCCTCAGCTTCACCTCGGGTGAGACCTCAGGATACTCACATTCTGTTGCCGAAAGGGTCGGTGAATAGGGGTTTTGTTGGTTCCTCGAACCGCAAAGTACTTGGGTCTACATTGGAAACCTCTAGATCAGTTACATATGCCAACAAATGGTTCTGTTACTGCACCAAGACTCAGTGATGCAATAGTGTATTTGGAAAGTAATGTGTGACAAAGAATATTAGTTCCCGTTGGATTCAGACAACTGGCATCCCGAAAAGAAAGAGATCTGGGACTGGTGTGATAAGACCGAAAGAGATTTTGCAAAGAAAGAGAATAGACACCCGCGTCTCTCTGACGTAGAGTGGTTGAACAGATATTTGTGGAAAGATATTCATGAGATATTCTGGGCTTCGTTTGGAAACAGCTACACGAGTGGATATCACGACTCGCAGAGAGGAAAAACTGTTTTCAAGGAGGAGTACTTACAAAGTGGACTCCAGAGCTCACTGCGCAACTCAAAGCAATAGACAGCCCACTGTTGCGAGCAGTCGATTTCTGGGTTGATAGCATACTTGAAGGATTCGTAATAGAATTTGCTGTAGACATGCTGAAATCCTACAGCCAAGCTGAAGCATACTTTTTCAAGGATTCAGAGGTAAGTACCTGAACAATCTTATTCTATACATTAAAATTCTTTTAGCTGAGAAAGGCATTTTAAGAATGCAGTAATATTTTTTGAATTTGTCATGGTATAAAGTATATATAGTGGCTCTGATGAAGAAAACCATACTCTGAGAAGTGGCAAGAGATATAAGTTTAATAAAGAAAAGAATCCCGGAGGACCTAGACTTCGCGTGAATACCAAAATCCCATGTGACCTTACCAATTAGATCGCGTAGTCATCAGCCACAATCCACCCTATTACACCTCAGAACCCGCCATTTTCAAACACCGCGCCTCCCCTATCTCAGAACCCGTCCGTTGCGAGAGTCATGCAACCCATTCTGTAGAACATCAATACTGGTAACACCGCAGGAGTGGGTGCTCAGACCATCTCGACTCAAACTATTCCAGTTCAAAATACCCAGTCTCAGAATAATCCCAAAGTTAAAAGAAATTAAGTAGAAACCCACCGAAATGGTCTGGGAATTTGACAAAAAATTTAAGGCATTGTTGGACCAAGTGAGCTTTGTTATAGCTCCACAATAGCATCAGGAATGGTTCATCACTGTGTTGTTTCCCCACATCAAACAACCATTGATGCAGTAGAAGGTTGCATCACAGGAAGAGGCCTTAGAGATCACGATGAAGATAGAGGCTTTGCCAATCGGCGAGACTAGCTCTGGAATGTCTCAGATCCAGAACCAGTTGACCACCTTAACATTAGAATTGAAAGGTATGAAGAATGGAAAGGAACAAAGATATGAATAGAGGCATGAGGTCTAGTATACAGGGTGTAAGGGAGAAGGCCACACCAGAGAACATTGCCCCTTATTTTAAGATTATCTCAACAGTGGTGCACCGAACCCAATGAATTAGAACTAGGCATCGTGGTGTGAAATCTGTAGAACCAGAGGACACTAACCTAAGGACTGTTATCTAATACAAAAATACATAAAAACACCAAAAAACTTATATTGCAATTTCTATAAATCAGTTGGACATGATGAATCCAACTGCCACACATATGAACTCATGAATGAAATAAAGCGAGATATGGAAATGATGCAAAGTGCTAGAATGTACTGCGTCCAAGAAGAAAATCATCCAAAACAAGAGAATGCTCAGTACGATCAGGGTGGATATAGAGGTCATGGTGGTGGATACCGCGGGAGAGGAAGAAATGCTGGCCCAGCCCAAGGAAGAGACAGAGGTGTTGGCTGCTTTCTTGGGCAGACCCGGGTTTTAATGAAGCGCAGCAACAAAACCCCTTGGCGCACTGGCCCTCTCGGCAACGAGCTGCGCAGCAGCTCGAGGTCTCACCCGAAGTGGCTATGGGGGGGTTAAGGAATCAGGTTTCCTTAACCTGGGTGACGCGGAGATTGCTCTTCCTTGAATGGTTCCTCAGATATCGGCGGTCGGACTTTCCCGCAGGCCGCTCGGCGCAGCTGCGCGGATTCCTTCCTCGGCAGGCCTACTGCGCAGTTTCTCCTCTCTAGCGCAGAAGGCAACTATTCCTTGCGTCGACGTGCTAAATACTTCCTTGCCCTTCACATCCAGCGCAGTAACGCAGTCTTCTCTCGCAGCAGCGACCGCGCGTTACTACTTCTTCGGTACTTAACACTTATAGCTATCAAGGGACCTTTCCAACTCGCTCAAACAGTCACAAAGATAATACAGGAGTCTTGCATACACAGATAATAAACTCTAAATAGTTATCATTCACGCAAACATTATAACAAGAAGATATATGTGAAACTCATCTCCTCAAGGAAAACCACGTCCACGGGAGTTTATATTAACCAGAAAACCATAGAGTTATACAATATGCTGCGCACACAGCTGCAGCCTTAGATCTTTACAGGAAACTCCACGCACACAGCTGGGAGCCCTTCTCTTCACTAGTCTCTTCTCTATAGAGATTACAAAGGCGCAGACGTCACACAGACTGTCTGGCAACTCAGGGATTAGCTCCTCGGCTATCCGATTCTACTCTAGTTCTACACACAGTAGAAACATACCAAAGGACAATCAACACATGATCTATCCTCAAGAGTGTCTAACTCTTACTTGCTAACTTTCTCTCTATCTAACATCCAACTTACTCTAGCTAACGTTTATCCATTACAATTGTTCATATATATAGGTGGCCATGGCGGTCGCACCTTTACAAAACTGTGGGCCTTTCCCAACAGTGATTCCCAAAAACCCTAACCACGCACATGGCTAGGTGTACTGTAGGCGCCGCTTGCAGTCATGTCGCCGCTTCCTGCAGGCTCCATGAATTTCGGCGCAGATTGTGGGTATGGGCGATCGTCCTTCGCCTTCAATGCTCTGGTCCGTTGCTCCTCCTTGATCCGAGCAACCATAACTTCTGTACTTAGCCTTTAAATGAGGGTAGCTGAGCCCTCTACTCCATCGCCTTATTTATTATGGTAGCTGAGCCACCTTCTTTCTTCGATGACGTGCGCGTGAGCTCCGCGATTTCCGGTCCATAATCTTTACTGAGCTTGTCCATCTGGCACCGTACTGCGCACCGTCTCCTTCTTGCCCAAAACTTAGTGCTTGTTCCAAAATTAGCACTTTCCTTTCATACTTGTGTTTTCCCCAAAATTCGCAGCTTTACCGCAGCTACGACCTAGGCTCCAACAAGAGGCTAGGTAATTTGTTATAACTGTGGCCAGCCAGGTCATGTATCTAGAGATTGTACCAACCCATGCACTACGTGCAATTATTGTAAATCATTCGATCATGTTATTGAAGACTTCCCCGTACTAGAGGTAGAAATGCAGAAACGAAGAAGGACAGAACCGCCGAACCCCAACATTCAGTTGATCGCAGCAGAGAGAAGAACTGAGGATCCAAGTATAAACGTGGTAACGTGCAGTGGTGCTAATACAGGAAGAGATGGAGGCACAGAAGTGTCAACTTCAGGAACGCGTGATATTAAGCAGACTCCTGGTGAACCAGTATGGATTAGAAAATCTCCTGGGAGATCACCTGGTCTGGATTTACAGAAAAATAAGGGAGCATTCGAAGAAGCGCGGGACAAGTTCAAAACACCGCCACCTACCTCGCAGAGAATCCCATTGCATAGTGACATACTGCAAATAGAGGATATGCCAGCAGCATATGATCAGAAGAGCGCTACAACTTATACAGGTACTAGGTACCTCTGTTGCGCAATTCCTACAGAGCTACATGAAGTTATTGAAGAACGCAGATGCTTTTGTGGAATTTGAAAAAATACTCAGCCAGTACGAGCCATGCAGTGAAAAGGGGGCTTCCCATGGCGCAGTCCATAACATTAGGAGTCCCAAAAGAACAGGAAGGGAAATGAGGTTCACTACACAGATTGGGGACTATGAGATAGATGATATCATTCTTGATCTTGGATCCGAAGTAAATGTCTTGACCAGGCAGACATGGTAGCAGATGGGCAGACCAAAGCTACAGTGGTCACCTATACAGTTAAGAATGGCCAATCAAGGGATAGTTATACCTTTGGGGAGGTTACCCAACATCGTTGTCGACATTGACGGAGTCCAGAGCTATGCAGATTTCAAAGTAATTGAAATCGTGGATGATAACCATCCTTATTCAGCACTGCTAGGTATCGATTGGGCAATGACTAACTCTACCATTATAAATTTGAAGACCATGAAAATGATATTTGAAGGCAATGATATAAGGGTCATCGCGCCATTGGACCCCTCGCAAGGAGAACGATATGTTGAATCGATTCGGGAGGAATCCAGAGCCCAAGACTTGGACCGTATTTACAAGATGACAATGAATGCTACTGATTATACTAATCCAACTACGGATGGAACGCTCAGCTGGCACTATGATAGTTCTTGCATCTCAGACTCTGATGCAGGACTAGAAAACTGGCAAAGCAGATTGCATGAAGTATCATCTAGGAGATGTGCGCAGATCATGAAGTCACTCCGCTAGATTGGAAAAAGGTAACTCTAATCCCTTCCTATGATGGTTTATCAAATGTTTATTGCGTTATCAAAGAATATACAGCAGCAGTTGCAGATAAATACCACATATCAGCATTAGATATGGCACTGCATGAGACACCTGCTAGATGGTGGGATGCGCATAAGTAGACATTGACAACATGGGATCAGTGCAGAATTAAGATGCAAATCAGGTTTGCTGAGAACGTTACACTACCTTTTGAAAAATATAATGGACAGACGAATCTAAGGGATCATATTGAAGCTTGTTCACAAGCTTGGGTAGAAAGGCCACAGGTAGAATGGGTGCATTTGTTTGTGCATATGCTGGAAGACTCGATTCCAAATAAGTGGTACCTAGATATGGAGTTATGCAGGGGCACAGCAGATTGGTATTCCCTAACTGTGAGTTTCCAGACGGATTTCAATTTCGAAGACAAACATCCGAGTATCAATGATGCATTGTAGGTTATTAAGGAAGGAATATTCAGGCTAGACTGTACACACAGAAACATGACATTAGAAGAATTCTTTGGAACAGATAGCATACCTGCACACCTACAACCAGAATGGGAGGAGCAACAAAGCATGCTCTTGATTGCTATAACATCGCTGAAGAATCCGAGGATAAAGCAGACTGTGACGAGGAGGACTCGCGCAACATAAAGATACTTGAATCAAAGGGAGCGCACGAGGTAGAAGGACTTCCACTGGAAATTCCAGATATGAGCGGACCTATGAAGACAAGAAAAGTGAACATTGGCACCAACGAAGAGCCAAAGTTCGTAGCTATCGGAGACTATTGGGATGAAGACACAGTCGAGGAGGTCGCGGGCATACTACAGGAATATCGAGAATTATTCCCGACCAATTTCATAGAGATGAAAGGTATTCTGGGAGACTTAGGAGTGATGAAAAATCCTCTTAAGCCTGGCGTGAAACCTGTGAAGCAAAGACAGTATAGACTGAACCCGCGCTACAAAAAATGAGTTAAGGCAGAACTCGATAAGATGCTCGATGCAGGGATAATTGAGCTAGTTGAAGAATCTGAGTGGATAAGCCCGATGGTTATCCAGGATAAGAAAATAAAGGGTGAGATCAAGATCTATGTGGATCTCAGAAAATTGAATGATGCTTCGATGCATGACCCATTTCCTACACCTTTCACAGATGAAGTGCTTGATAACATTGGAGGGAATGAGGTGTATTCTTTTACTGATGGATTCTCTGGATACCATCAGATCAAGATTGATCTCGCAGATAGGCACAAGACTACTTTTGCTACAGAATGGGGGTTGTTCTAGTACATAGTAATGCCTTTTGGTCTAAAGAGCGCACCTGCCATATTTTATAGAGTGGTAGTCACAATATTTAAAGATTTCATACATAAGTTTTTAGAGATTTATTTTGATGATTGGTCTATTTTCGGTTTATTGAAGAACCATGCCGCGAACCTTAGGATGATGCTGGAAAAATGCAAACAGCATCAAATTTCATTGAATCTGAAGAAATGTGTTTTTTTTGTTCCCTATGGAATTTTGTTGGGACATATTGTGTGCAAACAGGGCTTGATGGTTGATCCTGCGAAGATCGCAGTCATTGTAAACTTGCCCACACCAAATTTAGTGAAGCAGCTGCGCACTACATTGGGGCATACAAGTTATTACAGGGATTTCATAAAGGGGTATGCGCAGATAACCGCAGCCATGGAGAAGCTATTAAAGAAAGATGTGTCGTTCATCTGGAACGCAAAATGCAAACAAGGATTTGACACATTAAAAGAAAAGATGGTCACTGTGTCGATCCTAGTTTTTCTAGACTGGGAAAACCCATTTCATGTCCATGTTGATGCTTCATGTATAGCATTGGGCATTGTTCTTTCTCAGCTAGGAGAGGGAGGTGTTGATCATCCCATTGCATTTTCCAGCAGAAAGTTACCATCCACTGAGAAGAATTATACCACTATTGAGAGAGAAGGACTCGCAATGGTATACGCGCTGTAGAAGTTCAAGCATTACTTACTTGGTGCACACTTCTCTACGTTCACTGACCGTTCTACTTTGAAATACCTGGTCAATAAGCCAGTGTTAGGGGGGCGAATATGCAGAGGGTTACTACTCTTTCAGGAGTATGATTTTGAAATTGTTGTTAAGCTAGGCAGGTTGAATTTAGGACCTAATCATTTGTCAAGGATTGAGTTAGGAGAGGAACCTACGAACCTAGAAGACAACCTGCCTGATGCGCAGTTGTTTTCTATACAAGTTGCCGATGATTACTATAAGGACATCATTGACTTTTTAACCACAGGGGTGGCACCGATAGAATTCACTACCCAGCAGAAGAAGCAGCTAGTAGTGCAAGCCGCAAACTTCACCATTATTGCGGGCCAACTATACAAGTTCGGGCCCGATGAAGTACTGCGCAGATGTGTATTAGAGCATGAGAAACCATTCATATTGGTTGATGCACATTCAGGAGTTGCAGGAGGTCACTACGTAGGGAGAGCTACTGCGCAGAAGATATTACACACAGATCTATGGTGTCCTACTATCCATAAATATTCGAAGGAACATTGCCAACATTGAGATGTTTGTCAAAGGACAGGAAAGCCATCACGCAGAGATGAAATATCATTAAATCCACAGCTGACATTGTAGGGATTTGAGAAATGGGCCATCGATTTTGTGCGTCCTATTAACCCACTGGGGAAAAGAATTGGTGCGAGGTACATTATTATTGCATTTGACTACCTCACTAGATGGGCAGAAGCGAAGCTAGTGAAAGATTGTAGCACAGCTACAGCCACGGAGTTCATTTTTGAAAATATCCTTACAAGGTTCGGATGCCCGAATATTTTGATGAGTGAGCAAGGCACTCATTTTATGAACAGAACCATTGAAGCTTTGATCGAAGAGTTCCATGTTCATCATCATTACAGCACGCCTTATCATCCATAGGTGAATGGAACTATTGAAGCATTTAACAAAGTGCTGGAGAATGCACTAAACAAGATATGCAACGTCAATCGGGGCGACTGGGACCTGCGCATTCCATCTATATTATGGGCATACAGGACTACCTGCAAGAAATTGACAAGCCATACACCTTTCAGATTGGCATACAGGAAAAAAGAAATAATGCCAATGGAGTATATCATTCCCAGTTTGAGAATAACTGCGTTTACAGGCATGGTAGACCGCATAGCGCTAGAAGAAAGGATCCTACACTTGGTTGGGCTGGTGGAAGATTGCTTCATCGCAGGATTCCACCAACAAGTACAAAAAGAGCATGAAAAAGCATGGCACGATCACCACATCAAGAACAAGTCTTTCCAGGTAGGTGATCTAGTCCTCCTGTATGATAGCAAATTCATGAAATTTTCTGGAAAGTTTAAGATGCATTGGCTTGGCCCGTATACTGTAATGCATGTTAGTAATGGTGCAGCAGTCTAGTTAGATACCTTAGCCGAAGATACCTTGCCAAGTTTGATAAATGGAAGCAGACTAAAGATTTGTCGCGATATTTTGGCTTCGCAGAATCGTGTATGATCAAAGGGAGGCGTACCGCACAGCACTGAAGTTGCACGCAAAAAAAAAAAAAGAATAGCTGCACAGCACAAGTCAAAATACGAATTGCATAGACAAGGCGAAACCACAGCCGCGCAGAACAAAAAGTAGAATGCGCGTCCAAAAGCGACACTCGTATGATACTGCCAGCACATCGTGACAAAATCCGTTACCATTGCAATCGTCGGCCAGTTAGTGGGCCTTTAACCAAATTGGCAGCACTAGCAAACTTCAACATTTAGGGAAAATGTGACACTTTGGAGCACCATAAAGGCCGAAATAACTAGCATAGTACTGGAATCTGGCTGGCAAGTTGAGCAATTAGTGCTGACCTGACGGAGTTGACACTCTGGCCTGCCTAGCAACCTTTTCGCATTTAAGGAAACAGAGTTGGCATGATGATGAGGATCGAATGGCAGGACCAAAATCGTACGCAAGATATGGATAATGAATAGGGCATTAAGTGCCTCGGCAACCACCGAAGGCCATGTTTCAAAATGCTAAGCCTATAAATAGACCTCACTCGGCCACTTATCTACTTTACGAAGCATTTGAGAGTGTATGTTGGAGCTACTAGAGAGCAGAGCGACTGGAACAGCGTATGAGCGAACATACCAACTTGCAGGAAGTGTTGAAGCAATTTAAGCAATCAAGGATTCTACGAGCTATGACGGCCACGAAGGGAGCCTCTTCCAGAATCTCAGCAAGGTAGGATGACAAGGGAAAGAAACCAGTTGTAGAGAAGGGAGGGTCAGAAGCACCAGCGAAGCCGAAGTCGGCCACAGTTCAGAACCAACCCATTTATCTGGTGCCAAACTATATCCCTCCACGAAAAGACGACGCACCACCAGTGAATTTGGACAAAAATGTTGTATATGAAATCCTAGTTCCAACTATTTCTACTCTGGTGAAGGTTATTGAGAACCTACTGGGTGAAGTGCTGAACTGCAAATTGGAGGAACATGACCTACTGGAGAACACGTTAGCCAAGCCGAAGAATTATGCACAGTTTCGACCTGACGGCTACATTGACCGGATAGTGGATGACCAGACTGGTGTCGAAATCCTACAGGTCCAAGATTGGATAAAGGCCCTCTTATAATCAGGGTTTCTAAATATGTTGCAAATGTCGCATTTCTCTAAAAGCATTGATTTTTTGGCGGTGGTGCATGCATTACTGGATTGCGTGCATGAAGGTTTCTTATGGTTGGATAAGTGCGTCGACATTAGTCTAGATCCGATACATCAAATCACAAACCTGAACAAGCGAGGTAAGGACCCTACTAACCTAATGGTAAAGAGGGCGCAGGATAGAGCTCTGTCCGCAGAAGTTGCGAAAGAATTCAGTGTGGTCCAAAAGGGGCGTGGATTCTCGACCAACGATAACAATGATCGCGCTACAAAATTTACTATTTAGTTGCTCGCAGGGAAGCTACTGCGCAAGTGTCGGCGGCCTAAGGTACCAGTGGTTGCGATCAAGCTAGAAGCAAAAACATTGCGTGGAACACCTTATACTTGTTTCCAGTATCTACTCAATGAGTTTCTAGCAGACGTTAAGGACACCCAAGATGAGGGAACAACATTCCATTTTGGTTGGATACTCATACTAATAGCCTTTGTAGGATGGAAAGATCCAGATGGGTATCAAGGTGTCCCAACCTTAGCAGGAAAGGGTCATGGAACGCACTTCAGTAACCTATGGGTGAGCTCAAAGGTGTCCAGACAGCGTCAAACAATCGAAGTCTTTTACGTGTATTATCACCAGTTCAACGATGTGATTCTTTCAACGCCATGAATCGCAAGACCATTAACCGACACATACACCTACATCATGAGGTTTATGGTGAGGAGGCATTGGTCATACATTCATCCTAGGGCTGACACAGAGGAAGAACTATGGTATCCAGGGTTTTATCGGCTGGATCAGGAGACGATCGAGCAGATGATAGAGTGATGGGATTCGGACTGGAAAGTTCCCGCATCACTGGATGCTAAATCTAATTATGAACAACACATCGAACCCATCTCAGAGAAAATTGAAGTAAAAGACACCGATGATGAAAACACCGAGGAATATAAGGAAGAAACAGAAGCAGACAAGGGAAAGAAGAAGGGGGGGCTACCAGCAAGTACTCCCATTGTTGAAGAAAAGGATCCTGCTCAAAGTGAGGCCACAGAGACAGCAGAGCGCAAAAGGAAGGATACTGAAAACCCCACAGAACCAAAAGGCCAATGAAAAAAGAGGAAGGTTGTTGGGCCTGGCCCAAGTGGGGCTTTTTGAGCAGGAAGGATTTTGAGAACTGCAGAGTTGAGCGCAATTAAGTTGGAACAATTTTGGGATAAGTTTTGGTATGCTGTGATGTTGCGCGCAGCATAGTGTCAGAAGAACTGTGAAGACAGTGCTGTGATGTGTTCAGTCAATGGAAGATCCAGCTAAGAAGAGTGTTGGACGAAAGACAGCACATGTTCCGGTTAGGTCATCGAAGATCTATTTTTGGAAAAGATACTCGATAAATACCAAGAGGTGGGTAGGTGTGGATCAGAAGGAAGGTGACTGGCCGCACGCATAGAGAACTACTACTTGAAATAGTTGTCTAAAGGCCGTGAAAGAAGGAGCAGCTCGGTGAGAGGAACATATTGGCGCGCATGTGACAGTTTTGTAAACCTAAGGGTTTCTGCCTTCGAGATGTAAAAGACATGACCTACGGGTCTTGATCTATATATAAGGCAATTTTGTAAGGGAACGAGTTACTCTTCATTATTTTTGTTGATCATTATTGAATATTGTTAGAGTCTGTAAGCTTGAATCTATTGTAAAGGCTCTGAAGCTGAGTGCGCAGATGAAGAACTGTTGTACCCTTCCCTAAAAGATAATAAGACAACAGTTCTTGTGGACGTAGCCTTCCATCCGGGGGGGTGAACCACGTTAAATACCATGTTATGTGATGCTTTGTGTGGTTTCCATTATTCGATTACTTAATATGAATGCTTGATGTTACAGTTATCCAATATTTGTTGCTTTTATCTATATTCGTCATGGAAGAGATGGGAATGAGATGTTAAGTAGTTTGCATATGGATGAATGTTAATGCTCAGTAACTATAAGTCTTTGAATGTATGGATCTTCTAAATAATCATAGAGTTAATAGTTAGAAGCTAAAGTGCTGCATCAGGGCTCTCAGCATTGCATAATTCATTCCATTACATATGTTTGAATCAGTTTAAGTGTGGATTAATGATTAAGACTGTTAAGAAAGATTGGTTAGGTTGATTGAGTCTTGAAGTGAATGCGCGGTCTGGTTGACGCGCTGATCCTTGATAGGAGCTGCGCGATAAGTTGTTGATATTTTATCATCATATCACCAAGTATAAGACTCCATAAATAGAGATCTGCAGGAAGCATCTATCTACCCTTTGCGTTGTCTCATCGCGGCAGCCTGGTAGTACCGCACAGCCCAATTGATGCAAAGTATAAGACTTCACACAGTCCCTTGTCCGCAGCGTGGAGACTCTCTACTGCGCTGCGCATTAGTCAGTTAAGCACTCGCATCACCAGGTTGTGGAAATCTGATTCCGCAACCACCCCCACAACTTCGCCTCGGGTGAGACCTCAGGCTGCTCGCATCCTGTTGCTGAAAGGGCCGGTGAATAGGGGTTTTGTTGGTATCTTGCACTACGAAGTACCTAGGTCTACATTAGAAAACCTCTAGATCAGATTGGAGACCAACAAAGGATGAGAAGCCAGATTTCGGCCCGCAGCTCCATCCGGATGATTGCAATATAATCGCAACCAAGGTACAAGAAGCATGGGAAGAGACCTGCATGGAGAAGGAAGCCAAGCAGGAACAATTACATATAAGCATGATCCAAGCTATGGAAACGGTCAAGACAATGGTAGCACAGATAAGTTTGGGCCATCAGTCATTAGACTCTGAAGGGAGGGTAGGAGGAACAAGTGCGCGAAAGTGGCCACCTCATGTCATAAGCCCCTACCCCAGGGTTGCGCATATAGAACCTATGCACTTTATCTTCCCAAATGATCATGTGCACGACGCAGCAAAAAACTTCACACACTTTGACCTCAACATTGGGTCTCTGTCACTGGAGGACTTGACCGAATTACACATGCAGGTTGTCGAGGAGATTCACGAGAGAGACCTTTCCTCATATGATCAGAGTGCAAAGTTAGTTGAAGACATCAATCAGTTGAAGCAAGAATCAGCTCGCAATATGCAAGAGTTGAGGGAAGCTAGAGAAAAAGACCGTAAGCTGAAGCAGATAGTTTCAGCAGTCTACGTAAAGATTGAGGAATGCGCAGAAGAAGATGATGTAGAGGATACAATAAAGAAGCTTGGGGCCAAGGTATAAACCCTCAAATCAGATATGATATAGATGGAGACTTCCTACAAAGGGAATATTGCAGACCTGGAGGCTAGGCACCCAGTTATACCACCAAATCAGTGCGTGGCTCTAGCTGAGGAAGTGCAGGAAACCATGGATAGCATTTCGTTGGAAGTGACGAAGTGCCAAGATTTACTTGAAGGAGTAAATACAGCATTGATAGGTTTGAATGAGGATCCTGCGCTTAAAAAGTGCGACAACCAAGAGAAAATACAAAAGTACAATAAAACCAAGGACCTACAGAAAGAATTGCCCGCGCTTAGAGAGAAAGAGGCTGTGACATCTGCCAAGTTGCAACCCATTGAACAAGAAGGCCTTGAATTGATGCAGCAATTCGATGAGAAGTTCGTAGAACTTCAGGCGATGGAAGGCACCATGAAAGAATAGGTGGCCAAAGAAAAGGTCTTGCAGGCCACTCTTGAGATACTTCGAGGATTTGAACAAAAGGCCAAGGACATGGTTGCAAAGCTAGAAATCACTCTGCAAAGTTTTACTTCAAAGATAGGTACACTAGAAGATGCGACACCCTCATTTGCAGGTAGAAGTGGCTTGGGACGAGCCACAGGTGAGCGTTAGGGGCCTATTGGGTGGGGCCCAAGTTGTAATATATGCACAAGTGTTGAAAAGTGTTCATTGCGCACTGCGACAGGGTGCGGGGGCAGTTTTGGGAATTGCACGTGCAGCGACAATGGCTAAGGCAGTATTGCGCAGTATGCAGATGTGCAGGACTCGCACAAGAGCTATTTTTGGTACGAAATATAGGTAAAGGTCAGATGAGGATGTGACCTATTTTGAGTAAGGAACAAGTTGAAGGAAGAAGAAAGCGACTTGTCTAGAGGAGTGGCGGCAAGCAGTTGAGAAGCTAGGCCACTACGTTGACAGCGACAGGCAGGAGGAAGAGGCGGAAAGGGATAGGCCATGATGCAGTTGTAACCGTTTTGGTGACTGCGGCTGTCAGAAGAGTGTGTGAGCCACAAGTGGCCCAGCTGGAAGGTCGGAGCAGGCAGAGCAAGCTGTCAATGGTGATAGTCAGGCTGGCAGTTAGCCACGCCATGTTTTGTAAACATAAGGGTTTTTTCCTATGAATTGTAAAGACATGACCTACGGGCATGATCTATAAATAAGGCATGATTCTGTAAGGGAAGGGTTGGTCATTGTTGAACATTGTTAGAATCTTTGATCTTGGAAGCTATTGTAAAGGATCTGCAGCTGTGTGCGTAGAGACCTATCTGAGAAAGAAGAGTCTGCAGCTGAGTGCACAGACTAGGAACTGTTGTACCCTTCCCAAAAGACCAATATAACAACAGTTCTTATGGACGTAGCCTCCATCCGGGGGGTGAACCACGTTAAATTCTATGTAGTGTGATTATTTTGTGTTTTGCAACTGTTCATTTGCTTAGTATGGATGCTTAATGCCGTAATTATCTGTTATGTGGTTGCTTTTATATGTATTCTCCGCAGGAATGATGGGAATAATAGGTTAAGTAATACATGCGTGGATGAATGTTAAGTATTCAACACTTCTAAGTCTTTGAATGCATGAATCTATTGGATAATCACATAGTTAAGTACTGGATTTGAGTGTAGCGTTAGAGCACGCAGTAGTGTGTGTTTCATTCATTTACATACATCGTAAAGATAATAACCTAAGTGTTGTTGAATGGATAAAGATCGTTAAGTAAGGTTGATTAGAATTGATCGTCCTGAAGCGGATGTGCAGTCTGGTTGACGTGCTGACCCATTATGACTGTTGTAAGGTAAGTTGTTGATAGCTTATCGTCGTAATGCTGGAAGGATCCAATTCCGTGCAGTCCTTGGATGCGTTGGTTGCACAAGTGCTTCATTTTGTTGAAGTACCCGACGCGAAGTAGAGACTTTGCGTAGTCTTAAGCCCACAGCAAGAGTCCCTTATCACGCTGCCCATCAATCTCTTTGACACTCGCACCACCAGGTTATGGAAACCTAATTCTGCAACCACCCCCTCAGCTTCTCCTTGGGTGAGACCTCAGGTTGCGCTCATTCTGTTGCCGAAAGGATCAATGAATAGGGGTTTTGTTGGTTCCTCGAACCGCGAAGTACCTGGGTCTACATTGGAAACCTCTAGATCAGTTACATACGCCAACACTCGTGTGGCCAAGCCTATGATGCCATAATGCTGCATAGGTTCCTATGGAAGCTAAAGAGATAGAATAGTCAGTATTATGAGGAGACAACTACAACGTACCTATCCCGTCTCCTTTTCTATCACCATTGATCCTTTTGAGATCTTCCACCACATTTCTCCAAATGTAGATAAACAACCATCATCTCCCAACTTCCCTATTGAGATTAAATTTATTTTCATAGCAGGAATATGCCTTACATCTTTTAGCATCCATTCACCATTATTTAAATTTATCCGTACCTTTTACCCATTCCAACAATTTTAAATGGCTCACCATCACCCAATAAAACATGTCCAAAATCACCTGGAACATAATCATGAAATAATTTCCTATGGGGTGTAGCATGAGATGAAGCCCCTGAATCTACTACCTAGTAATCACTAGTATTATCTAATGCAAGAATCAAAGCATCTTGTAACACATCACCTGCTACATTTTCTTCCTGAGTAGTCTCCTGCTGTCCATCTCCTTTCTTCTTTAGAAATATGCATTTTGTCTTCAGATGTCCTTTATTTCCACAGTTCGAACACTCTATCTTTCCCAGTCTATACTTGGATCTTCTTTTTTAGAATTGTTACAATTACCTAGGCTATTTCTTCTCTCCCTTTGTCTCCCCCGGATCTCCATGGTCAACGCATTACCTGATGTCTCACGTGTGCTTTTCCTTCGCATTTCTTCTTGAAGAATAACACCAACAACATCATCAAATTTTAAAGTGTTTGAACTAGATACAGAGTTACTTATAGGCATGACCAAGCCATTCCAACTTTGTGGCAATGAACACAAGATTAGAAGAGCCCTAACCTCATCATCAAAGTTCACTTTTACATAACTTGGTTGATTTGCCATCGTATGAAATTCATTTAAATGATCAACAATAGATCCACCTTCTGACATCTTCATATTAAACAAGCGCTTCATTAGAAATACCTTGATGGAGGCCAAGTGTTTTTCATACAACTTACCCAATGCATTCATCAGACCCTCCGTTGTATTTTCTTTTGAGATATTGAAAGCCACCAACGAAGCTAGGCACATCTGTATTGTTCCTAGTGCCTTTCTATAAAGAACCTCCAATTCTTCATCCTTCATAGTCGCCGGTTGTTTTTCTTTTCCTCGCAATGGTAGGAATAGATCCTTTTGATATAGATAGTCCTCCATTTGCATCTTCCATAACTGGTAGTTTTGGCCTTTAAATTTCTCGACGTTAAACTTTCCTTCTTCCGCCATTGCTCCCACTCGAACCAGGAAGCCTTCTTTCCTATGAGAAAATATGCCAAATAAACCTTTGGATCTGATACCAATTGTTAGAAAAACAAGATCGTGGAGCAATAACAATAACAAAAATGCAAATATAAATCACATAAAACAAATTACAAGAGAGACACCAATATAACATGGTTCACCCAAGATGGGCTACGTCCACATAGAAATTGCCAGTCCTTATTATTATACCATCCAGCAAATGAAAGGATACAACCTGTTGCACATCCGCTGCAACTTCCTCTTCATTCTCTCACAGTCTCTTTTACACAATCAGATATCTTTACAATGTTAAAATACATTACACATCCATATTACAATGTCTTCATTTTAAAGGGGAATTACCATGAGAAAATACCACGAGCTATCCAAAACCATGAGTCCGTAGGAGGGAAATGCATCCCCACACCCCCCCAATAGGGTGAGTGTACAGTCCACCTGCATACCATATAAAACTGGGCTACAAACACTGCTGAAACAACAACATATCTGAATCAGGAAGATTAGGCTCCACAACCAACACTTTTTTCTAGGGCTAAAATTACATATTGTTTGAAACCTTCGACTTAACAATCACTGTCATTGTAATAAAAACCATAAAACAAACCCCAAATTGAAAATTGGTGCTACCATGGAACTCCCTTTTTCTCAAGGCTGAAAATACAATTATTTTGAAACTATGGCTCTTTAACAACTAGATTCATCGCAATGAAAATACCAAAATTAACCCCGAATCAAAAAATATTGCTACCATAAACAACCATTTCTTATATAGGGTTAAAATTGCAAGTATTTTGAAACCTTGACCTCAAAAATATATTGATTTTTTTAAATAACTTTAAAAATAATAATAATTAACTAATTAAACTCAAACCCAAAATTTAAAAAGGAAACAATTAAAAATCGTAAAGATAAAACAAATTTAAAAAGGAAACAATTAAAAATCGTAAAGATAAAACAAATTTAAAAATTAAAATTAAAAATATAACCAAAACATAAAAAATATAACAAACTAAAAAAATGAAACTTAAAAATATTAAAGCATAAAGTCAAAATGGTTAAAAGTTTAAACAAAATTAAAAATTAAAGTTAAAAATTTTAAAAAATTACAAAATATTAAACATTTTAATTTAAAAAATTAAAAGTTAAAAAGAATACAAAATATTAAACACGGTTTACCCTCTACATGCAATGGGGTGGGGAGGGGCAAATAATGGTGGGGCTCAATTCGAGGATCTAGTCCCTACCATCATGTGCCCCATACTAACTATTTTCAATACCTGAATCAAGCCCTTACTATTATGTGCCTCATGCACACTTCTTTTACATGTAGATGGGGTAACTGGGTGGAACCCTTCCACCTCCTCTACGTATAAAAGGGGTGGGGATGAGGTATATAATGGTCAAGGCTCTATTCTAGAATAGAGCCCCCACCATTATGTTTCCCTTGCCCCCATTATATGTAAGGGTAAACCATGTTTAATATTTTGTATCTTCTTTTAACTTTTAAAAATGTTTAGTATTTTGTGTTTTTTTTCCATTTTTTTTCACTGTTAACCATTTTCACTTTATTCTATAATATTTTTTTATTTTATTTTTCAATTTTTTTTTCCAAATTTGTTTTATTTTTAATATTAAGTTTATATATATATATATATATTGATATATTAAATTTTTTTTATTTTTAGAACTTTTTATTGTTTTACTAAAAATGTATGAGTTTATTTTATTGTTTTTAAAGTAATTTTAAAAAAATCAATATACCTTTTAGGCCATGGTTTTGAAATGTGTGTGATTTTAACCTTACACAAGAAATGGTTGCTACTAGTAACGTCATTTTTCAATTCTGGGGTCGATTATGACATTTTTTATAACAATATTGGTTATTATTGCCACGGTTTCAAAATAGTTGTAATTTTACTCTCGAAAAAAATGGGGGTGCCATGGTAGCATCACTTTTCGACTTGTGGGTTGATTTAGGGTTTTGATTGCATCAACCACGAAATTTTTTCCATATATTTTTTAAAGTGTGGAAAGCTTAATGAATCTTATTAATCCTTAAATTTGAAACTATAAAATGTTGACTATTTTTTAGTAAAAATATTCAAACTTCTAGGGACTTTATATAGTTTTTGGACAATTATGGCAATTTTTGAAGTAAAAAAAAATTATCCCATGGAATTTGGACAAATATATTTAGAAAAAAATGGAAATTGGTGAATCTATTTTTGGAAAAAGAAAAAAATGTCCAAAAACAACCCATGGGCTAAAATTTTCCCTTGTAGTGACTTGAAAACAATTGTAAATCAATAGATCTTTGGCTTTGGGATAAGAAGAAACTCCTCTTTAATTCATGCTACTCCTATTACCTTATATGCTTGTGAAAATCATCCCTAGAAAATCCCTAGGGTTGCAACATCCCTAGAAAATCATGGAGAAAAATAGAGAAACTACAAAAGTAGTTTATAACTTAGAATCTCAAAAATAAAATCAATACACCATATCCTATCCTCCTCATAAAAGCGAGTTTCTCCCCCATTGGGAGCATGTGTATGACTAGGTACCTAATTTACAAGAACAAGATAAACAACAGGGGAGAAAACAGGCTTCCTAATATTTTTTCAAACTCCAACCAAAACGACTTGCATCTCAAGCAGTGTTGGCATAAAGATGCCAAGTCTTGGCTAAATCATTGGGGAATTAAGGAAGATGTCGGTATACAAAATAATGAAAATATTAAAAACAATATTACATCAAAATTTAAGGAGAAATTGTGATGCGATAAAGAGTTAGAGGATAAGATAAAGTTCCGAAACTCTAAGGAGGTGATCAACCATAAGCTAAAAAATCAAAAGTATCTCTCTGTTTTAACTAGCGTAAAGAAGAAAATCAACATTGTTAAAATAAGAACCAACTAGCATGATTTCCATAGTGAAACATGCCAATGGACGATTATGAAAACATCAATATGGGTCGAAAGAATTTGTCATCTTTGAAACACTAAAAGGGTTGAAAATGAAAATCACCTTCTTTTATATTGTTTTGTGTGCACCCACATCATATCACAACTTCATAATATTTGTTACAATATCAAGCTCTCTAACTTTTTAACTTATAAAAGATATGGTTATCTAGTAACATTTCTCTTAAAACTTATCGAGCACATAAATACAACTTTAAAGCAAGCCAAGTAAATCCTTATCTTAAAAAAGTCCAATAAAACAAAATTAAACTCAATGAATATTAATTATCATAATTATCATCCTATTGTCATTTAAATTATATATAATATATTTAATAATTATAAAATAAATATAAATATAAAATACATTTTTATAATAAATTATTTTCAATATCTTTGCATGCGTATCTTTTTTGAAAATTTATTTATTATTATAATGATTATTTATATGAATTTTTAATTATAAATTTTATACTAAACTGCATCACATAAATCATAATTAAAAATTAAAAATTAAAAATACCACATAAGGCGCGATGAGAAAGAAGGCACGTGGATTATATATTCCTGAAAGTATGTTGAAAGCTTCTACAAGCTAATCGAATACTGTAAGAATTGGCTGGTGGCAGTCGCATCAACGCTGCCTTGACTGACGTGGAGAATAACATAAAATTCATTTTACAGAGTTCCTTTATCCATTAAAGGTTATTTATATTCCAATCTTTTCAAATGATGTGGCCAACACTACACAAAAAAGGACAAAACTTAAAACAAAAGAGGACAAATAACTTTAAAACTCATTTTGCAAAGTTTCTTCCATCCATCAATGGTTCTTATACGCCACTATTATTGGATGTCACCTCATATGGGTACAAAAAAAGATTCATGGTTGCTTAGATTTTCATTTCTAAATGGTGTATAAATGCTTATGTAAAGTTGATAGGTTTGTTTCTACAAACACATTGATAAAAGACAATAAATTAAAATTCATTTTGCATAAGATTCTTCATTACATCCATGATTCTTAGACTCCACTCTTGTTAGTAATTACATACTCTTACACTCAACTCTTATTAGTCTTTACCTAGTCCTTACTCATAGGAATTTTTAGTAATCGATTTTTGGATGTGGTATCACATGTTGTTGGTCAAATTTTCAAGTTTATATCATGTATTTAAGTCAGAGTGATAAGGTGGATCCATATTAGTTTTATTACCTGGAAAAGGAATGAAAAAATCTTAATATGAGACAAATATGTAGATCATGATGTATGTTATATCATGTATTTATGTCAAGGTGATAAGGTGGATCCATATTAGTTTTATTATATGGAAAATGAATGAAAAAATCTTAATATGAGACAAATATGTAGATCATGATGTATGACGTTGATGTTTTTTAATGTTTATATATTATTATTTTTTTTATGTCAAAACAATATTATAAAATAATATATATATTTTTTAAAATGATAGAAATTAAATTATTTTATTAGATTTTCTTAATTTTATATGTGATAATAAAGTTTAATTATGGTTTTTTTTTAAGAGATTGAAGTATCAAGTTACAATAACTAGAGTTCGTGGTAGAATGGTAGGATCTAAAACATGGACTTAGTTTACAAAACTAGATTCAATCCCTTTACTCTACATCAAAGGTTAGTTGTCCATTTGACCTTCCTCTCAACCATCTACTTCTTTCCACATCATTTTCTCGTCTAACCTTGTTGTGCATCTCATTAGATCCTCCTAAAATATCAATTCCTAGTCTTTGATATGATAATTTGACATTTCTCCTTTATTTCTGAATATGTTGCTTAGTGTAGTAGAAAGTGTTGTTGAATTTTCATCTCCTTGTTTCCACATACTCGAGAAAACATTTCCTCCCCCAACTCTTGAGTTGTTCCCATCTTCCTATTTCACATTTCAATATGTGTGAGCTAGTTCTTAATTGTTTTACTATCTTTTTGATGCAATATAATGTTAAGATTCAATTACTTTTTCACTTTGATATCCCCTCATTTGCTAAGTTTGCCCATGTAGTGTTGTTATTTCTTTTGGCATGTCTCTCCATTTTTATTTTCTATAATGTTCTTTTAGATGAATATTCAACTACATTTTATCCATTGGGCACCTTTCTTCTTTTATATCCCACCCTTCAACAATTTTATGCACTATTTCTTTTATTTTTTTTCTCCAATGTAACTCACCTTTATTAATTTTAGCTGGAATCTTGTCACTATCCATGGAAATTTTTTGTCATAATATAAAGTGTTCTCAATGCATCTAATTATTGGGTATATAACTTTGTTTCCAATAGGAGTATCTCATAAAGGGTGTTATTTTCCACTCTTAGACATCTTGTTTTAGGTGTTTCTACACTCAATTGACTTGGGTCCATATGTTTCTAAATATACTTGGACGCCCATTTCCATAAAAATATTCCATGGTTTCTCCCTTGGTAGTGTTGAATGCCTTTTGAAATCATTACAACAAACACCACAATTCTTCATCTTTACTATCCCAAGTCTTTTATATTATGTGTCTAAGTGTGAGGGAATGGTTGTTGGTGGAGTACTTTGGTTAGAAACAAAATTCTATCTTTGTTCTTTTGTTCTTTTTCATCTATCTGTTTCTTCATGTTTTTCTCCATGGTTGCTCCTATGAGCTTTAAAATGATTGGGTTGATCATGTTGGTTATGTGTTTCTTATTCTTCCCCTTGGATATGTGAAAATGAGGTGTGTTTCCTAGTGTCATGGACACCCACTTTGACCATGTTATTTAGCAACATCATAGTGTGTTAAATGAGAGAATTCTTCCCCAAACTAAGGTATTATGCTTGTAGCATATCAATGTTCTCTGATTTTCCAATGCCATTTTTGTATACCCTCCTATACATCTTCTCCCATATAGGCTTCTTCCTCTATGTTCATTCACATTCGTTGTTACCTCTCTACTAGATTTTTATAAAGGATTTTCGTATGACTAGAAAACCACAACCCCAAATTGAATTAATTGTTGAATATGATCGTCATTGATGTCAAAGGAGCTCAATAATGACAAAGGAATAACCAAGGATTGATGGCAAGGAAAACACAGTGAAAGTCAAAGGAATAACAAAGGAAGTGATGACATGGCATGTATGATGATGTGACATGTGTGATGAAGTTAGAAAGACACATTATAGTATTATGGTGCTATCATCAAGACAGTGTTTCAATCTGACAACATTTTGGAAAAGTATGACAAGTTTGTGCAACTTGGAAATTGACTAAGTATGGAGAAATTAGTCAAAAGTGCTCTAAGAGGATGCCCGCTATAATTCATGGTTTGAAGATAATGCCCACACCATCATACCAAGCTATATTCTATTGAAGAGGCTATCTATTCATGGTCTCAGTTAGCCTTAATCATTTTTGAGGAGAAGGATATAGGCTTGCCAAAACAAGGTTATGCACCAGTGGAAGTAAAAGTGACTAAGTAGCCTCAAGAGGATGCCCGCCACAAATCATAGGTTGAGATAAATGCCCGCAACATATGTCCAGGGTGTAGCCTGGTGGTTTTTCTACCCAACCTTGGTCTCAATTGGTCAAAAGAACCTTCGAAGAAGAAAATATGGATCTTCCAAAAGTAGGAAAAGTATTATTTTTCATGTTGAGATTAAAAAATGGCTAAGTGTTGATATGCCTGCAATGAGGGCTTAATATGCCCACAGCAGGAGCTAAAGAGAACCCACGAGGGGCTGGAAGGTTCCCACAAGGGGGCTTATGTGATTCCCATAAGATGGAGCTAAAGGAAAGGGGTGATTCCTGCATTCCCGCAAAGGTGGGTCCACAAGGGAGGAAAATTGATGCCCGCAAGGGCTTAGGGTAAGCCTGCAGGTGCTTAAGAATGCCCACAGGGGCTATATGATGCCCGCAGAAGAGGCTAGGAATTCTCATTAGGGATAGAAGATGCGCGCAAGGATGGACCGTGACCACAGGGAATGAAGTTGAGCCTGTAGGTGTGAAAGAGAGATGCCCACAATAGAAGGTGGAGCCCACAAACAAGCATACCCGCATAGATGATGCTCGCAAGGGTTTGGAAATGCCCATAGTGGGTAATGTTAAGCCTACAGGGACGTAGAGGATGCCTGCAGGGGTTTGAAAATGCCAGTAGTGGGTGAGGTTAAAGCCCACAGAGGCTTAGAGGAAGATCATGCCCGCGTTAAGAAGAAAGCCAACATTCTTGAAGGATGAAGCCCGCAGGCTAGAGGATAAACTAATTAAATTAGTAAAAACAAAATTACAAATTAAACAATTAAAAGAATAGATATTTGAAGGGGCGTGATGGAGAAAAGTCATGAGCCTATTTTGAAAAGGTGTGATGTTTAAATAAAAAGAAGAATATATGAACAGAATCTGAAAGAGGAAGTTAGAGTGTCTCTTTGGATGAAATATGAATGTCTAAAGAAGAGGAAAGATGTCTCTGTTGTAGAGATTTGAGAAGAATAAAAGAATAATTATAAAGAAGAAAGAAGAGTGTCTTGGGGTGTCCAAGTTACAGCATCAGCAAGAATAGTCCAAGACATTTTGAAATACCAGAATTGAAGAAAAGAAAAAGATTAGGAGGTAGGGTGGTGCTAGGGCAGACAGGGGGGTAGTAACCTCCATCTTGAGAACAAGGTGTCGTTGCATCCTTTCCTGTAGAAGCAGAAATAATATCTGGGGTGTAGTAGCATCCTTGTCTGTAGCAGTAGGAAAAATCTGGGGTGTAGTTGCATCCCTTATGTAGTAGCAGATAAACAATTTTGTAAAAATTCATCTTATTAATGAGTATGAGTTTGTGGTTTTCTCTTTGAGGTTTCCACGATAAAATCATGTGTCTTAACTTGTTTGATTATTTGTGTGTCTTGTACTAATTGTTTTAATAAAAAGGAAAAAGAAGGCAATACTGATTCAACCCCCCCTCTCAGTATTGCCGGATATTCCAACAATTGGTATCAGAGCAGGATCCTTCATTACAGTTTAACCACTGGAAGGAAGATCCTCATTAAGACCACAATGGATCAATAGGAAGGATTAGCTACCAATAGACCTCCACTGTTCACAGGAAGTAACTATGCATACTGTAGTGCAAGAATGAAGTGTCATCTAATGGCTCTTGGATGGAAGGTTTGGAGAGCAGTTGAAAAGAAGTATAATATAGGAGACAACCTACCTACATACCAAGAAGAACTTGACCAATATGAGGCCAATTCAAAACTTCTGAATGCAATCCTGAATGGGTTAACAAACAAAGTGTTTGTGAAAGTCACGCAATGCAAGACAGCCAAGGAAGCTTGGGATAAATTAAAAATTGTCTATGAAGGAGCATCCAAATTCAAACACGCAAAAATTCAGACATACAAAGGACAGTTTGAAAGCCTAAAAATGAAAGAGGAAGAAAATATTGCAGAATATGTTCTAAGAGTAGATGAAATTGTCAATGTTATTCGAGGCCTTGGAGGAGAATCAGAGGAGAAAGAAGTATTGGACAAAGTACTAAGGACCCTGCCAATGAAGTATGACTCAAAAGTATCTGCTCTAGAAGAATGAGATGATCTTAAAGACATGAAAGTAGATGAACAACATGGGATCCTCACTGCCTACGAGATGAGAAAAGGACAAGATGGACAATCAAACAAAGAAGCAGCATTTACAGTCTTATCCAAGAACCAATCAAGAAATTCAGATGATGAAGAAGCCCTTTTCATCAGGAAGCTTGAGAGAGGTATTGGAAAGTACAAGGGAAAGCTACCTCTAAAGTGCTTTAACTATGGAAGAATTGGACACTTTGCTACAAAATTTCCTTATCCTAAACAAAATGGAAGTGATGAGAAAGAAGTCTCAAAAAAGTTCAAAAAGGACAAAACATGAAACAAAAAGAAGATTTTTTACCCCATGGAAGATAGTGAAGATGAAGACACAAGTGAAGATGAAGAAACATAGATTCTATTCTTGAGATTAGAAGCCCAATCTCAAGACGATGAATAAGGGGAAGAAGGAGAAGTAGATCTAAGAGATGAATTAATCAGTGCTCTCAATGAACTTGAAAAATGCAAGAAAAAGAACAAACAATCAAACCAAATCATTAGTAATTTGAAAACCTAGCTTGAAGAGGCCAAGAAGATTGAAAAGGATTTAGTACTACAACTCAAAAAGAGAATGCAAGAATCAGAGAAGCTTGAAGAAAAAATTATGCAGTTTAGGAAGAAGCTCGATGAAGAATCTATTAAATCAAAGTTTGAGAATAGCTCAAAAGTTTTAGATGAAATCTTAAGTAGCCAAATACCATCGAGTGATAAAATTGGATTAGGTTATGACAAAGAGAATAATCCATAATGTTTTCCTCCTACACTCCAAAATAGAAATGAAAGAAGCTATGCTGTTGCACTCAAAATCCAAATTGAGAAGAATAGTAAGAAGTCTGCTCCCTTATCCCATAATAAAGGCAGAATTGATATGATACCTAAAGGACCAATGACAAGTAAAATCCAACAAATCTTCTTTGTACATTGCTACACATGTCATAATTTTGGACATATGGCTAGAGAATGTAAGCTAGAGAAGAATTATTCAATAGAAGGTCAAGAAAAAAGAAGGAATGGAAGAAGATGGAAGATGTGAAACAGGAAGACCAAAAATTCCTCAGATATAAAGGAAGGTTCTATGGATATTGTCATTACTATCACAAGTTTGGTCACAAGGATGTAAATTGAAAAACCAAGGGAAAAGATCAAAGTACAAAATTCAAGAAACAAAGAAGATCAGTAAGCAGGGTACCTCATGGAAAGATGTGGAGAAGAAAAGAAGACTACAAAGAGTCAAAGGAAACACAAATTCTAAGCATCAGTGAAGATGATGATCAGCATAATAGTGTTGCAGATGAAAATGGCATCCATTATGATGGAAAGCAAGATGAAGATGAATAACTCACCAATGAATAGAGAAATTCTGAAATTCTCTTCTGAAAAAAAAAAAACAAAAAAACAAAAAAAAAACAAAAACAAAAAAAACCTCAACCTCTCATGACCTAGAAGAGAACCTTGAGATGAGCATTAGAAGGGATCATATACTCAGGGGGAGTTAATATCAGAAAATTGTAATTGATACTTGAATAATATCTTTTGGGAAGAAGAGAAGAATGTTTTGTTAAGTTTAAACTAAATTTGACTAGCAAGATCACTGAACCTCTCATGACCTAGAAGAGAACCTTGAGATGAGCATTAGAAGGGATCATATACTCAGGGGGAGTTAATATCAGAAAATTGTAATTGATACTTGAATAATATCTTTTGGGAAGAAGAGAAGAATGTTTTGTTAAGTTTAAACTAAATTTGACTAGCAAGATCACTGAAAGAAACATAATCACAAGATAGACAAAGATATTACCCTGGGAAACCCTCATGGGGTATAAAAACCAGCAAATCTTTCCTCAATAAGATGATCAACCAAAATACAAGATGTGCTCCAAGACTAGAGCTCCTTCTCTACCTCCTATGTAGACCTCTCAAACACAAGTGCACTACTTTTCGAGCTATGCAAGTGTGTGATAAGTGAGGAGCATCCTCCTCTACTTATACTAGATTTTCGATTGACTTTTTCCCTAATGGGGCCGACCTCTCCCAATGGAATCTAATAACCCCTAATTAAATAACTCAGGGACGACCCCCACATGGTGGATCTAATAACCCTGGTTACCACAATCCATCGGAGGAATAAACATCTCCGGATACATAATAGAATTACCTCGGAGGGATGAAACATCTCCGGAATAATAAAGTACAAATATAATATTCTTAGAAGTTACAATATTCAACACTCCCCCTTAAAGAGAAGGATATTATAACAACATCTGTAGGAGCAAGGAGTCATTGACTACATCATACATGATACATCTATAAATCATCATAAGCTTTCTTCAATACATCATCATCAGTAACTCAAATAGTTACCGAAATATCTAAATCCTCACGATCAACAACATTGTCATCATACGATCATCAGCATCGTCATTATACGATCATCATCATTGTCATCACACGATCATTAGCATCGTCATCACATGATCATCGGCATCATCATCACACGATCATCAGCATCGTCATCACATGATCATCAGCATCGTCATCATCATCATCATCACACGATCATCAGCATCGTCATCACACAATCATCAGCATTGTCATCATCATCGTCATCACATGATCATATTATAGGATGATCAATCCCGCTCTCTTTAGGACATAGGTCCATGGATGATACAATCCCGATCAAGTTCCAGGATGATCAATCCTAATCACGTACCTTTTGAACCGAGGTCCAGGGACGATCCAATCCTATCATGTACCTTTTGAACCGAGGTCCAGGGACGATCCAGTCCTATCATTCAATTCTCGGAGACCTCTGTCTACGGCTCAATTCAAGGGACCAAAAATCCAGGGATGATCCAATCCCATCCTGAACTAGGGACTTCATTCTCGAAGACATCATTTCTATGGCTCAATTCAAGGGACCAAAAATCCAAGGACGATCCAATCCCATCATGTCCACTAGGGACTTCATTCTCAGAGACATTGGCTCAATTCAAGGGACCAAAAATCCAAGGACGATCCAATCCCATCCTGTCCACTAGGGACTTCATTCTCGAAGACATCTGTCTACGGCTCACTTTAGGACTAAATTCCATGGATGATCCAATCCCTACTTGTGTCCTCATCAATACAGATACAAGTATCCTCATCCATACAAGTACATCAATCAATACATGTACACACATCATCAATACAAGTATCCTCATCAATACATCACTATATGTAACAATACAAGTATTCTCATCAATACATTACTACATGTAATAATACAAGTATTCTCATCAATACATCCTTACATGTAACAATACAAGTATTCTCATCAATACATCACTACATGTAACAATACAAGTATTCTCATCAATACATCACTACATGTATAATACAAGTATTCTCGTCAATACATCACTACATGTAACAATACAAGTATTCTCATCAATACATCATTACATGTATAATACAATCAATACATTATATATCAGTAATACAAGTGCATAAATCAGAAATATGAGTAATGTAAGCATCCTAAGTATATATAAGTAATATAAGTATCCTAAGTATATATAAGTAATATAAGTATCCTAAGTATGATAAAGCAAGTATCCTCATCAACGACCTTACTGTCGATGCGGGCAAACTCATCATCAATGTCCATATCACTCCCCCTTTCGAGGAGGGTCCTTTTGGACCACACCAAGCTTGTCTCGGAAATACTCAAATTTTACTCGAGACAGAGGTTTGGTCAATATATTAGCAATTTGTTCATCAATGCTCACATACTCGAGCTTAATAGCTCCTTTCTGCACCATATCCCATATATAGAAATATCGGATCTCTATGTGTTTTGACTTGTCATGTAATACTGGATTTTCTGTCATCTTAATACATCTTTGTTTGTCACACATGATCACCGTGGGATCCATCTCTAAGTCAAACAATCCTGATAATAATTTTCGAAGCCATACTGCTTCACAACTAGCAGAGCAAGCAGCTATATATTCTGCTTAGGCGGTACTGAGAGCCACACTAGATTGTTTCTTGCTGAACCATGAGATCATGGCAGATCCAAGACCATAACATCCACCTGATGTACTTTTCCTGTCTGACACACTCCCTGCCCAATCAGAATCTGAGTAACCATGTAATCTGAGTTCATTATTTCCAAGATAGTATAGACCAAAATCTAATGTACCCTTTAGATACCTCATTACATGCTTTGCATTTATTAAGTGAACTTTTCTAGGTTCCACTAGATACTGACTCAAGGTATTTACAACAAAGCATATGTCTGGTCTGGTATTTGTCAAATACATTAATGACCCAATAATCTGTCTGTATAGAGTCACATCTACTAACTCTGATGAGTCATCAACTAGTAACTTTAAGTTAGAGTCCATGGGAGTGGCCATAGCTTTACACTCCAACATATCAAATCTTTTCAAAATTCCCACAGCATACTTACCTTGATTTAGAAAGATTCCTTTTGGTTCTTGCCATACTTCTAGACCTAAGAAGTATTGCATTAATCGGAGATCTTTCATCTCAAATTCTAAAGAGAGCTTCTTCTTGCACTCTATAATTTGTTTCTCATTTCCAGTCAGAAATAGATCATCTACATACAACAGTAATATAACAGGTTCATCATCCATGACTTTGAGATAAAGATTAGGATCAACTTTACTCTTGGTAAAGCCCATGCTTGTTAAGAAACTGTCAATCCTTCCGTACCAAGCTCTGGGAGCTTGCTTTAATCCATACAAAGCCCTTTTCAGCTTGCATACATGTGTTCTTCCATCTTTAACCTCAAATCCTTGTGGTTGTTCTATGTACACTTCTTCTGCAATCACACCATTCAGGAAGGTTGTCTTAACATCCATTTGGTGTAACTTCCATTTCAGCGTAGATGCAAGTGCCATGATAGTTCTAATAGAAGTGTATCTAGCAACTGGTGCAAATGTTTCTTCATAGTCAATTCCCTCTTTCTGAGAGAATCTTCTGGCTACAAATCTTGCCTTATATTTTTCAATGCTACCATCTGCAGCATGTTTTATCTTGAATATCCATTTGGAAGATACCACACTTTTATCTTTTGGTTTGGGAACTATACCCCAAACATCATTTTTCATTATTGATTGGTATTCTTCCGTCATTGCTTCTACCCACTCTTTCTTTTGAACTGCCTCTTCATAGCTAGTAGGTTGTTGATCCACAAGGTCACACATTAAAGCCACATAGTTGGATACTAGCTTTGGTTTCTTTCCTTCTCTAGTGGAGCCTTCAGGAGCTCCATATTTTTCAGCTCCTTGAATAATGTCTCTAGCCCATGCAGGCCTTCTTTTCTTAGAAAAATTGGTAATGGGGGGTTCTTGAGGTTCTAACATGTCATGATCTTCAAGTATATCATCTTCAGGGATGGGTACAGCCTATGTGATTCTAGGAGGTGTATCTTCTTCATATACTTCTTCAAGTTGGCACTTCCTAGATTTCTTGAGAGCTGCTTCTTCATCAAATGTCCCATTTCTACTTATTTCCATGTGATGAAAACCTGGTATGTAAATTCTGAAAGCTTTGGATGATTCATAATATCCAACAAATATTCCCTTCTTACCAGAAGGATCCAACTTGATTCTCTTTTCTTTTGGAATGTGAATGTTCACTGGACATCCAAATATTTTGAGATGACTTACCTCAAGCTTCTTTCGAGTAAACACTTCTTCTGGAGTCTTGAATTCAAGAGCACTATGGGATAACCTATTTTGTACATAGACTGTTGTCCTAGCTGCTTCAACCCATAGATATATGGGTAGATCTTGGTCATGTATCATAGTCTTTACAGCTTCCATGATGGTTCTATTCTTTCTTTCAGCAACCCCATTTTGTTGGGGATTGTAGGGAGTGGTTAGTTCCCTCTTGATTCCAGCTTCCTTACAAAAGTCTTCAAAATCCTTTCAAGTATATTCACCACCATTATTTGTTCTGAGAATCTTAATTTTCTTTTCTGAGTGATTTTCTATCAAAGCCTTGAATTCTTTGAACTTTCCAAAAACTTCATTCTTTCCTTTTAGAAAATATATCCAAGTCTTCCTTGAATAATCATCAATGAATGTGAGATAGTATTCAAACCCACTTAGGGATGTGGTGGGTATTGGTCCACATACATCTGAATGTATTAGCTCCAGGATGTTCTTAGTCTTTGTTTCACTCTTTGGAAATGGGTTCTTGATATTCTTCCCCTTTTCACATCCTTTGCATGTGCCATTATGATCAAACTTAAAGTTTGGTAGTCCTATAACTACCTTGCTTACATATGGTAAGGCTTTGCAGTTAATGTGATCTAGTCTTCTATGCCATAGCTCACTGGGGCTAGAGGTTTCATGAGCAAGGTCAACTTTTGGATGTCCCTTGAGCTTGTAAATACCTCCTTCCTCTTCACCAATAACAATTGAATCTTCAATTGATTTTCCTTTGGGACACATAAGTACTTGTCCATCTATGAAAGCAACTCTAAAGCCTTTCTTATCTAGTGCTGAAATAGAGAGTAGGTTCTTCTTCAAACCTGGTACATATAAAATTTTCTTCATCTTCAGAGGTGTTCCAAAATCAAGCTTGTAGCTTGTTTCACCAATTCCCTTGATGGGATATTGATAATCATTTCTAGGGATACATTTTGTGGAGAAGTCTTTTCCTCAAGTCTTGAGAGAGTTTTCTTTTGACCTGTCATGTGCTTTGAAGCACCACTATCGATGAGCCATGTATCTTCTCCAGGTGATACAAACCCAGATAGTGCAGAAAATAGAACATATTCTTCCGCATCTACTCTTTACATTAGATCTTTTCTTTTGAGGCCTTTCTTCTTCTTCTTCTTCTTCTTCTTCTCCACTATCATCTTCTGCCATATGTGCATGATGTCTTTTGTGAACAAACTTCTTCTTTTGTGAAGTACAAAATCTGGCAATGTGTCCCTGTTTAAGACAATTGTAACATTGGACTGTGGAGAGATCTCTTCCTGAGTTGGGTCCTCCTCCTCTTTTAAATCTATGGAAGGGTTGAGACCCTTTGTGGTCAACTTTCTTGAAGTGACCCTTTATTCTTCCTTTGGTGTGAGTAGCCAAGGCTTGGTCATCCTCCTTGAGAAGGGCTTCCCTATTGGCTACCCTAGCTTCTTCTTAAACACAATCCTCCCATACTGCATCAAACTTCATACTTTCTTTTCTGGTACACAGAGTTTGTATGAATGACTCCCAAGGTCTAGTGAGACCATTTAGAGCAGTCATTACAAGTTCATCTTCATCAAGGGTATCTCCAATGGCATCTAGTTGTTCCTTGATTTGGGAAACCCTTATGAAGTAGTCTTGAATGGATTCTCCTTTGTTCATCTTGGTAGTCTTCAACTGAGTTCTTAGGTTCATCTTCCTATTGATGTTCCTCCCTTCATACATTCTTCCTAGGGCATCATACATTTCCTTTGGGGTCTTCTTGGATGCCACTTGGGGAATCAAGTGGTCCTTGATAGAATCATCAATGATTCTCTTTTCCCTAATTTGATCCTTCCTATACTTTTCTTTGGCTTCATCTTCAGTGGGTTCTGCAACTTCATCCTTGATATATTGAGCAAGATCATTTTCTTCAAGAATGAGACCAATTATGTATTTCCATGCCCGAAAATTCTCTATACCTTCTAGCTTGTCTTCAAGCTTAGTGCTTGGAACCATCTTCTCTTGGGGGAGTCCAAGAGTTTCAAGAGATAGAGTAACACTTACCAGGAGATGTGCTTGATTGACTTGAGAACACTGGTGTGTTCTATTTTTGGAAACTTCAACTTTTCACTTTCCGGATCTGCAACAGAATTTTTGGTTTTATCGCACTTTTGGTCAAACTAGGGTTTGACTTTCCCGGAGTTCTACCCAACCAAAAACTTCGATCTAGGGCTCAAAAGATTGATTTTGAGAAGGGCTATTCAGCCATGTAACCAGAATCCAAAAATACTAACTTTTGCAGAAACCCTAAATTTTGGGAGAGAGAGAGAGAGAAAGATAATTTCACCTTGTGAAAGATGTTCTATTCAGGGTAGCTCTGATACCATGTTAAGTTTAAACTAAATTTGACTAGCAATATCACTGAAAGAAACATAATCACAAGATAGACAAAGATATTACCCTGGGAAACCCTCATGGGGTAGAAAACCCAGCAAAGCATTCCTCAATAAGATGATCAACCAAAATACAAGATGTGCTCCAAGACTAGAGCTCCTTCTCTACCTCCTATGCAGACCTCTCAAACACAAGTGCGCTAATTTTCGAGCTATGCAAGTGTGTGATAAGTGAGGAGCATCCTCCTCTACTTATACTAGATTTCCGACTAACTTTTTCCCTAATGGGGCCGACCTCTCCCAATGGAGTCTAATAATCCCTAATTAAATAACTCAGGGCTGACCCCCACATGGCGAATCTAATAACCCTGGTTACGATAATCCATCGGAGGAATAAACATATCCGGATACATAATAGAATTACCTCGAAGGGATGAAACATCTCCGGAATAATAAAGTACAAATATAATATTCTTAGAAGTTACAATATTCAACATGTTTTGAGGTTTCCATCAAAACAAAAAGAAGAAGAGTCATAAGAGTATGTGGTAAAAGTTGTCTTCCTCAAAGACAAGAAGAAGTGTAGAAATGATAAATTGAAAAAAAAAAATTGCTAGAGAGCATCCATATGACAAGTGAAGTACAGAAGCACAAGTTGAAACTGGAATGTAAATAAAAGCATAACCATGATGAAAAGTAATGGAAAAAAGAATGATCCCAGTAACATTGGAAGAAGAGCATAGTATGAATGAAGCTTGTGCATATCATTTTTATTTTTGGTCAAAAAAGGGGAGTGTTGGCAGGCGAGATTGGATGAGTCGGCTGCACAACATCGCGGATGCTGTGCAAGGTCAAAGATGTTGTGCAAGGAGGAAAACCGAGCACAAGTCGGAAATTACATTATTTTATGTATTTTTGGGTCATTTTGGACCGCATTGTGCGGGTTAGGGTCATTCTTTTGTAGATTATGTTAAGAAGTACTTAGGCGGTTGTCTAAGTGGACCATGAGTGTAAAGGTGGAATCTATAAATAGATGTAGAATTGCAAGTGTTAGTGGTACCGATGATGAGAGAAGAATTGTGCATGTTTTGGTCAGTTTGAATCTGGGTATGCGACAGAAGAACTATGTTGAGGTATCTGTGTTTTGTTGCGAAGGTTAATATGACATGACAGAGTGTGAGTAGAATCATTATCACTTTTCATGTTTTTCTATTATGAATGCAATATGCGATATGAATATGTGAATGATGCGATGTTTCCTTGCTTCAATTGATGTTTACTGTTAGATCTATTGCACATTGATAGTTCTGTTAATGATGAGATCTGTTGAATGATGATATGATTATGTTGATGCATAAGATGAAATGTTAGATCTGTTAAATAATGCTATGATAAGTTAATAAGTTGATTCACATGGTCCTCCTTCATTCGGCGAAAACATGGTTCTGTCATCTCTCCCTCGAACATCTCGGGTGAGACTTCATCTGCTCCGCAGGTGTTGTTAGACAAGATAAAACCTGTCTAGGACAGTGCTCAAGGAGACCACGGTGGTTTGGGTGTCGACAGAGTGAGGAACCCCTGTCGACTGGTTTTGTGTCAACAAATGGTTCCATTGTCGGGACACTAGCGCAACGTGGAGGGAGGACATGTTATGGCATCCGACGAAACCAGAAATTCAAGATTGGTTCGAACAAAAGTTGCGAGAGTTTGTTGAGAAAGAGAATTAGAACCCGGGACTGATGACGAATAGGTGGCTGGAAAGGTATATACATGACGGTCCAACACGAGTATTTTTTCTGTGAATTCCCGATCATCTTGTATGATTGGTTGGCGCAATTGACCTTTCGCAAGGTAAATTTCCAAGGCAGTGAGCCAACGACCTGGACCCTGGAATTGATCCAGGAGTTGCAGGAGGTAGATAATAGAGCATTGAGGGCTGTTGAAGTTTGGCTTGACAGTATATTGGAGGGATATATCACCAAGTTTGCGGTCGACACAACGAAATATTATAGTGAAGCTGAAAGGGAATTCTGCAATGGACCGAGAGGCAAGTTCATGTTGTCGTTGCAATTGTCCATTAAGATGCTCACTTGTGAAAAGGGCATACTGAGGATGAACCTCGAGTAAAAGAACCCTGGTGAGGGGAGGCTGTGGATACCACAAAGGCAGGGGGAAGGAGAATGGAATGATACGGGGTAGATGGGTGTGTTGGGCCTAGCCCAAGTAAGGCATTTTTTAGAAGAACAGTTTTGGAGCTGTAGCACAGCTCAAATGAAGGCAATTTTGGTAAGTCAATTTTGGAAGCTGCAAAGTTGAGCACGTCGCAGTATCGATAGGATGGGAACTGCGCAGCTGAGGTCTGGTTCTGCGAAGTGGTAGCACCACGAAGTGCTAGCAGGGCATCTATTTTGGGTAAAGAATGAAGGGAAGGTTGAGCTCCGAAAGTGACCTGTTTTGTCGAAGCACTCCATGATTCCTCAGCAGGCGGGTAAGGAGTAGTGCAGAAGGAAAGCGACTGGTCACACAAGCAGAGGAAGCACGACGTGAACCGGATGCACAAGGCCATTAGAGAAGTAATGGCATAGTGAAAGCGAAAGTCAGCATGCGGTCGACAGGGCAAGATGAAAGCGACATGACCATGCGCAAAGGATGGCCACAACGGAGGAGTCGCTATCAGAGCCTAACAGTCCGGTTAGGGTAAAACCACGACAGTTTTGGGAAACCTTAGGGTTTTTTCCTATGCATTGTAAAGACATTACCTATGTGCATGATCTATAAAAGGGCACATTTTGTAAGGGAAAGGGTGGAATCTTGAATATTCATTGTATAATCTTGAGCAATACTTGTTTGTTTTGCTGGAAGCTATTGTAAAGGCTCTGCAAGTTGTGTGTGCAGAGACCTATAGAGAGAGAAGAGAGTCTACAGCTGAGTGCGCAAACTGGAACTGTTGTACCCTTCCCAAGATAATATAACAACAATTTTTGTGGATGTAGCTCCCATCCTAGGGGTGAACCACGTTAAATTATGTGTTGTGTGACTATTTATGTGCTTGAATCTGTATATTTCCTTACAATGAATGCTTAAGATATTGTTTATCAGTTTATATGTTCTTACTTTTATATGTATTCGCCATAAAGAATGAAGATGGGAATAATATGTTAAGTATCGCATATGTAGATGAATGTTAGATGCATAAGTTGATTGAGTAAACACTAGAATCAGTGGATTTCGCGTCGTGCGATTCCCTTGAAGCGCAGCACTGGAAGTGCGTAGTACATGGTGTTTTGTCACATTACATAAACCATGAGATAAATAACTTAAGGCAATTGAGGAATGGATAGGAAACTCTAAGTAAATTCATTGAAGTTGGTTAAGTCTGAAAAGGAAGAGTAGTTATCAGTTGTGTTGTCCTGTCGTCGAAATACCGTTCGACATCGCGCAGTCCCTGGATGCGCGATAGACTATGTGTTAACCGCGAAGTCCGCAGCGCGAGTCCTGTAGCGCGTTGCTCACTAATATGTTTAAACACTCATCACCTGGTTGTGGAAACCTGATTCCGCAACCCCCCCATTACTTTGCCTCGGGTGAGACCTCAGTCTGTTCGCAGATTGTTGCCAAAAGGGTCAGTGAAAAGGGGTTTTGTTGGTTCCTTGAACCGCACAGAACCTAGGTATTTATAGAAAACCTCAATACATTTATATAAGCCAACAGGTGCAAGTTACGCTGAGACTGTGAAGGAATCTGAGGAAGAGAGTGGTCTTACGAGGGGAGGAGCAAGGTTTTGACAAGAGAAGAGGTAGAGGACAGGGGAAGGTCCTGCTACAATTGAAACACAAAACCGCGAAGTAAGACCACATGGGACGAAGCGACCCCACACTACCGACAAGGGCAACTAAGCTACGCCCGGGATAGAGGAAAGACCAAACCCCAGCAGTAACGTACCCACACCTCCGCTCACTATATCACAACCAGGAAGAAACACAAATTTGACACCGCCATGTTTGACGTGTCAACAACACTCAAAGAGTAGCAGATCAGCGACTATAGGAAGAAGGCCCAGGATGGTGACCAGCGATACGAAGTTACCTCTGTTCCATGGAAATGGAACTGAGAACCCAAAGCAATACTAGTTCTTATGTGAAGTTGTGTGGACAGTTAAACAAATTATGGATGATGATGCCAAAAAAGGTCAATTGGCGACGACTCTTCGGGGTCATGCACTAGATTGGTTCATGAAATTTGTACAATTTCCTGCGAGGAGTCCAGAGAAGACATTGGATGAAGTTAGAAAAGGATTAATTGAAGAGTTTAGAAAATTGAAGTCTGAAGTGCAATACATTATGGAACTAAAGGAGATCAAACAATATCCAAATGAAACTGTTTGGGATTTTGACCAGAGGTTTAAAACACTAATGGAAAGGGTCAGTTTTGAGATGAGCAACGTTCAGCATAAGGAATGGTTCATCGCAACGTTACTACCTCATATTAGACTCCCATTGATGCAGCAAAAAATTGCGACACGGAGCGAGGCTCTGGAGATTGCGATGAAGTTAGAAGCTGCACCGGTTGGTGAGAATGTAGCTAGCATGTCTCAG
The DNA here is from genome assembly GCA_027924585.1 of Larix kaempferi. Lineage (NCBI taxonomy): Eukaryota > Viridiplantae > Streptophyta > Pinopsida > Pinales > Pinaceae > Larix > Larix kaempferi. Next base: position 4,558,945 of record BSBM01000986.1, on the reverse strand, counting down.
ATCCAGGCACAACTGGCGAATCCGACAATTCAGTTGCAAGATCTCAAGAAGGGTAAAGAGCACCGCGAAGAGGTTTAGTGTACTCGATGTCATGCAGAGGGACACTCCAGGGATAACTGCCCATATTTTCAAAACTAACTAGTATCAGGAGTGTCGAACCCATTGAGTGGTCGAGGTATGCCATGGTGCCACATTTGTCAATTTTATGGGCATTGACATAAAGAGTGTGTTTACATGCAGAAGATGGTCACAAAGCCGACAAATTTATGTTGTACATTCTGCAAGTCTATTGGGAATGACGATAAGGATTGTCGTGCATATGGCCTACTTTAGGAAAGAACGTATGACTCATACTACGTAAAAGGAGATGACCATCATGCAATGCAGCAACCGCAGGTGGCCCAACTGCCACCTAAACTGCAGATGCAATTTGTACTGCAGTCGCAATAGCAGTATGTTCAGACAGGGCAATGTGTTCAGGTGCAACTGAATCCCCTGCAGCAATAATTTAATCAACCGCAATATCAACAACAAGGAGGATTTCGAGGAGGACGAGGTGGAGGCTTTGGTCGAGGAGGAGGATGGTGTCGCGGACCTGTCCAATGTTATAATTGCGGAGTATTGGGACACTATCAGAGAGATTTCCCACAATTGCAAGAACAGTGTACATATTGTATCGTTGTTGATCACACTGTTGAGAACTGTCCACAGTTGATTGCGAGATGGCAGGAAGGAAATGTCCCGTAGTTATAGAACCAAAACCAATTGCTGAACCAATTGTAGAATCAGAACCAATTGTCAAATCAGAATCAGCCACAGAACCAGAATCAGCGTCAGAATCAGAACGCAAATCAGAATGTGAATCCACCGCTGAACCAAACTCAGGGACCAACTGTCGCGATGATTTCAGCAGAACCAAGGATGCAAGATGTTGACGTTGTTGTTATCACTCACAGAGGTGCGACAACATGAGAAGATGGTCCGCATCCACTCATCTGGTTGGCTGGAAATAAGAAGGTGCGGTTTGATATTAATGCTAAGCGAGACACATTCTTTGAAGCACATGATGCAATAGGAAGAAATCTTGGTAAGTCAATTACTTATGACATGCCCACTACTTTTGACTCAACTTCGGGAGAAGGACCATTGAGAAAGTATGTTACTTTGAAAAACTTCTTTGAAATTTGCTTGTCGCTGGCAAGAGATCCCGATGCTCTTGCCAAGATTGAGATTCTGTTGCATCAACCAGCCAAGGGATGAAAAGAGTCTGCAATGAACTCTTTACAGAGAAAGAAGACAGGGAAAGAGATGTGCATGAATATCCATATTGGGGACTACGAGGTAGATTCATTCATTCTGGATCTAGGATCAGATGTCAATATTCTAACAAAGAAGACATGGAAAAAGATGGGGAGCCCAATGTTGAGCTAGTCTCCCATGCAGTT